>JAOQGH010000040.1:66596507-66610974 GCA_025769975.1 Gallinago jamesoni
CTCTAGTGGCCAAGATCATTGGTTTGTGGTGGAGTGTTGTGTGTGGGGTTGTGGGTGTGGGGTTTAGTTGGTGGGTGGGGTTTTTTTGTGGGTTTTTTTTTGTTGTTGTTGTTGTTTGTTTGGTTTTGTGGTGTGTTTTTTTTTTTTTTTAATGTGGTTGGACTCGATGATCTCAAAGGTCCCTTCCAACCACTAAGACTCTGTGATTCTGCTCCTGTAAGCAAACCTCACCCTGTGGGGGGTATAAAGCTGATCTGCAGTTCACAGCAGGGCGAAGGCAGGAGGCTCCCGGCCGAAGGTCTGTCTAACCTGTTCCAAAAAGCACCCATCAGGAAGAACATGACTTTGTTTTGGAGTCAGTAAGTTACCCCAGTCTCCTTTACTTGAGTTTTCCCACAATTTACTGTTCTTTCAAAAAAAATCACTGTAAACGAATGGACACAGAATGGCATAAAAATCCCCTGAAAACAGTGATGCTATTAAAAAACTCTATTAGATTGGGTGATACAGTAAAGATTAAATATAAGCAGGCTGCAGACCAGCATATGCTAGAAAATTCACCAATTAGTGGGGGGTTGGCTGCAGAGAATCAAATTTAAAGGTTAGTAGATCATAAGCAGCCCAAGGCAATAACATGATGCTGTACGAGCAAAGCTTCAGCTGAAGTACTATATTCTATTTTTGAGTAATAAATTAAAAAGAAAAAAAAAAGTAAAGGACAAGCTGGACAGAGTCCATATAACAAGAATCAGAGTTTGCAGAACACTAGAACACACTAGAAGGCTGTGACGAGTGAGGCTGCTTTGTTTCAAAACCTGGGATGAACACAACAACTACCCTATTCTCTCACAAATAGCTCGTCACCTTAAACTTTTTTTTCTCATGTCTAGACAGGACAGAAGTAAAAACAAAGCTTAGGTTGACATCAGGAAAAATCCACATAGTTCTGTATAATATATACGTATTATATCCGTATAATTAAATACAGTACTTGCTAGAAGAGGAGACAGGGGAGAAGAGGCCAGCACAAGGTCCTCACGAGGAGCTGCTGGGGACAGGGGACAGTTTCGGTACCCACCAGGCACCACTGCCAGACGAGTGGGACGACTTTCCAGATGTCCCTCCAAACTCTCTGTTCTTGATCCCATTTACACTAGAAATCAAACATTTGAGGCAAAGGGAATACGGGGATCACAGGCAGAACACCACAAAGGAAGGCCACCTGAAGAGCAGCAGGAAGGAAAGGGAGCCATTCCAGCCAGTAAGTCAGCCCCACTGGGCGCCCAGCTGAAGTGCCTTCGCACCAATGCACACAGCATGGGCAACAAGCAAGAGGAGCTGGAGATGTGTGCACACCTCCAGGGCTACCACCTTATTGGCATTACCCAGATGTGGTGGGATGGCTCTTATGACTGGAGTGTTGGAATGGAGGGTTACAGACTCTTCAGGAAGGACAGGATGGGAAGACGGGGAAGGGATGTTACCCTCTATGTCAACAACCAGCTGGGATGGGTGGAGCTCCACCTGGGGATGGATGAAGACCTGATGGAGAGCTTATGGGTCAGGATTAAAGGGATCACAGGGGCAAGTGATGTTACAGTTGGGGTCTGCTACAGGAGGCATCACCTGCACCAACAACAGTGAGAAGAGCTTCAAAAGAAAGCTCTTTTGTAGTGGAGGAGCTGTTTTCCACACTTGCAGCATTATCACCTGTGCTACGAGCGCTTTCTACTCACATACTCGCACTCCCGAGATCTCAGTTCCCAGAACTCCTTTCTTTATGCCCAACAAGTGAAAAGCGACCCAGAGACTCCAAATGTCAAGTTACCTCACGATTCCCTGGAGGAGGGGGGAATATTGATCCCTGCTGAGATTTCTTTTGTCCCTGCTCATACTTTTCAGTACTTTCTCTTCCTTGGCTCCTCTCCTGTGTTCCCACTCCCTTGGGACACAGGGATTCCAGGGTATCGACACCCCAGTGGAGGGAGGGACCCTCCTGAGGCAGGGGGATGCCATCAGGCCGCCCTAGCTGCCTGCTGCTTTTCCTCCTTTATTTTCTGAAATATCTTTTAATGCCTATTCCTATTTGCCTCTGCCCCTAATCTATGTTGTCAGCAACTTCCCTGGCTTCACCCGCCCGCGGAGCAGGAAATGCTCAGCTCCTAAACCCAGACACAGCTCCAAACTGGCCAGATCCGGGCGGTCATCCATGAAGAGTTAAGTCCTGACATACCGCCAGTTGTTAAAACTAAAGCTATCTTCAAGTCGTGTCCGGAGTGCTGCTGCTTTTCCCCAGTAAAAAAAAAAATAAAAAAAAAAATTGCTATCTCCCATGGGAGAGCCAGATGTCCCACCGGATTCCAGAAGGGCTGGTAGACAGTCCAGCGGAACGTCTCACACACAGCCACTGAAGGGACACACTCTTCAGAGGAGAGGGCACATTCTGGAAGGTCATCCAACCTAAGAATGCATCCTCCTATATGTGGAACACATGTAATATCTCCTGGGGGACCAAAGCTTATAACCTCTTCTGCAGCGACAGCTTCCAGCAGTCGGCAAATAGCATTTAACTTCCAATGTGAAATTTCAACTCAAACAAAAGCTGCTAATACAGCACCTGCAAAATGTTTCCCAGATGGAACCCCGAAATCCCTCACTGGTTGTACTTCCAATGTTCCTTTTAACAAGAGGAGCGGAAGCCAAGGCAAACAGACAGCTCTCCATCCACTCTTGATCCCTAAAGCTGCTGTTACGTGCCTGCAAACAGCCGCACAGAACGGAGAGGAGGTTCTGCCGGGGTCACAGTTGTTCCTCTCCCTTGGTTTGGGAGGACATCACTTATTCCCGTGTAAACAGAATGTACCCAATTGTGCAACAATCAATGTGTGTGTCCCCCCCCCCCCAAAAGTAAGAACAGACTTAGAAACTTGCTCTCTCCCCTACTCACGAGCTGAAATCAGCAAAGGGAGAAAGCAATTTAGCTGGACATAACATCTATCTCTTCAGAGATCTTTTATAATTAAAGCAGAGAATGACATCGATGTCTCTATCAAAGCCAGGGATCAAGTAATCGTAGGGCAGGAGCACCCAGGCATTAAGGACACTTGGTATCACATCCCTCAGCCTCCAACACACAGATCTGTTCCAAAGGCACAGGGCCTGTTTCTGCATCCCAGCGGTGCGGGGGAGGAAGGCGGAGCAGCAGGGGGCTTGGCTGCAGCCCTGGCCCCCCCAGCCCTGCAGAGACGGCTCTCGGGAGCAGCCCACTACAGTCACAGCTTTGTACCAAACCTAACGTCAAGAAGACCCAGGAGATCCATGAAACGGCTCTCCCTGGGATCTGGGCAGACCCCAAGGCTGGGCCAGACGGTCCCAGACACTCTGTCCTTCCTCAGAAATCCCCAGGAGTGATGCTGCCAAAGCCCCCGCCATCCCGACGCTCACACTCTGCGCAGCCGCCGCCAGCGCTCCCAAATCCCTTCTCGGCCACAAAGCTATTTCCTTTGTTTGTTGCTTTAGCACGTCAGTCAGTCCCGCAACAACTCGGAGGCGCTGAGAGAGGGGGAAAGTTCTGGTTGCAGGGGTGAGCGCAGGCAACGCATCTCCTGTCTGTCTGTCTGGCTGGGCAAATGTCACGGCTCAGAGCCGGTCACCGGGAATGATCCGTGTGCCGGGAGCAAGTGAAATCCAGAACAATCACATCTTAAGTAATCCATGCAGAATCCTGGAAAGGGAGTAATTTCCTGTCCCGTTCATGGCAGAAAATAATTATTTCTGTAAGTGCTAAAGGCAGTCGCGTACTCATTTCCAATAAATCCCCTGCCTCCCGCACCCTGCTCTGCTCCTTCCTCTCTCCAGCTGCTCTCCACAATCCACAGCAAGATGTAGACGTGCAGAAGCCTCGGCCCCATGAGGAAATGAGATGGGTCCAACAGGATCAGAAATGGGGAGGGTGGGCACGGGCTGTACCAGAGGCACCGACAACTTCTCCCTCTGCTTAAAAGATGGAGATTCTCTACTACGATACGATGCAACATCCCACTGCAGCCCTTGCCTGTGCCCACTACAAACCCCGAATTCCAGAGACAAGCTTCCACCGCTGTACCCCGAGGCAGAACCACACTTTGGGAAACACCAAACCACCGAGTCTGGAAGTGGGTCACAGACCTCAGGACTCAGCCTGGCAACCGAAAACCCTTCAGGAGGGTAAGGCAGGAGACAGAGCCGAGCACCGTGATCTGCTAAAGATGCACAGGGTGAGTCCCAGCATTGCTCCCTCAGAGCTGAGCTTTACCTGAGAACCACAATTCATTGCTGGAGCTGAAATCCAGTCTTTTCAAGACAATAAAGGCATCTACTTAGATGCCAGTAGTCCAAACAGATCCTCCAAATAAGTTTTGTCATTGCAGTAGAGTGCAGATCTTGTTTGGTAAAGGCATTCACCATCCTGTTTTCCCCAATAATTTCCATTGAAAAAGTAATTTCTCTTTTATTCTATTGTGTGTATCCTTCACAGTGATTGCAGAGAAACAAGGAATTCACCAGAATACCAGAGAAGCATATTCCCCTGCCCTTACAAGTACCTGCACCACTCTACAAAGCCTCTTGTAGTGTATTTTTTAAAAAAGGGAAAAAATGCTTCCAACCCTGCACAGGGGCTGCAACCACAGCCACCCCGAGGCTGCTGGAGAGAGCAAGGTACCTCCCCTCTCGCCCACCTCCGTACGAAACCCTGCCCAGCCACAGCATTTATACAAACACAGAACACCCTGCTGGGCTAAAATGCAGATCATTTCATCCTTTATCATGAAAAAAAATAAAAATATATATAAAATGTTAAAAAAAGAAGAGCCATATGGTGCTGTCTCAGTTCATGTCAGAGCCAGAGTGCTTTCTGCAGCGTGACAAGCAGCAGCCGGTGCCAGCCCAGGGGACACTCTCCAGCAGACTATAAAAGGCTGTCTGATAAGAATGATGTCCCTCCTTGCTCCACAATTAAGATGGATGTAAGAACATCGGCACAGCACTAAGCCCTCACTCACAGGCCTTGCTGGTTGAGGCAAATACATCCCCTCTTGACATAGAGCAAGCAGCAGAGCATTATCGAAACGTCAATACAAGTAAAAACCAACAATTAACCCAAGAACGTTGGAGGAACACGGAGGAAAAACCTCATTCATGTTTAATAAGTAACTCTGAAGACGCTGCCCCCACAGCTGGCCCTGAGCTTGGCTTTGAAAGACGACACATCCCTCCACAGTGGGCTGAAAAGGGGCCAAAGGAAACAGAGCACTCGGGGAAGAAAACAGAGAAAACAGAGCGAGCCTCACCATATTGAGCTCTCACACGCAGGAACTGGCTTTCTCCAAGTTATCTGTGTGAAACATAGCCTTTGGCAGCCCATCCACAGCCAGCGCGGAACAGGGTGCTCCGAGATGCATTTTCCCAGGGAGAATGTCCTGCTGATGGAGTTCAGCTCCTTCCCGAGCCGAGCATCGCCCGGGCACACACACGGGCCCGGAGCTGCTCAGCACCCTGCCCTCTGCCGCCTTCGGCACGGGAAACGGCACAATTCCCAGGAAAGCTCCCGAACAAACCACACTCCCCCTCTTCAAACCACACACACTTGAGCTGTGAGTACCCAAAGAACACATACTGTGCTAACCACAGCCTGCAGATGGGGCTCGCTGCACTTCTCCCAAACTCATGGGGCCAATGCTCCCTTCTCCAAGCCCCATCTAGAAGCCCTTCCTTCACCACCACCACAGTTCAGTGACTCATTAGGTGCAGGCTCACAAAAGCCTTGATACAATCTGTTCTTAGAATCCAAAGGCCATTATTTTGGGGAGCTTTGGCTCAAGAACTCTTCTGGCCATCTTGTTGCAGAGAGAAATCTCCTCTCGTCTCAGAGAGGAATTCACTAAATTGGTGCCAGCAAAGCAAAGCTTTGTGGTACTATCACAACCAAACCTACCCTCTGTCAAGCCATGGCTTTCTACAGAGAATAACATCAATGCAGTACACTCTAGGTAACAGCAAATAAACTTTGTTTGTTTGGGCATTTTGCTCACAGCAATCTCCAGGTCCTCTCCCTGGGCATCTTAAAAGCAGGAAGTGAAGAGTCACGTACCACTGGTGGCACTCAGCACTTTGGTCCCATTTCTGTAAGGCCATTTCCATCTCTTCCTTCCCTGAAAGTCAGCAATCAGAGAGAAGAAATTCAGCCACTTTCCCTCTTTACTTTCTTCTTTAAGGCTGTTAGGGTACGATAACAGAACGGCACAAAAAGCTACATATTTGTTAGTTTTATAAAACATTTGACTTGAAAACATTCCGTAAATAATTTCATGCTCTTGCAGAGATACAGAGCATCCAAGAGCACTCAGAGACCATATAAATTTTAAGTCGAGTAGCACCACGGTTTCACCTCATGTTGAAGAGCAGCTTCTTATAACAAAAACATCCTCCCCATCACGTCAAGAGAAAGCAATGAGAGCTTTCCAACGGTTTTGTTCTGATTAATTTCACAGCCCCAGATCTAGGGCTTGCCCCACTTCCCCCTCTCTCCTCCGAGAGCTCGCAGTCTCAAAAAGCTGAAGGAAGGGGGAAAAGCAGGGGTTTTAACTCCGAAATGTCAGCTTTGACCCCCCCCACCTTCCCCTGCCTCCACCACCCAGCTCCTCACCTTCAGAGGCGTACGTTCGCTTCTCATCTGCGTCTTCTGTGATTTCACTCATGTCACTGTGTGCCCGGGCCAGGCGCCACAGAAAGTCCTTCTGGTCCGCGTACTGCGGGGAAAACACACGCGTTACACGTCGGGACCCCATGTGCCACGGGCAAAGAGCGTGAGAAAGAAAAATCGAGTGGGGGCACAGACTAGAAGTCGCAGGGAGATTTATTGAAACCTTAAAAGGCCCAGCCTCTACAAGACCTGAAGCAAAACCACAAAAGAGCAAGCCGGATGGCCAAATTTAGAATTAAGCTTATAACGCTACACTGCTGGTGCGGGTCTAATTGTTGGCACTTTCTAACAAGGAACCCTTCCACTTCAAACCCATATTGGGGTCAGTTCTTCAGCCTCCACTAAACTCAAAACACTGGGGAAAAACTCCCCCTAAACCTCACCATCTTATTAAAATTCACAATTTGAATTTCACTTTTTTCACACTCCAGTACGTATTCAAACGGCTTCACATCCCACTGCTTTCTTAAACCCAGGGCAGCGCTGTAGGGGCACTGCTTGATCTGAAGCGGGTATGTTCTGACAAACTCAAACTTACTTTAAAAAAAAGTAGAAAATGAAACCACAACCACCAAACAGTCTGGTTTCTTTCGCAACAGTACTGTAAATAAAAGAAAGTGGGAGAATCACCAGGAAGAAGTTCACAAGAGAATTTCAAAAGCCAACGGGCCTCTCATTTCTTCCTGGTGGGAAGGTAAAAAAACCTAATCTACTGGAAATTAGAACTCT
Source organism: Gallinago jamesoni (assembly GCA_025769975.1). Taxonomy (NCBI): domain Eukaryota; kingdom Metazoa; phylum Chordata; class Aves; order Charadriiformes; family Scolopacidae; genus Gallinago; species Gallinago jamesoni. Next base: position 66,603,979 of record JAOQGH010000040.1, read on the forward strand.
TTGAGTTATCCATTATTTCTTTCCTTCTATTCCTCCTGGAAATACAGGAGCCAAGAAAGTTTTGCTCTTTAAAAGGCTGGTAACATTTTCTTAGCTGGCCCTGCAGAAGGCAGGCAGCCACTATCAGGGGCAGGCAGTGCACCAGCAGCAGGACCTGGCACAGCCACACCGGGTGACAACAGCCACAGCAGGACACCCACACCATCCAGGCTCTCAGTCTCATTCACTAACACAAGCAGAAGTGTTGCCAGACCCTTCTTTTTGAATATGCAACTTATTTCATGAACCACCACATCCGTGCACCGGGCAGCGCTCGGAAAGAGCAAGTTTCCCGACTATGGATGGAAACATCACACACGCAATGAGGTAAATGTCCTCAAAAGGCTTGCTGAGCTCACTGCAGACACTCAGAACTGTTATTTTACACATGTACAGCGCGTCCACACAGGGAAAGCGATGACAGGAGGAGATGCAGAGTTCCAAGACAGAGAGCAACTGGGAGCTGGCTGCCATAGCCCCAGCAATCCTGGCCTTGAGCCCGCTCCCCAGGAGGGGGCCGCCGGAAGCCAGCCCCATCGTGGTGCAGGACCTGGGCCCTGCTACGAGATGCAATCTCCTCTCTCCCAGCTATTTAACCAAAACCACAAATCACTGCTGGAAAGTATGAAAAGGCAACCTTTACCGCCAGTTTGTTATTGAGCAGCAGCTGGAAGCCCTCTCTCTTCTCCTGCTGGTCCCCGCCGTGCAAGCGGTCCGCCTGCTGCAGGAGCTGGCCCAGCCCCTCCTCCAGGGAGGAATCCAGCGTCAAATGGGTCTCATCCTCGTTGAGGAGGTCCAGGGAGTCCCGGCGCACGGTCCTCACTGTTTCACAGCTCACTTCGTCTTCCCCTTCTTCGCTCTCTCTCTCGGACTCCCGGTCATAATCCGACTCGGCGTTGGCTGTGGTGTACCTTTGAGGGGAAAAATTCAACAAAAAACCCACAACACACAATTAGTTTGAGGAGATGCTCTGTGGCCTCTGACAGCTTTATACACACGGTACAGAAAAAACAACTCCTCCTATCAGAGGAACAGGAGTATCTTAACTTGTCATGGAGAACACCCTGCAATCCCAGTGCCTCAAGTAACACACCAGTCGTTATTTCTCACCTAACACACACAACCTCATAAAGCTGATGAAGGAGAGCCCCCAAACATTAAGTCGTAATGAGTAAAAACTCAGTCACAAGCATCCACTTCTCAGCTACACACCGTGACAGCTTCTCTTAGGCCTGCAAACTTCAGTGTAAGGGAATTAGACACATAAGGACAGAGCCAGGACAACTCAGTTCAATGTATAGATTATACAAGAGAACTTCAACAAAAAACCTGACACAGTCATCCATGTGGAAAACGCAACTTGAGGTTTTTTTAGCCTGTTCCAGGAAATTTCAGACAGAATAGCTCGTACCACCATCACCTTATCTGAGCACTAAATGTGAAACAGCTTGTTCACACCGACACGTGAAAAGGTGCACAACAGCAGGAGAGGGATCAGAACTCTGTGGGCATGAAGTCCAGCAGCTGAGCTGCAGAAAGACACCACGCATACAAAACCCCAGGCAGCAATTAGCTACTCAATTAGTCAAACAAACCAGGAGAAAGCTCAGATTGAAGTTGATGAAAACAGCTAAAATTAAGCTCCCCCAAATCATACAGGCACCTAAGCTGGAAATCATAAACAGCAATATATATGGACTGATCCCATCGCAGTGGGGTGTCTGCTCACAGAACTACGTTCTTTCTAAAGGAGCCTCTCTATTTGTCCTCCTTACATTGACCCGCGAGCAATTTTTTAGGATGTGCACTTTTATATTCAGGTTTTATCCAAACGGAAAGCCTTCTTCCTGAAACAAGCCACTTCACATCCCATAAACGCTTAATTCTAGGGGACGTTTGTAATTGTCACCCAATTAAGCTGTGCCCAAGCCAACTTTACCAGTTCTGCTAGAATTTAAAGCCATTGCAGCCCAGGGGCAGTCGGTCACTGCCCCGAGGCAGAGCCTGCTGCTGTGGGCGAAGCTGGAGACAAAGATAGGGGACCCCAGTCCGTATCTGGAGAAAGCAGTCCCAGGAGCGTGGTCGCACGTAGATAAGGAGACACATTTGGCTATCGAAGCTTCGGTTTGCTGGGACCCATCAATGAGGCTCCAGCACTTCCCCCTCTGGCAGGGGGCAAAACGCACGCCCGCACCCACCACAGCCACCCACCCGCAGCCAGGAACTTAACAACGCGCCGCTTTCCCCGAAATGTTTTAAGACAAGAAATAAAGTTAGAGTCAGCCCTATCGCTGCAGAGGCAGGACGGCAAGTGCTACAAGAAAACGCGCTGGAGATTACACAGGCAGCGCTAAATTACTGGGTAATGTAGCAACACAGTGGTAGGTGACACTGGCACGGCTCAGTTTCCAGATTAAAAGCTTCATTTCTCGGTATTTTCTCTAAGATTAATGATATTATTAATGGCCTAGACTACCTCATTTTCGGTACTTATACACTAACTCCTCCAATTCTCTTGTTTCCCTACTATGCAGCAGAGCTGGGGGCAGTGACACTGTCTCACTGCACCATTCCCTTGGCAGCTGCAAAGATTTCCATGTTTCAGCTGAAAAACGCTTTTGGTGGCTCCTGGAAGACAAAAAGCAGCCAGTGATGGAAGGCTCCTCACACCCCTTTTCCCCCCACCACAAAACTGTGTTTTCTCCAAGACAGCCCATACAAGATGCTGTCAGTTTAAAGGGAGAAACAATACCATATACAACTTCATAAACTGGGAGTTTTCAGGAAGATTAAGGGATTTAGATGTTATCAGCCTGTCTTCTCCAGTTCACAATGACTGAAAGTTCTTAGAAGCTTTAGCACGCTGTGGCCTCTGGCCAGCACACATCCTGAAGGAAAACAAAAACATACTATCTGGAAGGAAAAAGTGCTTGGCAAGAGGAGGCAAAGAAGCCCAAAGCCCAAAGCAGTGCCAAAGCGACAGAGAGAAATTAAACATCCCGAGACCTCCAGGCTCCCGAGAGCTCAGGAGGATCTGTGTGAATCGTGGGTGAAACCAGAGAAGATGCTCATGTCCATGTGGTTTACAGAACACAGCTGAAATGTGAGTTCTTCTTTCTGAATTTCATTAAGAGACCACCACTGCCAGAAATGAACGCACAGCTGAAATCTATCTCCTGAGAACAGGCTCATTCTTCCTCCCAGCGGCTCTAAAAAGCTTAAACAGTCTTTTCCAAAAATATACATTTCCTACCCCAATTTTCTACTAGAAAATGTCAGTATTTACACCTCTAAAAGACAATATTGCACACTAAAGGCAGCTGGTCCTGAACAGACTAATATTATATCTACTTGTACAGCGCAAATACCAGAGTGAGAAATTATGAACTATTCAAATTATTCTTTTTAGATCAGATGAGAGCTCCTTATCCACCAAGTGTGCACACTGCTCATTACACCTCATGACAGATCTTAAACAGAACGTCAGAACTCCTCCAGCCACCTCGAGGTTACCAATAAAGTTATGAGGTTTTGCAGCAAAATATATTCCTGCTCCACAGTTCACTCGAGGTCCCCTAAGGAGATGCCTTAGGTGCCCTAAGGTTTGAACCTTAGAACTGTTATTGGCTTCTACCATGATTTAAAACCCTCTAAAGCTCAGGTGACCCCAGGTGGGATCTGCTGAAGACGACTCTTTTCAAGCCACTTTACAGAACACATCAGCACCCTGATACCTCAATGCACCTGCTGTTATCTAGACAGTGAGGTCTTGTCTTCAGAACCAACTATACAGTTTTAAAATATGTTATTATGCAGCCCTGCTACCCCTTCCACCCTCGTGAATCACTAGTCCCTGGCTCTGCTTTAAGGCAAACACTCACTTCAGGTGAAGGGAGCAGCTCCATAACCTGAACGAGATCAGCTCAGTCCTTCCTGTTTCACTGATTCCAGCTACTAAAGATAAAATACTAAAAAGACCCAGTTTTACAGCAGTCATGGAGGCTGCTCTCCTGCAGACCCATGCCCTTTGTTCTAGGGGGCTGCGATAGTAACGGCTGCTTTGTCCCCTGATGACAAACCCGTGCCACCAAGTGTCACTTTGTGCCAGCTGCCACCCAACAGCCTGTCCTCTTCTAACCCTGCCCGACTGCTCTCAGAGCCAGAATCAGCTTCTCCCTAAACTAAATCTCATTTCAATGGGAAAACGGGACAGCTTGGCATGTTTTAGAACACACTTTCACACCTCAAAAGCTCTAGAGCTCCTCAGGTTAAGGCTCAGAAGGGAAGCGTTCCATCAGCGAGGCAGCAGTCACACACACACACGCAGCAAAGCTCTTGTTATCTGTCCAATATGACAATATTTGCATCTATATTGTCAGTTTTACTGATGTCTTTAAATTACACAGTACTTTTCACCTGTTTTTAAACCATAACTCAAGCAACAGAACTGATAAGTGTGACACTGAGAAAAATCCTTAAGAAATACCCTAGCCAAAGCCATTTCAGTTAATTGGAATACATTTTGAACTTTCTCAACTTTTCCAGACATTCTAAAATATATTATTGTATGGAAGTTTTCTTTAGAAACTCTCTCACTGAAGTCCCAGGCTGGACTTCTACTGTAAGGTTCTGTCTGTAAGGTTCCCTAATCAAATTACTGCTTAAAGCAATCCTCAAAAATGATATACACGTATTTATCTTTCCCCCCTTCTCTAAAAGCGGGAATTGTTGTGATTCTCTCAGTCTGGCCCTGGCAGTAGACTTACTGTAATCAAAGCAAATAAAAGCAGGATGACAGACACCTAGTGGGGAAGAAAATCCCTTCCCTTATGTTATAAGCTGCTCCGACATCAGTAACTGGGGACCAAAGCCTGTAAAAGCTGCTTCTCTGCTCACCCTCCTTCGCTCTCTCCATCGTCCGTGTTGGCTGCTCCTGAGCTGGCTGTGAAGTAGATGGAACTGGAGGCTGTGGAATCGCTTCTCTCTCTGGCAAACGGGAACCGCCTCCGGCGAGTGACTTTCTGGGTTTCCTCCAGATGGGACCTTTGAGGAAGGGAAAAACAGAAAGAAATGACATTTGGTAGAGAAATGTCTGCTATTTCCCTTCCCTTCTCCTCTCTAGCAGATTCTCCCCATTTCACTTTCCGCCCTGCGTCAAACGTCGTACCCTACAGTCAGAGCAAGCCTGCCCACAGACCGAGTCCACATGCAATCTGTGTGGACTGACCCACACACTGAGGGTAATCAGATCCCACACATCCCTCTGATTTCCTCCCCGAAGAAGGGCAAAGGAATCCCGAAGCACCTTGCAGCACATAGGACCTTTTATTCTCTATCAAAAGTTACCTTTGGTTGGCAGCAGAGAGAAAACAGCAGCAGCAAGAGATAAACAATTACACAACAAATAACCTTCCCAGTCTGAACACGAAGCAAGTGTCAGTACTTAATATTCCAGAAGAAAAAAAAAAACAAACACTGGCTAAACATACAATTTGTCCTACATTAACCTCACAGGAGGTCAAGATGTAACACCAGTGGAAACTAAAGAGACATTTTTCCCCTCTTTGGGTTTAAATTTAACATACCCAGTCCTGGCTGTTCCACCATGCTATGGAGCCAGTAAGTGCAACAGCAGAAAAAGCGAGGGGCAGGGTGGGTACCTGACTTCACCAACGATTTCGGCAGCCAAGCGCTGCAGGCTGCTTCGCAGCTCCTCCACCTCCCTCCTCAGCTCCGAGATGTTCCTCAGCACGAAGTCCAGGCGCTCCAGCACCTCCAGCTGCTCCTCCTGCGGCAGCAGAGCTGCACACACAGCTCCATCTCCTGCCTCCACGGGAGCCAGTGCTCTGGGCACCACTGAGAGAACATGAGAAAAGGCTCAGATGCAAATGGGAAGGGATTTCACACGGGAACTTTGAGTACAAATGTGGGGTTTTTTTAGACTATGGAGGATATGAGGCTTGGCCTGAAGCACTGCCACCTGATCTGACCCGAGGCTGTGGGTTCTTCAGCTGGTTTACTGCTCCCTCCCTGACACCAGCACCTAGCCACACTTCACAGATCCACAATAGCAATTAGGGACAAATAAAGCTTTTTTAACTACACATTTATAAAAAACCCTTTTAGTTTTTATTTTTAAAAGAGCAAAATCCACACCGAATATCCCAAAGACTACCGCAGACAGAGGAACTGCCGGGTTGTTCTTTTTTAAAGTCCTAACTGCAAATTAATTTCATTCCTATTCCCTGCACTTCTGTATCAATGTCACACCGAAAAGCTACACTCTGCTTTTCTTCTGAATTGGAATCAACCCCACGGAGCATCAGCCCGGAAAGCAACCAGCCCACAAGGTAACAGGAGACAGTCAACAAGGACAACTAAAGCTAATTTTGGGGGGGGGGGGGGGGGGCCGGGGGGGGAACGCCCGTGAAACTGGTAGAACTGACACCTTCCAAGCAACAGGGTTACAGCCCGGGACAGACATCTGTTGCAGCAACAGTTACCGGCCTGTCAAAGGCACTTACCCAAGTCACGGGGGTGTTTCTGCTCGGCTGTCACCCCCACAGCGCCGGGGCGGTACACACCTCCTGCGGGGGGGGGCAAGGGGTCAGGGTGTAAGCGCCTGAAACCTGGTTCTGCACCCTCACAAACCCCCCTTCACAGACTACTCCTGCCCCAACGCGACAGCAAAGACAAACCCTCAGGCACCCCCCTGGGGAGAGGCAAGGAAAAGTTCTAACCTAAAAGTAATTTTATTTTAAAATCTACTGTAATGAGCTATACGTGTTACTGAAGGGAAAACACTGGCATTTGTCCTGGCTTGGCCCTTTGTGCTGCTGGGCTCATCACAAAATCTGGGTAAGCACAGAACCAGGAAGATTTTGGGTTGGAAGGGACCTCAAAGCCCCCCCAGTGCCACCCCCTGCCCTGGGCAGGGACACCTCCCACCACACCAGG
>JAOQGH010000040.1:66625102-66643204 GCA_025769975.1 Gallinago jamesoni
CTGAGTGATGTGCTCTGGGCAGCCCTGCTTTGGCAGGGGAGTGGGACTGGATGATCTCTAGAGGTCCCTTCCAACTCCAACAATTCTGTGATAATCACGGTGTTAGTGATGAGACAGACGGGGAATTACCCTGTTGCTGCTCCCAGGGAGGGAGGGAGGATGGGGAAGCACCACTGGCCCCAGTGTGACCAGTTACTTCGGCTGATGAGCTCACACTTGTACAAGGCTGTGCACCAAGTCCAGCGTATGCTTCGCCCGTTATAAAGCCTAACACCATAAAAAGACCCAAAAAACAATGAAACCTTTCTGGGGCTTAGTCACAGAAGTGGCTGCAGAGAGAAAACCCCCAGGTACGTTCCCCAGCCTGACACGAGAGCGTCCCAGTTCTCCAAAGCTCCTGGAGCCTTCCTGCCGTGCGTGGCAGCAACTGTCACATCAGCGACGCGGTGACTGCAGACGCCACCTCATCGATGTAGGCAGCAGTGACAGCTCCCCCCGCGAGCCGAGCGGTGGCTCTGGCACTCTGCTTTCAGAAGCCATTTCAGACTGGTAGGTGGCCGTGCTATTTCAGACGCACTCAAAGCTCGGCAATGCTTGGAAACATCCAGCTCGTTCGCTTGACAGCTCAGGTAGAAATAAAAGTGTTTAGACAGAAGGTGAATGAAAAAAAAAGAAAAACCCACACCTCAACATACCTCACATTCATTTTTCTAGGCACTAGATCTGGTGGTGATTTAAGGACATCTTAGAAAATGGAAGGGATGAAAAGGCAACAGAACAGCTAAATAAGATCCTGCATGAAAACGGGGCAAGTGCAAATTTGTGACGAGGTGCCAGCGAAGCGGTTCCTCCAGCTGCAGAGCGTTCAGCTGCGAGCTCAGGAGAGAAACCCACAACAGATGAGAAATTCAGGCCGGGAAATTAAGAGAGTAATATGGCTTAATTGGTATCTTAGGAGCTGTGTGAACGGAATAACCTTTCAGCACAGACTTTCCCAGTGTCTGAGAAAGCAGCAGATCCTACCAGCTTTTCCAGGGCACAACTAGGAGCTTCTCCAAAGCTCCTGTCCACCAGCCACAGAGACTTACTGTCATTTGCTCGGCTGAACAAACTAGCCTGCATGAGACTGGGGCAGATGAATCACCCGTACAAACCTGAAACACCGCCTCACACTCTGGGCTTCAATTTAAAACAAAGAGGTTATTTCTGGCCTCAACTGGGAGCTCTGCTGGGACAAGCAGCCCCGAGGAGCGGCAGGAGGAGAGCACCGAGGGAGGAGATGCTCTGGCTGAAGATGGGGTAGGGTTGACATTCGCGTTGGCAGCTCCCAAGCGATCCGGGCGCCTCGGAGGGAGCTCGCTTTCTCCTCAGGCAGAGTGTGGGCTGGTGCTCTGCCGCTCCACACACCTACTTCCTGCAATCCTGGCAATTACCAATGGTGTAAACCCCAGTTTCTGACGTGGCTGACTCAGCAAGGGCTTGGCTCAAAACAAACCCATCCGCACACGGAGCCGCAGCCTGGGAAGCAGTGACAGGAGGCACATGAAGAGAAGGAGGCATTGGGGATTTTTAGCGTTCCGGGTCCAACCTGGCTGAACCGTCCCTGGACCTGCTTCCCCCGGCGTCCCAGCACACTCCTCTCCCAGTGTCCCAGCACACCGGTGGACGTGGGGCTCACAGTTCTCCGAGTGCTCCAGCAGTTTCTCCTCAGCACCTGTCAGACTCGGGAGCCGCTCCGACATAGCGTAAGTCTATTTTACATTCAATTTTCCTAAGGTTTGTCTTCTACCTCTGCGTTTTGTTGCTTTTTCTGTTTCCATTCGGCTGTTTCTTTGGTTTCCTCCAGTGTGACTGAGTCACCGTCTCCCTTCCTCACCACCCACAGAGATTTTTGTGCTGTGCCCTTCCCCAAGAAGGTGGCTGGTTACCATGGCACCAAAGTGCCCTTCTGTTCTAGATACTGGATTAAATCTGTTCTCATGGTGACTGTGCGCCTTTGCTGTTCCTCATCAGCTTGTTCCTGCAGCACAGATTTAATAAGCTCAGACACCACCATTCCTTCTCCACTGAAGGAGATGACTCCTTAATATCTAAGACAGGCCAAGTGCTCCTTAACAGGGACGCGGTGCGAGGTTTGCATTTCCTGCAATACCAGCCTCTCTGTCTTCCTTCCAGCTCCGGCAACAGGGAAGGAAGAGGTTGTTCCTGTTGTGTCACTTGCTGCTGATCCCGCGACTTAGGTCCGACACCTGGCTGTGAAGAGTCAGCAGCTTCCTCCTCCTCCTCCTCCTCACTGCCTTTCACCATGGATACTTGGCGGAGAGGGTCCATCAAGTCCACAACGTTTTTCAGACGGTTCTCGCTCAGGAGACACAAAAAGCTGGGCAACCAGGTCATCATCCTGAACCAGAACAGCCACACTCTGGACAGCGATGGGCAGCGCCAGAAGAGGGAATGCTTGAGGGATCTGAAGGACAAGTCCGATTACCTCTCCTGTAAGAGCGAGCAAAACCTGGCCAAGGCACAAGCACCTCCCAAGCCTCCCCGCCTCTACCTGGACAGTTCTAGCTGCCCTAACATCATCGACCACACAGATTCTCACTCCGACCTCTCCTTTTCTGGTGCTTCTCATCAATACCACAAAGCCACTCAAACTCAGTTCCACAAGGACCAGGTGACAGACTGCGGGAGCTCAGAGACAGGTGCCCAGAATGGTACCCCCCTCTCTGACCTGTCCGATCCCTTCCTCTCCTTCAAAGTGGATTTGGGGCTATCTCTTCTCGAGGATGTTCTGCAGACCCTCAGGAAACAGAACCCCAGAGATTACGCCATTTGAAGGTATTTCTTATTTGACACATGGCATTTACCTACTGCTGCAGCCAGTTTCTCTGGTCCTGGCGGGAGGAAGGACACTGCAGCATTCCTGTTATGTGTGGCCTGTCTTGTCGTTCTTGCCTTCCCCACCACAGACTGTCCTTGTCCTTGCCCAGGAGTCCTTGGGAGCAGAGCCCACAGGCTCCGTGCTCAGATGAGAGCACCGTCTGCTGGAACCCCGTGGGCAAGTTACCGCTCTCCAAACTGGGCATTTCCCACTCCTGACTCTGCGTCTCCTCCTCGGGGAAGAATGGCACCGTTTGCCTAAAGACCTGTTATTTTGGGGATGTGGCTGCGACGCTGCGGGACACGGGCACAAAGGGACAGGGCATACAGCATTTGTGGATAAGCAGCCTGCAGGGAGACGACAGCCCTGCACCTCAGAGCCATAGCTACAGCAAGGGTCAAGAGACAGAAAACGGGTATTTCTTCTCCCACCTTGTTTGGATGTGAAAAATCAAAAAAGCCGTTCCTCCTTTTTTTTTTTTTTTCTCCTCTTGTGGGTTTCTTTTCCCCCAACTCAGGTGCAGTTGGCACTGGCAGCCTGGAAACAGGTAAGCATCCACATAGGCTCCTAACACAGCAACAGCAATTTATTTGTCCTACTAGCTGGAGAAGAAACTTCTTTAGATACTGCTGCTTGAAGCATGCGCTGATCTCTCAGCTGTACAGACATGGAAGAATAAATGTATCTGTGACTGGACGCGTTGTGTTGCCTCATTTCATTGGTAGCAAGCCAGAAAAAGCCCAGGTCCCTTATCTGTGGTGCCAGAGATCAATCCACTGGCACTTTGGGTGTTTGCGAGGGTGGGGAAGCAGCGTGGCTCTGCTTTTCTGGGCTGGGAGGAGGCCAGAGCTGCTGGGACTTCACCTTCCCCCAAGGAGAGGGCACCGAGCCCGGGCCAAGACCCGGCGTGGGAAGGAAGAGTTCTTTACCCCCAGAGCTGGACAACGGGACCGCTCTGCCAGGCCCAGGGTGTTTCAGGCAGGATCAGGGAAAACTATGAAAAGGACACTGCAGAAACTCACCAATTCGTGCCTTTTTCATAGCTACATTAGATATTAGGGCTCTTTTTTAAAACAGTAAAACCTCCGTGCTCCCAGATAACCCTAAGCTTTGGAAGCTGCCTACAGCAAAGCGCAGAGACACCGCAGAGGAGGCACAGACAGCTCTCAACCTGCTAGACTCACACCAGTCAGACAATATAAAACAAACTCTATGAAAAACTCAAAGGAGCTTAGAAAAGATGCAAGAATGCCAGACAGAAGGCTCCTCTCAGCACTTTCACATGGCTGGATGAATGGCCCAAGGTGCCTGAGGACCCCCGGCAGGGAGATCCCACTGCTAAAGGGGCGAGGAAGACCCTCGCAGAAGAGCTTCACGCTGTTGCCGCGGTACAACACGCTCTCAGAGCGGCCATGGTGTGCTCCAAGCCACGCAGGGCTGCAGCACCCAAACAGTCACTGCTCTTAAAGAGCCTAGAGCAGTGCTGGCCACTCCACAGCTTTTGTAATTCAGGTACAACTCGCCCATTTGGCTCCAGCAGCTCTCCAGGAACTGCTGGACAACGCGCACCTGTGGCTGTAGAAGAAAACGAGCCAACCAAGTGTCTTGCAACTTACTGCCTCCTCACAGCAGGACTTTCCAACAACCAGCTGTGCTTTCACCTTGGAAGCGCTTCCAGAGCTCCTCTGGTCTGGGTGGTGTGTGGCCATCCTTTACTGGAAGAGACTGGTGCAGAGCTCCCAGTTCCCCAGGCAGGGAAGGGAGCAGACAGGGCTCTGGAGCAGAGGAGCAGTGAGAGCGTTGCCATGAGAACACTCCAGGTTTGGGGCTGTTTTCCAAAGCTGCAGTCACACAGAGTGGGAGCAAAGGTGGGGGCGGATTCAGACAAAAATAGGAGCAACCCAGAGGGAGCAGCAAATAGGAAGCGAGGGCAGCTTAAATCAGGGTGAGATTAAGTGCAGCCTGAGAGCAAGAGTGTGGCCCCTGATGGCTGGGAAGCCAGGCAGGGCATGGAAGGACAACGTGGGGAGTAGGTTGAGGCAGTGGCAAAAGAATAGAATAGAACAGAATCATAGAATCATAGAATCATCTGGGCCAGAAGGGACCCCCAGGGGCCATCTAGTCCGACCCCCCCACAGTCACAGGGACACCCCCAACTAGACCAGGTTGCCCAGGGCCTCCTCGAGCCTCCCCTTGAATGTCTCCAGGGAAGGGGCCTCAATCACCTCCCTGGGCAACCTCTTCCAGTGCTCCACCACCCTCATTGGAAAGAACTTCTTCCTAATCTCCAATCTAAATCTGCTTCTCTTCAGTTTAAACCCATTGCCCCTCGTCCTGTCACTGCAAGAGATCTGAAAGAGCTCCCTTTGCACGGCCTAGAGTTGAAGAGCTGAGGACAAAGAATAAGTGAGCTGGAAGCAGTAGAGCCGAGAGACGCTGCTACCACAGTACTGCTTTTGGAAGCATCCTAGTGGAAGCAATAAAATAATTTGGGGAGGGTCTGGAGTAGGAGCTAGGAAAAGCAGGAACCAGAGCAGCCCAGAGATCTTAGCCTGGACAGCAAGACTGCAATGCAATCAAAGAGTCTGCGGTGCTTGCACATGAAAGCAGTAGAAAGGACAGACAAGCATCAGCAGGGCAATTTGTGGGAAAGGAGGCAAGTCACTGGCCACAACTGGTGATTTTGTGAGCTAATAAGGGATTGACTGAGCTGCGCTGGGCAGGAGTGAGTCACTGCCTCCACACAGCACAACACCATTCACTGCTTCAGCCGCTCTCTCTCCCTCGTGCCCCACCAGGCTAATCCCTCCCAGCAGGCGGGTGCTGCAGCTCCACTTGGCCATGGCCATGGAAACCAGCCAAGACAAACTCAGAAGCCAGGGCTTTTGAACCCAGAGAGGCAAGAATTCACTACCAAGCTCCGACTGCACCAGCAACCCCCTCAGGTATGAACGAGTCAGTTCTCACTCTCTGTTAGAGAGATACTCAAATAAACTGGGTAAGATTCTGCTTTTTCCCCCCAATCTGCTTTCTATCGCTCTGGCCACCTCCATGACCGTGCTGTGTCTGCAGCACTCACACAGGTTCTGTGTTGTGCATGGAGATCTGCCTGGCTCCTGGGCCCCGATGCTGTTACTGCCTGGGATTTCTGAGAAATGGGAAATTTCTGGGAAACTGTTGCTCAGGCCAGGCTGGTCAGACAAAGAACGTGCGTCCCGAGTGAAAACATACAACCCTAAACAGAACTAGGGTAACAACAAGGCATTCTGATGTATAAATGCATCTACGATAAATAAAGTACTTAACAAAAGGTCAGGAGGGAATGCACTGAACAATCTCACAGGCTGCTCAAGCATTTTGGCACAAGCATTTGAACACACACCAGGCCAGTGGAGACAGACACACAAACAAAGGGCACCCACAGAGCACAAGGCAGGAGGCCCCCCAGATATTAGATATTTTTGATCTTTATACCAGAGGGAAAGGGGAAAAGGGAATAAGTGTTGCGTGAAGTTTGACTGGAACCCAAGTAACCAGTGAAGGGTCTGTGTGTCCCTTCACACCTTCAGAGCCAAGAAATTACTCACTAGACCAGAAGACACGCAGAGCATGAGATCAATCCTGGGCCACAGAGCAAAGTGCCACGTACCACGCTTCCAAAGAAGTGGATATGTCTGTCAGTCCAGGGGACCAACAGGAGCAAGGGGTAACAGAGAGCCAACAACCTGCATTAGATGTTACTGCCTTCCCTTTGGTTTGTGATCGGGACATGTTTGTTTTATGAGAACAACAGCTTCAGAGCGATGATCTGGTGAAACAAGCAGGAAGCAGCTAAGAGTGAACAAACAGCTTGCACTCAAAGTAACTGCATTGGAAAAGAGGACCCAAATCAGACAATGAGGTCTCTACCAGGATATTTGTTATTGCTTTCTCTTCCTTCCTGCAGCCCCTAAGAATCTAGGTATCCTAACATTTCACCCTCTCGTGAATGCAGTGAGTAACCAAGCCTCTCTAAGGCAGCCTTCTAGGAGACCCGTTTCAACCAGAGCATTCCCACAGCCAAAGTGTATTGCATCTTACTGGTATATTAGAAAAATTTCCAGAATAATGGCATTAGGGGCTTTGAGCTGAGCAAGTAACATCCTTGTTTTTCACTTGGAAGAGGGGGTCAAACTGTGTGAAGAAGCAGACATCCGAACACCTTGTGCTCTCACCACACTGCCACTCGGGGCGAAAGGCCCTTTAAAAAAGCCACTGCTTCAGCACAAAAGGGCTCATCAGAACCCCAGGCTTTTCATTAAGAGCTTCTTTTCAGCTCTGCTGGGAATCAACTTGTCTTACCGTAAATGCAAAGCACCCTGTTAAATTTAGGTTGCTATAGAAACAGGTTAAAGTAACAGCAGCCTGTGTCTCCTTACCTGGGAAGTCCTAGGCTGAGTGGTGCTGTCGGAGGGGACAGTGCTGGGACTGTTCTGGGGCTGGCCCTCCAGCCAGGAAATCTTTAGAGGATTATTTGTCAGCCCAACTTCATTCTTCACAGCCATCTCCTAACAACGAGAACGTTCTTCCATCACCATCTGAATGCCACACCCCACTCCCCCACAGGTCACTACAAATCATGAGTTTCTCCATCTCAGCCTGGCATCGGGGCCAGGGTCCATCAAGGGGGACACAACCAGTGAAGATTCCACAGCCCTGCACGAGAAGCACTCTTTAATGTCCATGTCTGCATCGAGCGTAGACAGAACACATCATTGCCAGTACTTCTGCTAAAGTCACAGAGGTTGTTTTTTTTCTGATAAAGTCTGGATTTTTTTAATTATTTGGACACATGAACAGGTGACAAGAAATAGAGACTCTTGGTGCAGTGTAAGTTTAAGTTGATGGAACTACTAAAATTAAGCAAAACCGATGACTTGTTCCCACAGCCACATGAATTGTTATAACTCACAGCAAGTCAAGACATTTTGATTTCTTTTAAACCGCAAATGCCCAATATAACCTCTAAAACTCATTAAGCCCATCCCCACAATAGGTAATTCACCTCCAGCGAGAGCTGATCCGAGGGTTCAATGCCTGCTTTCCGACGCAGAGGCTCTGCTCAGCCCTTCACCCGCACTGCCTGTTTGTTTGTGTGCAGGAGCTCCAGAGGTTTGTGCCTCCAGCCTCACCACTCCCTTGTGCACCTTTAGACTCTCATTACCCTTCCCCACTGCCTTAATGACAGGGCAGCAACCCCAGGCCATCAGCCGCCAACCTTTCCCCGCTCCAACACCCTTTCTTGCCCGTCCCCCCCCCTGCACACACCCAGGGTCCCCCCCCCCCGACTTACAGCAGCCTTAACCGTAGCAAACTCCACTACTGCGCTCCCGGTTCTCCTGCTCGAGATCAACAAATTGAGCACGTCACCGTACTGTTGGGACACAGAAAGAAAGAGAAGTTCATTGCAGCCCTGGAAGAGATGTCAAGTTAATCTGTGGAACGAATGCAAAGAGAAAACCTGTGTTTCCACAGACATGAGGCTTGAGCCCTCACCCTTTGTTCCTTGCACGGTGCTTCCACCGATCCCAACCTTGCATCGCTTCTGTTCCTCCAGGAAACACTTCTGGGGAGGCACGGAGCTACATATGCACTTTGGTTCAGCAAGCCCCAGTGCAGGGGGGCAGCTCGGCTCAGAGCCAGAGCTACAGGAGACACTTGCACGCAGGGAAAATAAAGACTACATGCTGGGATTAATCGGATCAAAGGCTCCTCTGTTCCTGCCTCTGAACTCCCCGCAGCAGCCAAGGTACTGCAGGTTGAGTGCAGGCACAGAGCACCACAACCAGCCAGTCTGACTGTCACCGGGGCATCAACCACCGTGGGAAGAGCTTGGAGTCGCTCTGTGTCAGCAGAGTCCCGGCTGGGCAGGAGATGGAGGTGCTAATGGAGAACAGTTCCCAGCCATGGATTGTGCTGCTAAGCTCAGAGTGGCATAGTGAGAAAGCTGGGCAACAAAGGAAAAAATAAAACAAACAGCCACTCTGGCTTTATACATAGCTTCCCAGAATTAACTATCCTTTCTTACACGCCTGAGAGCAGGGGAAGATGGAGTAGTAGGGAAGAGTGTCAGACAGGACCTTTTGTAGGATGCGCAACAGAACATCTTTGGAGTATCCGCCTCTGGTCTCATCTTCTTTGCTGCATTTCCATTTTAGCTGGGAAACAAACACAACAAGTTAATTTTGTCCATTTGAACACACGTTGCCACAGTCAATGCAGCTCCTGCCACCTGCACAACAATCATGTTTGCTATTTACAGCTACTCCCAGGACTGCCAAAGCAGTGATTTCAGCGTCAGAATGTGCAAAGGGAACAAATTATTTGGGGAACGGGGAGAAAACACTACCCACTGAAATAAAAAAAGATAATAGTTGAAAGCATGCTAATGGCTTTTTCAGGGTAACAGGCAGATGTTTCCCTGCGCCTGAAGCAGAGACAACTCAATTTCAGGCTCAAAAACCTTAGACCAGAGAGAGGGATGGGAGAGGAAGGGTATTTTAAAGGCAGTGAGAGGAGCCTTTAGATCACATTAGATCAAGGAAATTCCCCTCCACGGTACAAAGGGACCAGTTCAGCAGAGCTGCAGTGTCCCTTCTGCTTTCCAAAGCTGCATAACGCTCCATCAGTTCTCACCAAACCCCATTTCATAAGGATGTCTTACTTTGAGTTTGGGAGTTATTTTCCCTTCTGCTCCGTTTCTTTCTTGCTTGCCTAAAGAGGGGAAAGGAAAAAAAGATGGAAATGACTCATGGAAACTTCTTGGCTAAAGAGCATTTAGCACAAAATTCACCCTGAGAATGTACATACAGCGATGGCAACCACTGCTGGGTTGCCCCCAAAGCCTTGTGTGACGCCATCAGCAGGAACTGCACTGCAGACCAAATGCTGGATGTCAGTGCTTGTCCCTTCTATGAAACATGTCACATTCAAGGCCAGAAACAGCTACGTAAAAATACAAGCAGGAGATCCATTAGATTCTGTGACATTTTTCCCTGCAAGGGGGTTGTGCTGGCAGGAAAAAGTGTGGAAAAATTAAAGGCAGACAAAAAAAAGATCATATAGCCATACAGGAAAACCCTGGTGACCTCAAAAAGAGTGTCTGCGTCTGGACCTCTGGTGTTTTTTGTGGCTTTTTTTTTCAATTATTAGATCAGTATTTTTTCTGTGAGAAAGGAATGAATCTTGTACTATAGTCTCTGCCAGAAGGAAGAGGGTAGGAAGCAAGAGACAGTAAATCCTCCCATTGAACTGAAAAGCTGAACAGCACTCTAATTAGTTCTGAAAAGAACAGAACTTTCTGAAACATAAAACCATGTTTTAAGCCCACACAGACACAGAATATTAAAAAAGGCAATTCAATACAGAGTGAGATTGTGGATGGGAGTGAGGTTCAGGATACCAAAGGACGAGGTTCTGGGATTCTGGAAAAGTCCCACTGCCTCCTGTATGAAGGAGACCAACGACAGCCACTGAAGTGCCCAGGAGAATCAGAGACCCCAGTCAGAAGCACCTATTGCTGCACAGCACAGAGCAGATGTTTTCCACTTCACTGTGTTGCTCATTTCCCAACAGATTTGTTGCTGCCCTTCGTACAAACCAGGGATGAAGCCTGTGTACGCCCAAGGAACACAAGAGAATTAAGTTCCAGAAAGTAAAGCCTCAGCAAGCAGAAACTAAAAAAAACACCTCTATTCTCCTCACAGAGCCTCTTTTTGGTGATAATTACTGAGAACTGTCAAGGGGACACAGGAGTAGTAACCCAGTGACAACCATTATTTTTTGCAAACTTGAATCATTCCCCATTTTGAGGCTGCAACACCGACTGTGAGGCATGAGCAGGACTTTAGGGTCCCTCCAGCATAACTGTGACGCTCTGCATCACATCTTCTAGATTCAGTGCCTTCGAATCTTTACTGGAAAGGAGCAGCAACAGCATGTTAAAGAGCAGCACACCACACAGAAGAAAGTAGCCCCACAGAAATGCTAAGTCTTTTGACTTATTCCTGAAAAAGGTGCTGAGTAAGATGCTATATATGGCAAAGTGAGCAGGTCAGAAGGCTGGATCCATATGGGAGCTCTGCCTGCAGAAGAGCTAGAGTCCCACGGGCACGTGGTTTGGCCGAGGGCTCCCATCTCATCTGCCCTCACCTTGGACATGCTGCTCTCTTTCAAGTCGGATCTGTTCTCGAATGAGCCTCTGCTGCTCCTCCAGCTGTCGGGAGCCTTCTTCACGCAGGCGAATTATCTACAGCAGAGGGAAGAGAGCAGGGACAGCTGAGGGCACAGCTCCGTGGTTGGGCTGCCGAGGAGAGCTTGTGCCTTACACCCACCTCCCGGGACAGCCCTCCTGCGAGTTCCCCTGGAGCAGCTCCAGCACTCACAAAGCTGGACCCCTCCTGTTCCTAGTGACACAGTCCCTCACAGCCAGCACACAATTAGCTGTTGTTATTGACTGCCAGGCAAAAGGAAAAGGGCAGCCAAAAAATAAAATCCCAAAATTGACACATCTGCCATTTGCTATAAGATCCCTTCTACGTGCCTAGAGCCCCCTAATCCAAAAGGCTGAAGGACTTTGCTGCATCTCATCATGTGCTTTTCATTATGACTGTAAAGACTTCCAGCGATTCTTCTCAAAAGAAGCAGAGAAATCTAAGAATTTATCATTACTTCTTGCTCTAATGATCTTGTTATCCTGATGTCCTCCTCTTCACTCTCACGGGTCTGGGCTTCTCGTTCTCTGGCTTCAAGATCTGCAGAGAAAGAAAGGAAACTAAAACAACCCAGAGAATTTTCCCTGCTGACCAGCGGTGGATGGAAAGATCACAAACCTGGCTACACCCACATCAATTTCAGAGCCCGGGCGGCTCTGCTGCCTCTCCCCTGCCCAGGCACAGCAGGGTACCAGCCGCCTCAACAGTCCCTAAAACCCCCAATACCTCCCCAGAGGGGGACCAGCCCCACTGTGACTGGGAGAGGATTTCAGATGGCTGCTGTACTGTCCTGGGCATACACAAAGCACAGCCCTCTCAGACACACAGCAGATTCATCAGTGGTGGATTCCAGCGGCAGAAGAAACGCAAACAGCCAGCTAATGAAGAGGTCAAGCCAAGAGAAAAATGCAGGCTTCGTTTTATTACCAAGCTTTACTTTCTTTCGTTTCTCATCGAGTTTCTGTGTCCTTTCTGCTGCTTGTTTCTTCGCCTTCCTCACTCTGTCATACGCCGCCTGCCAAGGAACCAACACAACAGTGTGAAACTCTAGGAATCAGGAGAGATAAAATGGAAAGCAGTGAATAAAGGCGAGATCAAATACTGAAACACTGTAAGCAGAGGTGAAGCATTTTCTGCTCCTTGCTGGCATTCCTGCTAAAAGGGTTGGAAGTAACACAAATACCCTGAAAACATGAGAAGAGGCCCAAGATGAAGCCTGAAAGGGTGAGAAGTCCAGGAATAACTGCAAAGTGTACTGGGGACAAAGTCTGACCCATCTTCAGAGGTGGGAAGAGTATTTCAGTTTCCTGACCATGCCAGAAGCAGCTTATCGGGCACTGGTAACAGATCAGGTTTGGTTTAAAGCAAAATTTTACAATTAAAAAGGTCTATTTTATACGAGGGATTTATTCACAAGACAGATGTTTGACTCCCATGAACATAATAGATCAAAGACCATCAGAACTCTTCAGCAGCAATGACACATCAATGTTCATTTAGCACTATAGAGACTTGGGAACTGGGCAAATTGGCAATTTCACTGGCACCTGTTGAAACCAGTTGATAATCTGTTCATCAGCTTCCACAGAACCTTTCTGTAGCAGGGAAAGCACAGACTGGCACAAGTACTTGAGTATTACTTGTAGAACAGTTGCACAGGAGAGCACTGTGCTTCTTTTACAAACCAGAAAAGCTGGTATTTTTCCTTCCTGCATGGGAAGGGTTGGCTGAACACTTCTGCCTTTTGAAAATGTAGAAGCCAAAATGTTTTTGGTTGCCAAAAGTTTAATTTCCCCTTGGAGGGGAGATTACAAGCTTCGCCAATATTTGAAAAGAGGGGAGTTATTTCATGTTTTTAAATCTTACCATCTGAAATTTTAACACGCCTTCTCTCCCGAGTTTATCTGCAGAGAGTTACTTGCTCTTTTTTTACTTTGTTTTTATTCTTTTGCATGTCCAGAACACTTTCCAACCCCGAGCAGTAGGGACTCAACTGCTTCCTCACAGCAAGACCAGAGCCCAAGCTACGCCCGGAGCCTGCAAAGCTCTTGCAGCAGAAGGACAGAGACCGTGGCTGTGATTCAGCTTTTCTGTTTACAAGTCTCTGGTGCCCCATGGAAAGAAAGGCTTGGAGCTGAGCAATCACAGCCAGATATTGTTTACTTGTCAGACCTTGACTTCAAGGGAACTGCAAACGCACTGTTGTCATGGGGATTTAATGTGTCCCTGAATCAGTGGTGTTATCATTTATATTTTTTAATGGGATATGCCCCAGACTAACACGTTATTAAAGACAGTATCTCACCCTCACAGCAAATGGACAGAGCTACTCTCAGCACATCAAATCAGAAAGAGAACATTTGTCTAGGTTCTTATCTGGCACCCGCTGTTTGATCTCACAGAGAACCATAGGGAATAGCATATGAGACTCGGGTTGATGAAACCACAATCGGAGGAGAGCGTGGGACAGGCAGGAGGAGAGTTTCCAGCACTTCCCCAGCCTCCTCACAGAGAGTACCACAACCCCAGCACCACGGAGGGACGCGCATCCTTACCCTGGCTGCCACATCTGTGAGCACGGCTAGGGCCTGAGACAGCTGGTGGAAAACTTCCGCTGGGAATTAGAAGAGAAAAGGGTAAAATGCAGAAAACCACGCTAGTGGGCTGGAGATGGACCAGAAAAGACAATCCCTTATGGAAGAGACCTGCAGAACATCAGAAATAGGAATAATCTTTCCAAAGCATTTGTAAGCCAATTGACAGCCAGGATCAACGCAACTCAAAGGGCAGTAATTGCTACATAAACTTAAGGGTACATGAAGAAACAAAAACTGGGACCATTTCATTTTAAGAGAAGACTTGAAAACACAAATTCAACAGAACCCATCTACAGAAATGTTTTACTCAATCTGCAGTCAGCCCGAAACACACTGTTACAAACAAATTCTCCCTTTCACATCAACAGCTTTTCAGCCCAAGATTCGGACTTTGCATTTTACATCAGTGTTGCTGACCCTCTTCCTGGAAGGTTATGTGTGTAAGCTGGAGGCCTCCTCACACGCTTCAGATCACTTCTCAATACGCTGCAGGTAGCAAAGCCCTCAGCTTTCCTCTTATTGCTACTTTTTTTTTTTCCTGGTGGAAAATTTTTCTCTGTGCTACAGTAATTATTCAATCTATAAGACTACAGCCTATCAAATTTGAAAATGCAAGATACAAAACAATGTTTGTTTTGAGGTGACTTGATGAACAGCATCCTTCTAATTACCGCTCTTCCCTGCCACCTGTACCTGCAGCAGCGGGCCCTCGCTAACAGTTCGAGTACACTCAGTTCCACGCAGTCAGGGGCTTGTCTCTCTCAGACAAAACTGGGCACTGCCCATAGATAATACAATTTTTAGGCTTGCTATTGAAGTTTTGACTGGGAGAGGTATGAATTAAAATAGTGACCAGCCAGTAAATGCTGGGGACAGCGTGGCCGAAGGTCTGGGATTGTACGATGTGGGAAGATTTAGAGGGGTGCAAATATAATTTCAGCACTGACTTAACTCTGAAGTTTCTAAACCAAATATGTAGGCTTTCAACCTTAAACAGAGCTCTCTAATAGAATCTTAGAACTGTCTGGGTTGGAAGGGACCTTTCAGATCATCTAGTCCAACCATCAACCCAACTCTGAGAAAACCCATCACTAGCCTATGTCTCTAAGCACTACGTCAACCCGTCTCTTAAATCCCTCCAGGGATGGTGCCTCAACCCCTTCCCTGGGCAGCCCACTCCAATGATGAAAATATGAATAATCAAATATCAATGAAAATATGAAAAATAATAGTGATGAAAAGGCCTCCTAGTCCTGCCTCCATACAATTCATGTGACATATACCCAGCCATTCCCTTAGTTACACAACGACAAACCTGAAGCCAAGCAGAGGTGCTTCCAGAAGCCCACACGTGTGAAAACAAACCCAAAGAGCTGCCTGTGCCTGCACAGCCCCATCTTACCTGCTCTGGGATTGTCCGGGTTCTTATCCGGGTGGCAAGTCAGGGCCTTCTGCCGGTACGCTTTCTTCACCTGCCAGAGCCACAACTGAGAGTTACTGCTTGGTGCCACTTACTCTGTGCTGAGAAAAGCAACTTGGGGGAAGAAAACTCACACTGCAGAAACAAAAAATTACTATTCAGAGGGTTGTTTTTGTTGTTGGCTTTGCTTAACTTAAAACACAGTTCCCTATCATAAGTGTAAGGCTGTGGCTGAACCAGCATTCGCTTGCATGTCTAGAGGCTGGACAGAACATAAAGACCATTTCTGGAGTGTCACTGCCACCATTTGCCCCTCATATTTAAAAGCAAAGCAGCCTACTGTAAGAGCAAGAGACCTCTGGAAAGGTGTTTTCAACCTCAATGCAGTCAGGTCAATTTTAATCACCGGGTACCACGAGGATAAGCATTGGAGCCCAGGACACTGAGCGGGCAGCCAGCCATATTTTTATGAGTTTAAGCTTTTTAAAGCCACAAGTTGTCCTTCTGGGTGTGCTGTGTTCCAGCAGCCAGACCTCACCATCGCCAGAGCCAGGCCTGGTTCACCAAGGCAGTTCTCTAGCCAGAGGGATACTGTGGTCTTTGCAGCTGCAACTTCAGGACAGAGAAAGTACCATTTACTGCGCAACCACTGACTTTGGCAAGGTGATGAATGTTTGACCAAAGACTGCTGAAGCTCTTCTACACTTCACAGAAGGATTTACAACTTCCCAAGCTAAGTCACTGTTCACAATCTGAGCTCCCTTTGTCACAGACACATCTGCATGCAAGAAAGGAAAGGAAGAAAAGCTCAGTTCCACTGCCCAGGAACCCTCTGCGAAAGCCGTGGAGTGAGTGGTGGCCCAGCTCCACCTGGTGGGCAAAGCTCTGCGAAGGGAAACGTGCAGCTGAAGCCTTCCACCTCCTGCCGAAGTTAAGAGAGAGGTAAATCTCACCATCCATCAGTCACAACCATTACAAGAGCTGTTTGTTCTACGTGCCAAGTTCAGATAAGGCTTCTCAAAACAGCGAGGTTAAATTACTTTAACAGTCCTTCTCCCCTTTGTTCATCTCTTTTGGCCACGCTGCTCTGCATACAAAGAGTCTGTGGGTTGCTCTTCATCAAGGATTAACGCTCCAAATTACATTTGCTTGTTTTTAAATTGCACTGTAACATCCAAATAGTAATTTTCTCATCCTTTGCCCCCAGCGACAAGGTCAGCAGAGAAGCTGAGGTCACCTGAAGCCTTCCATCTCGTTCGATCCTGTGCATTATGTTTTGCTTGTTCCCCTGTTCTGTGCTTCACACACAGGGAATCTCCAGGCAGCCTCAGACACAGCTGCTGGTCTGGCCCAGGCTCTGGCTTCCAAGCTTTACTCTACTGTACCACTACTGCTCTTTGCTGCTAAAGGAGGGGAAATCCAAAAGCAAAGAGAAAAAAGAAAGCCCAAGGAGGAAAATAAAAGTTTTCCTTTGAAGTTTAATTTTGTTCAGTCACTAATAGTTTTCTTCCCTTCCTTTGAAAAAGTCACTTTCCCAGCCCTGTTGTTCAAATCCCATTTCAGTGTTGACTTTACCAATTAAACTAAAGAAAAATGGGAAACATGCAATTCCAACCCCACAAAATTAACTAGACAATTTATGGGAACCTACAGTACCTAGACTAACCTCTAATAACCGGATTTTTGGTAAACACTGGAGAAACTTTCCTTCCAAAGGCAGATACACAAACACAGCAAGAGGTTTCATCCCCCCCAAGGCCAGGCCCGGCCCCGCTGGCTCGAGGGGAGCAGACAGAAGTGTGCGAGCAGCGAAGCCAACCTCAAAGAAGCTGTGCTTTCCCACTCGTTACCCGCTCCAGCCGCCAGGCAGTGGCGGCAACACGTTAAAAGAGCGCCTGGAGCAATGGCCCAGCTAATTCCCGGGAGAGCAGCAAAGGCGGCCCCGCACCTCGGCCGCCTCCTGCCCGGAGCGGCTTCCCCCGGTGCTGAGGGACGGGCGGAAGGGCCGGGCTGCAGGCGCCGAGGGCGGGGGAGGGAAGAGAAAGGGCCCGGCCCGAGCCGCCCCACGGCCCCGCGAGGGTTCCCGTGGCCCTGACCTCCTTCTCCGAGGCTTTCTCGCTGACCCCCAGCAGGCCGTACAGATCCAACTCCATCAGGTCCTTATCGACCGCCATGTTGGCGCCGGGCAGTTAACTGCCGGTCCCGCGTCGCCCGCCGGGAAACAGAGTCCTCACCCTCCTCCGCATCCTCTCCAGTGCCGGCACTTTGACTACACATACCAGGATGCACCGCGTCCCCTCACCCAGCGGGCACGGCGGCCGCGATGCTTGCTGGGAGATGTAGTTTTATGGCGGCTGCCGCAAGCGGGACGGGGCGGCCGAGGGACTACAAGTCCCGTTGGGCTTTGCACCTCCGCCCGGCTGGTTGGAGCCCGGTTGGTAAGGCGGCGGCAGCGCGGCCCGGCTGAGATTTGTGTCGGTGTGAGGAGGGAGCAAAGCGCCAAAGCAAACCGTGCCGGTGCTCGGGGGAGAGGCGGGAGTGTCCCTCGGGCAGCCGTGGGGTGCTGTACCCACCCTGGAGACGGGCCTGCTCAGGGCCGGGCTGTGGGGTGCTGTACCCACCTTGGAGAAGGTGCCCAGGGCACTGCTCCTGCCAAACGCCTCCCAACTCTCTTATTTGTCCATCTCTTCAGGATGCCGTCACTTCTTCCATATCTGTAAATAAGCATTTAAAATTATTAGTTTGGAAGGGTGGTTTTTTTTCTATCTTGGGGTTTGGTTTATTGTTTTTTTTTAATGTTATTCTGACACAACTGAAACGGTCACCAGCGTAGAATTAGAATCACAGAATCACAGACTGATTTAGGAGGGAAGGAACCTCAAAGCCCCCCCAGTGCCACCCCCTGCCCTGGGCAGGGACACCTCCCACCACACCAGGTGGCTCCAAGCCCCC
>JAOQGH010000040.1:66643304-66658016 GCA_025769975.1 Gallinago jamesoni
CCCCTCCTCCTAGGGCTCCCCTCCCTCATCCAGAGTCCCTCCCCATCTCTCCTGGAGCCCCTTGAGGGACTGGAAGGAGCTCCAAGGTCTCGCTGGAGCCTTCTCTTCTCCAGGCTGAACCCCCCCCAACTCTCTCAGGCCCCCCTCCCAGCATCTCCATGGCCTCCTCTGGCCCCACTCCAACAGGTCTGTGTCCTTCTGATGTTGGTGGCCCCAGAGTGGAGCAGAGGGGCAGAATCCCCCCCTTGCCCTGCTGCTGGGGATGCAGCCCAGGGTGCAGGGGGACTTTCTCTGCTCCCAGCACACACTGCCAGCTCATGTTGAGCTTCTCGTCCGCCAGCACCCCCAAGTCCTTCTCAGGGCTGCTCTCCTTCCATTCTCCACCCAACCTGGGTTTGTGTCTGGTATTGCCATGATCCACATGCAGGACCTTGCCCTTGGCCTGGTTGAACTTCATGAGGTTGTCACGGTCCCACCTCTCCAGCCTGTCCAGCTTCCTCTGGATGGCATTCTGTCCCTCCAGCATGTCATTGGCAAACTCACTGAGGGTGCACTGAGTCCCACTGTCCATGTCGCCAACAGAGACGTTAAACATCACTGGCACCAACAGAGAACCTCACTTGCCCTCTCCTCCTTCCCTGTCCTGTGCCGTTGTGCCCTGGTTCTGCCAAGACCCTCTGCTCCTGCAGTCCCTTCTCAGCACTGTCTGGTGACAGGACAAGAGACAATGGGCACGAACTGAGACAGAGGGACCTGTATCTAACGATGATACAAAACTTGTTTATTTGGAGGGAGGTCAAGCGCTGGAAGGAGTTGCCCAGAGGGGTTGCCATGGGACGAGATGATAGGAGGGCTTTCATTCCTCAGGAGAAGGAGTGGGGCTGGCCACTGCCAGAGCCGGTGGCACCCCAGATTGCGATTGTCCCACTGCCACCATGCACGTGCCCAATCAGCAGCCACACGACCACCGTCTCGAGGGCCTTTGGTGTCCCTGGGCTGGATGTGCTGCCTTCCAGGTGTTGGTCAGGTGGGCTACAAGGTCCTGCGCCGGGATCGCCTCCTTTCTGCACGCCCCTCTCTGGGGGAATCGTGGCTTCTCCGCCGACGGTGTTCTCTTCTCCTGGAGTAACCTGGGACTCCCCGCCAGGACCTTGGAGCTCGCCCCTGGTCCCGATCCCTCCTCCTTTGCCATGATCCTGCTCGGCCCCCAGTGCTGTGGGACCACCGTCGGGATCGGCTCCTCCCCGAGTAGTCCCAGGAGTCCCGTTGAGGCCGTGGACCTCGCCCCCGGTGCCAATTCCTCCTCCTTTGCCACTCCCGCCGCGTTCGTGCTCGGCCCCTGGTGTTGCGGGACCTCCACCAGGATCGCCTCCTCCCCACGTAGTCCTGGATGTCCCGTTGAGACCGTGGACCTCGATCCTGGTCCCGATCCCTGTTCCTCCACCACCTCCAGCTTGCAGTGGACCTTCTCCATTGCCTGTCCCAGTCACGGGGATTCTCCTCGTCACTGTCCCACCGCCACAGTCTGCCGCGGTGGCCCTGAGCATGCACCCTCCCAGCTCGGGACCTCCGCCGGGATCTTCTCCTTGTGTTAGGCCGGTCCCCGAAGGTGTCCCCTCCTGCCTGCTGGCTCCTCCACCAGGAGACTGGGACATCCCTTCCGTGCCTTGGAGCTCGGCTCTCACTGCGACCGCTGTCCTGAGACCTGCTCCACTGCCACCTCCCGTTTCTGGAGGGGCTGTAGCCTTGGCCGTGCTCATCCCTGCTGTGGCCAACTTGGTGCCAGCTCTGGGACCTGCTTTGTCCCCTCCCCGCAGCCCTGGCATGGCCACCGTGGTGGGCTCTGCTGGAAGAGCTGCAGTGCTGGCTGCCAGAGGAATGACGCCTCCTCCTTTCTGCCCGGTGGCGTTGAGGTCTCCCTCCGGGCATGATGTCCTGCTCCTGGTGGCTGTGAGGTCCCAGCCTGGGGAACTGGTGCCGGACTGGCTGCCGGCAGTTGGGGCATCTGTCTTCTCTGCGGGCCCACTCCTGCACGCAGGAGAAGCAGAAGCAGTGCCTGCACCAGCTCCCGCAGCCTTCGGTGTGGCTGGTGTCCTGGGGGACAGGGGGGTTTGCATCCTCAGGAGCCTCCAGCAGTGTGGTCTGGGTCTCCTGGCTGGTGCTGGCCGCAGGGGAAGATGTGCCTTCTTCTGCCTGGTCCTTGTCCTTGTCTTTGTCTTCCTCTGACGCCATCTCATGCTGCAAAGGAAGAGATGCAAAGCTCATGACCTGACATGGAGACACAATCTGCTGCTACAGAGGTGGGTGCTTGGCCACAGGGCTGTGCTTCTGCTGCTACAAGTGACAAGGACATCCCAGGGCAGACAGGTGATACCAGGGGTGTCTTTGCGTGCTGCAGGCAGGAGGGTGCCTGACCTCTCCAACATGGGGAGGCAGGAGGACGGTTGCCCTCTCAGCAAGGACAGCACAAGGCTGGGGGTGCAGCAGGTTGGGACCGGCGTCCCCCTCCGGTGGATCCTCTCTGCACCCTTGGGATGGGGGTCCTTTTTGCCCCCACCTGCTGACAGCTGTCCCCAGTGCATGAGGACAGTGCTGTGGCCCTGCTCCCCCAAAGGCATCTTGAGGACCATACCCGAAGACACAAACCTTGGCCTCTGGGGACAAAACTGCCCCATTTGGCCCACATAGTGTGTCCAGTGCTGGGCTCCTGGGGACGAGAGACATGGCCATACTGGAGACAATCTCCCACAGGGCCACAAAGGAGAGCGGTGAAGGGACTGGAGCACCTCTCCTGTGGGGATGGGCTGAGAAATGGGCCTGGCCAGCCTGGAGGAGGGAAGGCTTTGGGGGGATTGTCCCCAGTATCTCCCAGTACCCGACAGGAGACTGCCAACGAGATGGAGCCAGGCTCCTTTTGGGTGTTCCTGATGACGGGAGCACCAGCGATGGGCACAGACCGACACACAGCAGACTCTGCTTGAACATCAGCAAAGCCTTTCTTTCTCAAGGTGAGGGTGACCAAGCACATGCTGCCCCCATGGCTTGTAGGGTCTCCCTTCTTGGAGATGACTGAGCCAACGTCCTGGGACACCATCTTTAGGTGGCCCTGCTTGAGCGGGGCCATTGGGGCAGGTGACCTCCAGGCCAGTCCCAGCCAACAGGCATTTCGGCGGTGACTGGTGCAGCCTTTCCATGGAACTGCACTGCCATGGGAAGCCATTCCAGCTCATTCTCCAGGAATTTCCTTGCAGAACACATCCAGAGTTTGCTGCGCCCAACCGTGTAGGCACCATCTCAGCTTGTTACTCCAAATTGGTCCTGTTTTTGTGCTCTTGGACTCTTATTCATGTGCAAGAGCCCAGCATGTCACAGACCTGTGACTCACACGCCCCTCATGTGCCACAGACACGCTGGCACGGTGCCTGGCGTGGTCCTGCTCTGCTCCTTGGTGGCAAGAAGGAAGAGAACAGACTGGCACATTGTCCCTTGCCCTGTGCCCTCCACCTTCTTGTTTTCCCTCCTGGCACCTGGTGGGCAGCAGGACACCAAGGATGAGCAGTCCACCATGGACACGCGTGAGGGTGCTCCATGTCTTATAGCGAACCTGGTGAGGTCACAGCCCTGTAGGGGGGACACCTCTGTGACATCGCAGTGCTGTGGAAAAAGGAAAAGATCCAAGCCCAGCCCCAGGCTGAAGTCAATGCTCAGGCCTTTGGCAAATCTGCTCTCTTCCGCCTCAGTCTCCTTTTAATAAAAAGGAGCAAAAGTGATTCTCTCCTCGGCAGCACAGGTGGTTTGGGGACATCACTCCTTGTCTCCTTGGGGACACTGCCGAGGCACTGAGCAAGCATGGAGAGCTGTTTGCTTCCAGGCAACGTGGCTCCTCCAGCCCAGGAGAGACAGCCTCTCTGGTTCTCTTTAACAATCCATACTCACGTAGACACAGCTTGTCCTCAGGCTGAGGGCAGTGCCACAGAGTCACAGAAAGGTCCAGGACCTTGCAGATCATCGCGTCCAACCATCAACCCAACACTGACAAAAACCCATCACTAGATCATATCGATAAGCATTACATCTACCCATCTTTTAAACCCCTCCAAGGGTGGGGACCCCACTACTGCCCTGGGCAGCCTCTTCCAAGGCTTGACAGCCCTTTTGGTAAAGGTGTTTCTCCTAATATCCAATCTAACCCACCCAGCAGAACTTGAGGCCATTCCCTCTTGTCCCATCACCTGTTCCGTGGGAGAAGAGACTGACCCTCCCAGCTACACCCTCCTTTCAGGGAGTTGTAGGGAGCAAGAAGGCGTCCCCTCAGTCTCCTTTTCTCCAGGCTGAACCCCCCCAGCTCACCCAGCCACCATGATGATCAGGCACATCCAAGCCAAGGGTTAGGATCAGGCCTGGGCAGGTACAGAAGCACAATACAGAGCCAAGGTCAGGGTCTAGCTCAAGAAGAGCTAGAAGCTGCTGGCCAGGCAACAACCAGTGCTCCTCTGACAGAGCCCCAGAAGGAAGCTAAGGCCCAGGGCTGAGCTTAAATAGAGCTCCTGGCCCATGAGTGTGGGTGGAGGCTCCAGGTGAGGCTGATCAGGGTCATTATGGCTAATTAATTCACTCAGGAGCCTGACAGGGACCTTTACGGCCAACTGTCAGCTTGGTAACTCCCACAACCCCTTTTTGATCTAAGATGTGAGTCAAGAAAATGCTTGTTGCCAACGGGGTCTGTGTGCTCCTTGTGGTGTGTGGGTAGCAGGAGGAACCCAAGAGCAAGCAGACAGGAGTAGATATTCCTGGCTTCAGGGGCCAAACTAAAGCCAGGCAGAAACACCTGAAACCGATGTTTATGTGCAGCTCCAGGGCATTTAACCACCCTGAGTGTTCCTTGCAGGAGCTGATGTGATAGGAAGGAGGAGACCATTGTTCAGGTTGCTAGTGACAGTGATGGATAATACAGGCTGGATCCTCACATGAGGGAACATCAGCTCATAGACAGTCCTCGGGCTTTGCTTAGGACCAGCCCCTGCAGCATGAAGCCACGTACACGTATCTCCATATGAGATGGGGCTCATCAGGCTTCCTCATTCTGTTCTGTGTCTGCATAGACCTTCTCGGATCCCATCGTTCTCCCCAGCTGGGATCAGTGAATCTACCTCATCTTAGACATCTCTGTGTTTGGTCGAACAAAGCACATCCTCTCTTTATGTTTTAAAAAAAATTCCTTTTTTTTTTTTTTCTCCTTTCAAAATCCAGACACTTCTGGCTGCTGTTAACTTGGGTTTCAGTATTGAACTCCAGCAGTTTTTCTGAGGAAAGTTGTCCTCATAGGCTTTTGTCCTCAAAAATTTAGGAAACTGCTGCTGCTTTGTGGCCATAAAGGCTCACTTGCTTCAGTGTGAGAGGACTCCAGGATGAAGTTGTCACAATCTTCTCCAGCTGAGCTTATTTCTGGATTTAATAGCACTGATTTTATTGCCTGATGGCGAACAGAGATCTCTACAACTGCTCTCACAAAGTGTCACAGGGGCTGTGTGTGTTCTCGGGTACCTGCAGCCCTGGGGGCTCGAGCTCTGAATTAAAGATGGACCAGAAGGAGGTGAAGAGCTGTGCCTGGGGAGGGAGGGCTTCTGGAGAAGAAGATTTTTTTCCTAATCTTTTTGAGGAAGTTTTTTTCTTTAAAGAAGCCTGGTCGTAATAGTTACAATTTTAGTTACAGCTATGAAGCCTCTTAAGTACATGGAAAATCATTAGTCTTCCATAAAAAAAGACACACAGACAACTTTTTAATAGTAACATTTTGGCCCCCCATTAAAAGATTTTGCATCTTTCAAAAACATGGCTTGCTTTAAAAGGATTGGTGTCTTAAATACAGGGTATCTGGACACAGATTTAAAGTGTGAAATATTATCAGTTTTGTATTTTCAACAGTTCCTGGGGCAGCAATTAAGCTAAAGATGAGGTAGGGGAAAAGAAAACATGAATTATTATATGTATTTCTATCAGTGGCTTTTGAATTTAAGACAAAAGCTGAACGTTTCATGCATAGGCAGGAGCTAACTGGGTATAAGCCCAGTAACAAATGCCTGGATCATCTGATATGGAATAAAGAAACAATAACAATCACACAAAGTCATTCTCACCTTCCTTCAGAGGGTCACTGAGCTTGTTTCTCTCACAGTGCTAACGACCACGGGGTGAGCTGAGAAGAGGGGCTGCTTTGGGACACCCCTTCCTGCTCGCAAAGAGGCTGCTTTGGAAAATGCAGTGGGATCTTCGGGGTGTCCCACCACAGTGCCATAAAGGACAACTGTATTTGATAACACTATGCATGCTCCTTACTAAAAAAAAAGCAACCAAAACCAATTATAATGTTTTTTGTGTGGAACCATACCCCCAAACCCCTTTCCCTCATTTGCGAGGAGCTGCACTCCTTAGTGGAGAAGCCGTTGTGCCCTAAGAGTCCTCCTGAAGCTGTTCCTCACCTCCTTGTTCCTCAGGCTGTAGATGAGGGGGTTCAGCATGGGGATGACCAGGGTGTAGAAGACTGCTGAGACTTTCTCCTGCTCCATCGAGTAGCTGGAGCTGGGCTGGATGTAGCTGAAGGAGATGGAGCCATAGAAGATGGTGACGGCTGTCAGGTGAGAGGCGCAGGTGTGGAAGGTTTTCTTCCTGCTCTGGTCCGATTGGATCCGCAGGATGGCCAAGAGGATGCGCACGTAGGAAACGGCGATG
Organism: Gallinago jamesoni; assembly: GCA_025769975.1. Classification (NCBI taxonomy): domain Eukaryota; kingdom Metazoa; phylum Chordata; class Aves; order Charadriiformes; family Scolopacidae; genus Gallinago; species Gallinago jamesoni. The sequence continues at coordinate 66,650,034 of JAOQGH010000040.1, forward strand.
ACCAGGAAGGTCAGGAGAGCAAGAACCGTGGAGAAAACTAAGAGCAAAATCTCGTTGCGATGGGTGTCCAAGCAGGCCAGTTGCAGTAAGGGAGGAACGTCACAAAAGTAATGGTCGATGACATTGGGCCCACAGAAGGGCAGCCCCAGCAAGCCACAAGTGTGTGTCAGTGAGTTCAGGAGCCCCACCACGTACGACCCCACCACCAGCTGCACACAGACTCTCTTGGTCATGACAGAAGTGTAGAGCAGGGGGCTGCAGATGGCCACGTAACGGTCATAGGCCATTGCAGACAGCAAGAACCCCTCCGTGGTGGCCAAAAGAGCAAAAAGGAAGCTCTGGGAAAGGCATGCGGAGTAGGAGATGGTTTTGCTCCCCGTTAAGAAGCTCAGCAGCAGCCTTGGAGCAAAGACAGAAGAATAGCAGAGGTCGATCACAGCCAAGTTACTGAGGAAGAAATACATGGGAGTGTGAAGCTGGAGATGAGTCCAAACCAAAATGATCATCCCAAGGTTCCCCAGCACCGTGACGATGTAGATCACTAAAAATAGGAAGAACAGAGGGAGCTGCAGCTGGTCTGTCAGTCCTAGGAGGATGAAATGGGTCATCGTGCTGCCGTTCCTCCCGGCCATTGGTCTCGAGGGATCTGGCAGGAGATCTGCTGGTGAGACAGAGCGGTCAGGAGGAAGGTCACTCCTTACACAAAGTCATTTGTGGGCATTTTAGGTTTATTCTGAAATCGTAGCCTGGTCATGCCATAAGCCTTCTGCTTGATGCAAGAGGAGGCACAACAAAAATTTGGAGCTGAAGTTTTGTTTCATTCCAGGCCAGACGGAGCACGTGAATCTGGCAAAATACCGCAACAAGCAGCGAAATCCTGATTTTGAATCCCCCTGAGCTTAGATGTAACTGAGCGAACTCTAAAGAGAGTACAGGGCATTCTTTCCACCCAAATGACTTTAGTCTGGGATTCTTGTCCCTTTCCTTTCCTTGCCAAAATTTGATGTAGCCAAAACATTCAATCTTCTAGGTGTCCTGTAACAAAACGCCCCCCCAAAAAAACCAAAACCCCTCAAAACAAAAAAGAATGAATGAACCCCAAATCAGAAAACTTTTAGAGGGATCTCTTCATTCTACAACTGTTTCAGTTGCAGCTGGAATTACTTATTTTAACTAGTTATTTCTTCCTCATCATTAGCAATACAGATGCTGAAACTCACCGCTTTCAGACGTCTGAATTCCTGATACACCCCCAAACTGGAGCCCCCACGGACATACCTAAGAAGAGGGAGACCTGGAGACTATTTTCACAGAGAATGATGATGGAAAGCTCAGGGTCATTTTATTTAACTCCTGGAGGGTGTAGCTAGACAGCTGGTGGCATTTTCCGATGTTCTTAAGATTGTAAGGATTAACTCCACCTGCCCGTGCTTGTGTGAAGGTGGCTTTGGCACACAGCTCTCCGTGAGCATCCTGAGCCCCGAGGGAGAGCCCCGGGCTCCGGGCTGACATCCCCCACAAAACCGAAGGGAACGGGACGTTTGTGTTCCGCGGAGAGGGAGAGAGAGTGAAGCAGAGACCCGGAGGGGAGGGAATGGGAAGGCAGAGGGAGCTTTGGGAAGAGGAGAGGGTGACGTTGAGTGGCGCATCGGGAACGTCACAGCCGATGCCCACGACAACGAGCCGGTCTAACGAGTGTCCTCATTGCAGTTCCTTACCTGGGACTGGCTTCAGCACAGCCCAGATCCACACTGGGAGAAGCAGGTAGCCACACACCTCGGGTGTTAGCTGTTGCTCTGAGGCTAGACCTCAAACAATATTTAGTTTTAACCCCTTACCTCCAAGTATTTTGTTTTCCTTCCTGCCTTTCTCTTAATGGCCCTTCCTCAACTGAGTGATCTGATGTGATTTTCTAGGCTCGTTACACTGAGAAATAAAATTGCGAGTTGTTGGGCACTGAAATCTGTCCCAGGTGTGGCGAGCCAGAAGTCTGCCTGTCTCGATACAGCACCGTGGCCTCAGGAGAGGAAGGGCCACCCAGCCCTACACCCCCTTCAGAACACGCCAGTCTCACGCTGAATTTAGGAATCGGTTAAAGTTGGTGCACAAGGAACAGTTTTCTCTTAAAGGAGAGCCCTGCCCTGTGCTTCTGGGAGCTGGAGCTTTTCCCTACATGTTTTATTACACGAAGGGACTGATTATTTCCCTCGATGCTGTTCTTTCTGTGTTTACTAATTGCTTCCTTGAGTCTAATGGCCTGAAACTTGAGCAGAAGTAAACTGCAAGGGGTTAAACTTCCGTGTCCGTGGTTCTGTTGAACCTGAGGGATGAACGTAGCTCCTCACAAAGCAACAACTGGAAGTTTTCAATATGAGGGGTTTAAAGACCCAATTCTTCACAGGATATCAACACCGAGGGAGAGGCAAACCCTTGCCCGTGGTCTTTGGTTGAAATCAGGCCGTGGAGGGAACTCTAGAGCAGACCGTAAGCTTTCTGGTGGGTAAAACAGGTAGATAGAAAGAAGAGCATCAAGAGTCAAATATGTCAAAACCCAGAGTCTTAAAGACCAATTAAGTGAGATTCATTATTTGAGTCTTAAAAGTACTAATCTGAGGCCAATCTACTACGCTGAACTCCCCCTACGCCAGCGGAGAGAAGTACTGAGTGGAGAGAAGATTTATGGAGACTCATACATCTTAGCAATCGTGGTGATGTTTCTTAGGACGGGATGAGTTTTCTTCTGATGCTGACAACTCTATCACTCCGGCAGGCAAGTGAATGAACAGCAATTCTTCCTCCCCATCACCCTTCCGAGTGCGTTTTTCACCTCCTTGATCCTGAGGCTGTAGATCAGGGGGTTCAGCATGGGGACGACCAGGGTATAAAGCACTGCAGAGGTTTTCTCCCGTTCCAGTGAGTATTTTGAACTGGGCTGCACGTGGCTCAAGCTCACGGTCCCGTAGAAGAGGGTGATGGCCATCAGGTGGGAGGTGCAGGTGGAGAAGGCTTTGTGCCTGCTTGTGGAGCTCATGCTCAGCATGGAGAGGAGGATGGAGAGGTAGGAGGTGATGACAAAGAGGAGAGTTGACAGAGCTATGAGCCCCGAGAGGGTCACGAGCAGCACCTCATTGACACGCCTGTCAGAGCACGTTAGTTGCAGCAGTGGGTTTGTGTCACAGAAGAAGTGGTTGATGGCATTGGGGCCGCAGAACGACAACTGCAGTAAGCCACACGTGTGTACTAAGGAGTTAAGGAGTCCCCCTAGGTATGACCCAGCCACCAGCCAAACACAGACCTTCCCGGGCATAAGGGTGGTGTAAAGCAGTGGGCTGCCAATGGCGAGGTAGCGGTCATAAGCCGTGACGGCCAGCAGGAACCCCTCCGTGGTCACAAACACGACAAAGGAGAAGTGCTGGGCAACGCACGCTGAGTAAGAAATGGTCTTGTTCTCCACCGGGAAGTTTGCCAGCATCCTTGGGGCAAAAACTGAAGAATAACAGAGATCCACAACTGACAAGTTCACGAGGAAGGAATACATGGGCGTTTGCAGCTGGAAGTCAATGGCGACCAGGGCAACCATGCCAAGGTTGCCCACGAGGGTGACAGCGTAGATTAGTAGGGTCATCACGAAGAGCAGGGTCTGTAGTTCTGGGCAATTTGTCAGTCCCAAGAGGATGAAGTAAGTCTCTGTGGTGTGGTTGCTCACCATGCTGGCCCCTGTAGCAGCTTACCTGCTGAGATGGGATGTGCCGGGACCATAAAGACAAGAAGGGAAGAAAGGTTGTTCATGAATACATTTCATGGAGTAACTTACTATGAAGCAAGACAAGGGCTGAGATTAAGTACCTGAGTCTCGCTTCCCTTTTGTGTGGGCTGCAATTTTCCAGAGCAGCCTCAAAGATGCTGATGGTATTTCTGCCCATCCCCGTGGCCAAACTTGCCCCAGACCCAGCCCAACGCCTGTAGGACAAGGTGCCCGGTGGTTTTTGGGGGGTACCACAGCGCACGTCAGTGACAGTGCAGCTACTGACTGATGTTTGAGGTGATGCTCAGTCTGACACACAGGTATCACTGGTGGCTTTGGAAGCACATGAGCCAGACACTGAGTGAGTTCTATACCTTCCTTCATCTTTTCAGCCAGGTATTTCACGTCATTTACTCACTAGGAAAGAATTAATCTCACAGGAGTTTATTTTGTCCAGAGTAGAGGTATCTCACCTAAAATCCTACCTCTCACTTTGGTCTATGGAAGCAGCTCCGTCACTCGTGGAGGGAGCCTGGGTGACCCTCCTGGTGCAGTGCCGTGCCCAAGGTGCTGGCAGCATGTGGTTCTCTGCCAGAGGCACTGCCCGTGGCTGTTTTCCTTCAGTGAACAAAAGAAAACTTTGCATTTAACAACAGCCAACTTTTAAAAACACACAAGTAGAAAGCGAGAGAGTTACAGGTGTCAGTGTCCTTGGGCAGGGACACCTCCCACCACGCCAGGTTGCTCCCTTACAGTGTCCTGTGTCCCATAAAGAGCAAGCTGTAACATGAAGAACCACGTCAATGAATGAAAAATAAATAATTGGAATTGCATATAAAAGCATTTCAGTAATTATATTTCTATTTTTTCTTAACCTCTTTTCACCAATCTTCAGAAGCAACCTCTCTTGGTTCTGCTTGGTTCTGTGTGCAATCACCAGATGCAGCATTTGAGAAGAAAGAGGGAATGTTTCCAGAAAACTTCAATCATGGAAACGTCCTTTAATTTGTTGAGTTCCAGTGGAGGGAATGAAGAGGGGGTGTCACTCTCAGGTGTGTGTGAGAGACCTCATGGATCTGTGCTGGAAAGCCCAGGCTTAGAACCCATGGAGAAAATAGGCAACTTCAGAGAGAGCTGTGTCTAACCTCTCTTAGACACCTTTCCTGAGGACACTACTCCGATTGCGGTGTGTCTGCCTCTCTTCATGGGTTACAAAAAGTGGGTATGTTTGAGCTAGATATCCAAATGGAAATATTTAAATGAGGCAGATTAATCCCACATTTGGTGTCCAAAGGCTTCAAAGAACCGGTTGGTGGCTGAAGTCCTCTGTGGTGGAGATCCAGTCTGTTACAGTGATGGAGAATTTGCTGAAATAAGGCTTCAGGAACAGGACTAATGGCACATCCCTCAATTAGCAATCTTCATGACGTCTCAGTAAGTTAATGCAAAGGATTCAGGATCTGATCATCCATATCCAGGAGAATGGAGACTTTATGGAGTTACCCCAGGTGCCCTTCTGGAAGGCTTCCCACATGGAATGGCCTTCCTCTTGAACAGTTTCCCTGCAGCGCTTTTCACGTCGTTGTTCCTCAGGCTGTAGATCAGGGGGTTGAGCAGAGGAATGGCCACCGTGTAGAAGACAGAGATGGTTTTGTCAGTGCTCAAGGAGCAGCTGGAGTGGGGGCGGAAATACATGAAGAGGATGGTGCCATGGAACGTGAAAACAGCGGTGAGGTGGGAGGCACAGGTGGAGAACGTTTTTTGCCTGCCCTTGGCAGAAGGGATCCTCAGCACCATGGCAATGATGAAAAGGTACGAAACGATGACGACTGTAAAAGTGGTTGTCTCGATTAAAGTGCCAAATACGGAAACAAGGAGCTTGTTGAGGTGGGTGTCACTGCAAGAGAGGTTCAGGAGAGGGAGGAGATCACAGAAAAAATGGTTGATGACATTTGAGCGGCAGAAGGACAACCTCAGCAAGCCATAGGTGTGTATCAGGGAATTCACAGCCCCCCCCAGGTACGAGCCAGCAGTTAAGAGCACACAGACCCTTTTGGTGACAATGACTGTGTAGAGCAGTGGGTTACAAATGGCCACGTAGCGGTCGTAGGCCATAGAGGCCAGGAGAAACATCTCAGTGGTGGCAAAAAGGGCGAAGAAGCCATACTGCATAAGGCACCCAACATAGGAAATTCCCTTTGAGGCTGTTAAAAGGCTGAGCAGCATGTTGGGGGTGACGGTGGAAGAATAGCAGACGTCTAAGAAGGACAAGTTGCTGAGGAGAAAGTACATGGGGGTGTGCAGGTGTGGGTCAGACCTGATGAGCAGGATCATCCCGAGGTTGCCCAGCAGCGTCATCCCGTAGATGAGGGAGAAGACAGCGAAGAGGGGGAGCTGCAGGTCCGCTCTCTCGGTTAATCCTGTGAAGGTGAAGCTGGTCACGGTGGTGTGGTTGGCTCGGGCCATCACTTTGAATTAGCTGTCACCTGCTGGAACAGAGAGGGACGACCAGACCTCAGCGCCTGGGACGGGTCGGTGTCCCTCGCAGTGCTCCCTGCCCCACTCACCCGCTGCCGTCCTGGTGTTTCCACCCACAGCAATAACCAGTCGTTTCACATCCTCCCCCCTGCTGCCAGCCTCTCCTCCTCCCACATTGACCCAGACTCGTGCTGGCAGAAACAGCCTCACCTAACAGTGATGACACAGCCCAGGGCGCTGTGACCAGCGCAGGGAGCACTAGGAAGTGCATCTCAGATGCTGTATCTGCACATAGGAAAAGCCCCGGTGTTTGTGTTGAAGGAGCCAATGTGGGGTTAACCCCCTGCATCCGAGCTTTTTCATCGCTGGGAAGCTGAGCGGCTCAGTCCTGAGATCCCTGCACCACCTCTCCCGCCATCCGTTACGGGGTTAAAATATCCACCGTGTCACTAGTTTTACACGATTAAAAAACCAACAGAATAAAGACAGTGAAGTGTTCTATGATTTCCCAAGGCTTACTGCTCTGATCCTCTCATTAACGGTCCCACAAGAAGATTAACTTTCCGCTTGCTTTCCTTAAAACCGAATGTCCTACAAAATACGCTTATTTCACGTCAGAAATCAATGCTGGCCTAATGTCACTGAAGAACATAGAAAAGAGCTGGGTTTTGTTTCACCTGTTTGTTTTCATTCTAGGGCTGGCTCTGTATATAAATTAGAGAAAAAATTTACTGGACGAAAGTCTGCTGACACTGGAAGAGTTTGGTGTCATTTTTCCATGGCAAGACTCAGCCCGAGGAGGAGAGAAGCATTTTTGGGAGACAGAGGGAAATGACCCATATTGCTGAGATCTGACCCTTGTTTTGATTTCCCGGAGACTCACCGCACCTCCTGCCTCTCTGCAGCTCGGGGTCTGTCCAGCTCAGGACAAGCAGCATCAGGAAACTCCAAGTTTTGTGATTCCATCTGTGATTTGGGCTTAATGCTGTAACGCCCTCCCGCTGGAGGAAGGGAACGGGTCACATCGTGCCTTCGGAGGATCCCTCTCTCCGAGATGAAAAAAGCGGCGAGACGGAGACAAACTCACACCCGCATTTGGTTTTTTGTCTTTCCAGGCACCAGGAGGAACTGGGCAGCACTAATTAATATTGCTGTTTTAACACATTCACTCAGTGTAATTGCTCTCAGTTGAATGGCCCCGGGAGAAAAGCAGATCATGTTTACGACGGGCTCCATCACTCCAGAGTCTCTCTGCAGAGGCTGGAGCCAGTTGGGACAGTCAGTGCCACCCGCAGGGTGTTCCTGCTCTCCGCCAGCCCCACGGCTGGTTGGGCTGGTTAGTCGTACTGGTTAGTTATACTGGTCAGTCTCCCGTGAGTACCGGAGCCCGGATGCCTTGGTCACACAGACACTGACGTGCCCAATCCAACACGCGTCTGTTCCCTGAGCCGAGGGGCACCAAATTGTTTCCCATCCAGCCCCGAAGTTCTGGCATTGGGAGGGCCAGGGCGTTATAGCAGAAAGGGACTAATTAATATGCCACCCACGGGGATGGAGTCTCCTTTTCTTAGAATCATAGAATGGTTTGGGTTGGAAGGGACTTTAAAGATCAAGGAGTTCCAACCCCCCTGCCCTGGGCAGGGACACCTCCCACCACACCAGGTTGCTCCAAGCCCCATCCAGGCTGGCCTTGAACCCCTCCAGGGATGGGGCAGCCACAGCTTCTCTGGGCAACCTGGGCCAGGCTCTCACCACCCTCA
>JAOQGH010000040.1:66668090-66678402 GCA_025769975.1 Gallinago jamesoni
TGGATGGGGCTTGGAGCAACCTGGTGTGGTGGGAGGTGTCCCTGCCCAGGGCAGGGGGGTTGGAACTCAATGATCTTCAAGGTCCCTTCCAACCCAAATGATTCTATGATTCTATAAAATTGACATCGTTTCTATGGGCATCGGGGACACCAGCCCCGTGGTTGCCCGTTGCTGACGTATGAAGCCATGAAAACTCACATGAATTTTGCAGCAAGGGCACTGCTGAGATCCTACAGCAGCCTGGGCACCGGGGCAGGGGGTGGGCTTCGTGGGTGGCGAGAAGGGGACAGGGATTCTCAGCCTCAGCTTTCCCCAGCAGGGACCTTAGTGCCTTTTGGGGGTGTTTGTCACATCGGGGCCACGGTGTCCCCCCCCGCGGGGATGGGGTACTTACCCAGGTGTCGCAGCAGAGCCAGGGGGGTGTGCTGAAGGCCATCACGGGGAGGAACGTCACAATCTGCAGCCACCGCACGTACAGCTCCGGGTCCCCCGGGGTGTCACCAGCCAGGCTCCCTCCTGCCGGGGAGGGACAAAGAGCCACGTGAGGATGCTCGGGGGCATCTCAACCCCAAGGACCCAGTCAAATCAGCACCGTGGAAAATTGGGAATGGGGAGCAAAGTGCTTCACACAGGGTGCACCCATACCCCCCCTGCTCCTCTCACCTGAGAGACTGCTGCAAAAATCTCTGCAAAGGCCAGAAATAGTGAAGAAAAAAAAAAAAAGAAGCAGAAAAAATAAATTATTACCTACTGCGTCGGGGATGAAGAAGTTGTAGCCCAAGAGGCTGTAGTGCAGCACGGAGGGAATGAGCCCCTTCAGCCCAGCATGGCTCCAGTCCGAGCGCAGGGGGCTCATCTGGACGAAGAGCGGGAGGTGGCTGGATCTGGGGGAAACAAAAGCACAAATCCAGCATTTTTAGGTGTCTCACAGGAGCCAGAACTCTCTGATACTTGGCTCTCCTGACAGCCACTATGGTCACATCAGGGTTTCTCCAACCACTTGGTTTCCCATAGGACGGAAATCAGTGCTCCTCAAAACCACTCCCAGATGCCGAGGCTGGACCTTTGCGATGGGCTTTGGCTTGAGAAATGCTCTGGAGCCCACCTAACCATGGAGGGGGCTTGGTCTGACTCTGCTTGGTCCTGGAGTTTGGTTTCCCCCTTGACTTCCCACCCCATCTGCTGACTCCCCAGAGGTCTCCCAGGGACACAGCTTCATCTCAGGACACGGCAATGCTGATGTGCTGGTTTGGGAAACGCTTCTGGTCTGGAAACTGCCCACCAGGGAAGGCATGATCCTGGACAGACTAAAAAATGGTTAGAAAAGGGGCTATTTCCCCACTCTGGTTGTGCAGGTGGCTGAGTAAGAGCCTGTCACCACCTTGGCATGGAAAACTTTGCCTTTTCTTTGAAAATGAACTATTTTGAAGCTGCCTCCTCACGCCATTTACCATCAATGCCTCCTCCACGACATGAAATAAGCCATTTTGCAAACAGCCCGCACATCCCTTTGCATCTGCAGGGGTTTGGCCAGGGCTGCAGGTTTCACCCTCTCCCTCCCGCAGAAAAGGCAGCGACCTGAAGCTTGGATGGGCAGAAACAACAGGATGCATTTTTCTTGCACCCGACATTAAGGCATTTGAGCACTGTTATGCTCTGAGACATTAAAAAAAAATAATTAAAATTCTCTGAAAGGAAGAGGAGATATGAGAGCAACCCCTCCACACATTGCCCAGGTCTACCTCCACGCCGCTCGCTGGGGCGCTGAGCAGCCTCTCGGCACCCTGAGGGTGCTTTTAAAGCATCACCTCAACCACCTTGAGCATCTTCTCCCTGGTACCCACCCGGCGCCGGCACTGATGACCGTGCTGTTCCCCAGTGTCGCCAGCGCCGCTGCCAGCGCCCCGGTGTATCGGTCGCCTGCCGGCTCGGGGGAGGGTGGCACGGCTTGGTCCGGGAGGGCGCTGCCCTCGGCCCCCTCCACGACCACGTAGGTGGCCCCCAGCACCTGCCGCAACCGCCGGGCACGTGCCAGGAACCAGCTCAGGGCCACCTCGCTGGTGACGTTCAGGCGGGCGCAAAGATGTCCCTTCCACATGGTCAGCAGCGGGACCTGCGGCACAGGAGGGGGGGAAAAATGGCTTTTTGACCCATAAAGCAATATAAGGCAGGGGAAAAAAATAGCTGTTTGACCCATAAAACATCCCCCCAGCCCCAGGGTGTGAGGATGGAGGCGCCTGCTCTGCCCTCATCCTCCCCACCATAATTCGCACCATCTTGGTGCAGTGCATAGAGGTGTAAAAGCTTCTCTCAACGCCCCCCCTCCAAAAATCCCTGAGTTGATGGCAAGTTGGCATGTCGTTGAAATGACTGCAAAAATGGAATTAGAGGGGATTTTCTGAACATTGGAAACTTTAAAAAGTATCTTTTGGAAGAGGAAATCCGCAAGCTGTTTCCCTCGGAGCAGGGGAAGAGCTGCTCCCCCAGGCATCACTTTGTCCCCAGCACAGGAGCCGCAGGTTGTCACCCCCCCAGCAGGAATTTGTTCAGCTTTAACTGTGGTTTTAGGTGTAGCAACAGGCTGGGGGGGGGAGGAGGGTGCCGTACCGGGGGCTGCAGGCTCAGCCAGTATCCGTCCGTCTGTCCGTCCCGCAGGGAGCGCAGGAAGAGGGGGGAGGCGATGCTGGTGTATGGGGACAGGGTGATGGAGAGCTGCAGCGGGGCCACCACCGAAGGGTCCCAGGCGCCGGCCGGGTCCTGCCGCTTCCTCCGCTCCCCGGGGACGTGGTCCTGCGGGGGGGGGGGTGTGGGGGTGGGGGGGTGGACAGGGAGGAGAAGAGGGTTGGGTACAAACAGCAAAGCCCCCCTGCACCGGTGGCTTGGTGTCACCGCCTGCGTGGGGTGACACATCTGAACCGAGTGCCCCCTCTGAGGGAGGGGGTCACAAAGTGTGTGGGGTGTGTGTTTCACATGTAGGGATGGAGCAGGGCTGATGGCAGCTCCCCATTCCCCCCCCCCCCCCAAGCCCCGGACGTACCGCAGCAGCCAGGACGGCGGTGCAGCGCTCCCCCAGGGCCAGCACCCCCTCCTGAAGGCGATGCCGCTTCAGCCTCCTGGCCAGTGACCTCAAACCTCGCTTTATTTTGGCAGCTGAACCCTCCGGGCCGTGGTACCGCCAGATGGGAGACCTGCGGGGGGGGAGTGCCAAGGTTGGGGGGTCAATACCTCGTGCCGGCACGAGATGCTCGGGGCAGTGAGCGGGACAAGGATGGGAGGGAAGGAGCCTCTCACCCCAGGAGGGCCGTGTCCGGCATGGCTCGCACTGGCCCGGCCAGCTGGGTGCCCACGTGCCGGTGGGCGACGGCCACGTCGGGGCTGAGGCAGAGCTGGTAGCCCAGTGGCACCGCCGCGCTGCCCGCCGGCGACTCCAGGCAGAAGTGCCTGTTGCTCTCCAGCGAGAGGAAGAGGGGCACGTCGGGCTCCACCGTCACCGTCACCCCTTTGGGGAGGGAAGAGGGGAAAACAGAGGCTCAGCGAGGCACCCGGCTCCTCTTGGTCCTCACCGGTGGCCACGGGGACAGGGATGTGCAGGGCAGAGCCGGACTGGTACCAGGACCCCCTGCGTCCATCCTGGCCACCAAGCAAATCTCTGCTCTCCACTCCCACTGCCCCCCCTTTTAGCCTCCCAAGCGCCTTCCAAGGGCTGGGTTTGCTCCGTTTCATGCCTTTTTGTGGCCGGCTCAGGCAGCGGCTGCAGGTCCATGGAGGCTGCAGCTCAACTCATCCCTCTGGGGGAATACCTGCAGTTTGGCCTCCTGCAGGGGAATCCCAAAATCCACCCCAAAATGGCCTCGGCAGCTGAACTGCCCGCATTCAGCACCCACAGCGGTGACAGGGACCCGGGAGCGGGGGGTGAAGGGACACAGACAGGGTTAAAACGGGCCCAGACATGGCAGGAGCTCGGGGTTCCCCTGAGGTGACTGGGACCACCTCCATCCACCCCGGCACCCACTGGTCAGTGGAGCTGCGGTTTAATGTCACAGCCTTTCCCACCGGGGTGGGGTGGCGTGGGACCCTCCCTCGTCCCCTGCTGCCAGGAGTCACCACATTCGAGGCACATTTCAATCTCGGGGACATCTACCCTGCCCTAAAGCTGCTCCTTTTAGGCACCAGGAGAGGGCTGGAGGGTCGGGGGGAGTAAAGCAGCAGGAGGTGGGTCGGGGAAGGACACGGTTACCTGTGGAGCCCAAGAAGTACCTCTCCAGGACAGGCCCGTAGCCCCCGGGGCTCTGGCTGAGGTCGCCGCTGACGAAGGGCTGGGGGGGGCTCTCGGCACCATTGAGCGGCCAGCGCTGGGCACGGACACTCGCCCCCCCGTACCAGGAGACGTTGGCCATGGAGAAGCAGTCCTGCAGCCAAGAGAGCACCGTCAGGCGGAGAGAAACGCCCCGGGGGAGGGTGAACACACAAATCACTGATTTTGGGGAGGGAAAACCCCAGCGCGTTGTTCCCGTGTGGTCAGAGCAGTCACGGGACAGGTCGTCTCCCAGGGAGAGAAATCCCAACCCCGTGAGATCTGGGGGGGTTTCTGCTCACTCCGTGCTTTCCCCATCTAACCTGGCAGAAGATACTTGGGTTTAAAGTTTCTCCTCCACGAGAACAAGAGCTGGGCTTCCAGGTACCACCAAGTGCTGAAATTCTGCCTGACAGCTTGATTTCACACCCCACAGTTTATTAAACTTGTCAAATGGTGGGAGAGCAGGAAAAGGGAAGGAAAAAAATTATAGCAAGAATCAGTAGTGCAAGTTATGCACTTTGTTTATCCTGAAGAACAAAAAAAAAAAGTCTAAACTTGCCAATTAAAGCCAAAGACAACGATTTTCCTTCCTTTTCCCCTTATATACCTGTGTTCAACACGCAGGTGGAGGAACAGAAAAATCCCACTGCGGGAAATAAAACTTTGTGGCATAAAAATTATGGTTTCCTTTATACTAAAAGCCCACAAGACGTCTTCCCCAAAGCCTGCCGGTTCTAGACAAACAAACTTAAATAAAATTGTTCTGAAGAAGCCTGGTGACCCCAGGTAATGTCCCGCAGAGCCCCCTGGGCACACAGGGAAAAAAAAAAAAAAAGAAAGGGGGCGGAAAAAAAAAAGGGGGGAGGGGAAAGGAAACAAGAAAAAAAGGGGAGGGGGAAGGGAAAAAAAAAAAGGAAGGAAAGAGACCTCTCGTCGGTTCTTTCCGCAGTGTTTCCGGGAGGGATTCCCCCCCCGGTTCACCGCCACCCCCGGCACCCGCCCCGGGAGGATCCCAGAAGCGAGGGCAGATCTCGCCCCGGGGACACCGTGGGGTCTCCGCTCCTGCGCCGGTCCCCGTCCTTCCCCCGCCGCCTTCCCGCAACCGGCGAGTTTCGCTTCACCGCCCCCCAGCCTTTCCCCTCTCTGCCGGGGAGGGGGGGGATCAGCGGGATTTAGCCTCCCCTGGGACCCCCCGGCCGGGGACGGGCTCCCCCGGGGGGCTGGGGAGGGGACCTGCCCCCCCCGCCCCCGGCTCAGCACAAGGCGCCGGTGCGAGCTCCCAGCCCCATCCCAGACCCCCAGCCCCATCCCGGAGCCCCAGCCCCATCCCGGAGCCCCCAGCCCCCTCTCCGGGAGAGAGAGGCTCCGTCTCCCCGGGGCGGGCACGGGGGGTGTAAATTATTCAAGTGGAAACGCTGGGCCGGGAAGAGCTGTACTGGGTGTCAGCTGGGCGAGTGACACCCGCGGGGAAAGGGGGGGGGCAACGAAACCCCTGTTCTTAAATCTTAAGTTTCACTGGGTCATATTTTCCAATAGTTTGGTTTTGGGGTTTCTTTTGTTTATTTGTGCTTTGTTTGTTTTTTTTTTTTAAAAAAAAAATAAAATTGGAAAGACCCCTGTTCTAATTTGTTCACCCTCTGACAGCCCCAAATTGTCATCAGCAAAGGCAAACCAGCCCCCCCGGGAGGGGGGGAGCTCAGGCGACAGCCCCAAGCGATGCCAAGGGGCGGTTTGGGGCTAAAGGGGAGAAATCCCCCAGCCCCACAGGACCCCATCCCGCTGCCCCCCCGCGACAGGGCACCACGCTCGGGGTGGGGGGGGGGGATGGATATGTTGCTTCCCCTCCTCAGGGCTGCTTTCCAGAGTCGGCTGTTATTTAACCGAGGGAGAAAGTTGGGAAGGACACAACACACACACACACCCCCCCCCGGAGAAGAGGCAGCGGAGCTGGGAGCTGTGTGCGGCCGCCGCCGAGGCTGAGCCCGGTCCCGGGGGAGCCACAAGCCGTGCCCGGGGCTGAGGGGACCCCCCCGAGCTCCCGGGGTCCCGGCCAGCATTGTGCTCCCGATTTATCCCGTCTCCAATAAACAGGGATCCGCCGTCCCGGGAGGCCCCGACGTGTTTCGGGGGCTCAGCATCGGGGGCTCCCCCCAGCCGGGACCCCCCCCAGCTACTGGCAGCTTTGGAAGACGGGGTGACCCCCCAGCACGGTGCGACCCCGCAACTGCGCCGGGAAGCGGCGTGTTGAGGCCAAACCCTCCCCCCTTTGGCTGCTTTTTACCCCCCACCCCCCCCCGGCGGTGCCCCGTTACCTTCAGGGTGAGGTCGGGGCGCAGCGGGGTCCAGCGGACGCGGTAGCACTCGGTGCCGGGGGCCGGGGGGGGCTGGAGGGAGACCCGCAGCTCGGCATCCTCCTCCCAGGCGTAGCAGAACTGCCCCCCGTCGTGCCAGCAGCGGTCCCGCGGCGGGGGGGGCTCGGCGGCCGGCACCCCCCCCACCACCGCCACCACCGCCGCCGTCCGCCCCCCCGGCAGCGCCCGCAACAGCAGGGCCCCCCGCCGCCGCTCCCACAGCACCCCCCCGGCGCGGCCCCGCAGCACCCACTCCTCCGGGGGCTGCTCCAGCGCCTGCCAGGAGATGATGCCGATGGTCATGGCGAAGAAGACGGCCACGCCGAGGCAGCCCAGGGCGCCCTTCCAGGGCTCCGTCATCTCCCGGAGCCCCAGGGTCCAAGTGGCCTCGGGCATCTGGCCGGTGTGGCGGGACAGGGGCATGGCGCGGGGCCGGGGGGGGCTCCGGCTCCTCTTCCTCCCCCTCCTGCGGCGGCACGAGAGAGAAAACCCTCCTCTCGGGCTGCCCCGAGGGAAGAGTTAAAAAAATAAAATAAAATAAAATAAAATAAAATAAAATAAAATAAAATAAAATAAAATGTTGAAAACTACTAATTAAGCAGCAGCTCTTCTCCCTTCGCAGTAAGCCCAAGGTAAGAGAACTCTCTTTCGCAGCGGCGGGGCTCATGCTGGCTCCACCGCAAAACCCCGGTGGCCAAATGCCACCAAATGCCACCAAACGCCTGGCAGGGCCAGCGGCCACTGCTCAGCGATGCCAAACGGGCCGGGGACCAACACGCGTGGCCAAAAGCCACAGAGGGGAGAGGGGGCAGCCCCGGAGCCTCCACAGAGCTTCGGGGGGTTTGCTTCTCGGTTTGTAAAGCGGCAGTAAATATGTGGGGGGGGGGGGAGGAGGGCACAGAGAAAATACTGGCAATAGCACAGAGGTGGTTAGAGAAAGAGTTTTCTCACCAGTTTTCCACCCCCCCTTCCCTGTAAAAGCGTTTGGTTAATGCACAGAGCAGGGAAAAGTCCCCTGCCCACCCGCCCAGCTCAGCGCACCCACCCCCCAACCCCCCCTCCAGCGTGTCTGTACCTAAAGGCAGGTAAAAGATGCTTTGGCAGCCCCCAGAAGGGCTCGGCGATGGCTGGGCGCTCGAGCCCCGGTTATTTTTCCCCCCTCGTGCTGGGCAGCAGGTTTTTCCTCCTCTTCCCCCGGGTAGATTTTCCTCCCGGCCACGTCAGAGACCTCGGCAACTCGATCCAAACCAACCCACGGGCGTTATCTAAGATGGGACACGGCCCGCTCCCTCCCACCCGGCGCCTAGCCTCAGGTCTGAGGGGCAGGAAATTCAAGGAAAAAAAAGAATTTTTAAACAGCATGTATTTATATGGGAATAATGTTAAAGGGATTTTGTTGCAAAGTTACTGAGGTGGCTCTGGTTAAGCCCTTACTACACACCTGAGAAGCCACACCTGAGAGCCGTGGCGGCGCTACCCCCTCCCCGTTCCACTGCTTTGCTGTTATTGGTTTTGGGGGGATTTTCGCCCCTCACACTGAGTGAGCTGCTGGGGCTCCCCTCGGGGCTCCCCCAGGAATGCAGGGGGGTGCTGGGGCTGCCGGCTCCCTGGGGCCGTCGCCATCCCTAAGGGAGTGGGAAACTCTGGAAATCTGGGATTCCCACCCCCTTCTCCATGCCCCACGCACCCACCAGTCCTCCCCCCGCCTGCGGGCGATGGGGGAAAGGCTCCCACTGTACAAGCCATAGTACAACCCACTGGCTGCCGAGCTATGAAATAATAACAATAACTGGGATTTCAAAGATTTTTCCCCATTCTGCATCCCAGCAAAACCCCAACCAGCCCAAGTCCCGAGCCGAAAGACAGCAGCTCTACTCACCCTGGGAGATGCTGCTCCTCGGGAGGGTCCTGGCACGGCCGAATCCACCTGGAAAATCCTTGGCCGTGGCCCAAACAAGCCCCTGGAGGGGCCTTTCCCACAGGCGCCCCCAGGATTAATTTTTCACTTCAGCTGGGGCAGCATCCCATCTGGAATGGAAGGGAAAATGGGTCGATCCCACTGGGACAAGCATCTCCCAGTTGCTGGCGGGGGCTCCAGAGCGGGGAGGAAAGGTGGGATCTGGGATGAGGAAGAATTCACCAAAAGCTGAAAAATGAGGCAGGGGCAGTGACATCCATCCCCAAAGAACCCGGGAATCTCCTGGGAACGCTCTCCCAGCCCGGGTTAGAGGAGAGCACAGCAAAGAGCTGGGGATGGGTGTGAAGCGCTACAGAAAGAGCTCCCAAATCTCATGGGAACCCCCCAAAAAAAGCTGTCAGGACCAGACAGCAGTTAAAATAAAGGGAGAAACATTAAAAAAAAGAAGGAAGAAGGGGTGGTTCTTCCAGCAGAGATTCACAGGGAGGGTCGCAGGAGTCGCACTGCTCAACACGCCCCACGACCTGGAGAAAGGCAACAAGGAGAAGGGATTAAAATCCCCCTGTTCAGCTGCAACATAAACCCCACCTGACAAAATTACTGGGGGAGGAGGGATTTGCCACTTTTAATGAGGTTTTACAAATCTATCTGCCCTGGCGAAAGCACGGTTTGGGTGAAAACCACGGAGAAACAGGGCAGAGGAGACCAGAAAGGACACTCTCTGGGATAAGGCTGTGGTCCCTGTGTCCCCAGCATGGGGAGGGATGGGCAGGGGTGCAGAGGTAGCCCTAAAAATACAGAAAAGCTGCTCAGGGATCAGCAATTCCCCGTTCCTCGCCCCAAAACAGGCCAGGGGGGCGGGGAGAGGGGGAGCAGCCGATGGGATTCTTTGGCAGCAGCTCCAGGCAAAGCTCTGTCACACGGTGCTCAGTTAAATCCCGGCTGCGGGATGGTGGAGGGGCCACGAGTTGCTCCAGGATGGGATTAGAGAAACCCCAGGATGGCGAGTCCAGCGGCTGCTAGTAGCTGGGGCTGGGGGGGGCTGCACGAGGGCAGAATCCCA
This sequence comes from Gallinago jamesoni, assembly GCA_025769975.1. Lineage (NCBI taxonomy): Eukaryota > Metazoa > Chordata > Aves > Charadriiformes > Scolopacidae > Gallinago > Gallinago jamesoni. The sequence goes on from JAOQGH010000040.1 coordinate 66,677,720, forward strand.
GGGAAACGGGGATTTTTTTTCAAAGCTGTTCTTAAGAAGCAGCTCCAACCATTTCCTCAAACACCAGGGAAAAATCCTGCCCGAGGTTTCAGCAACTCATTTTTTTGCCAAATTAAAGTCGACCCCCCCACCCCCAGCTCCGCAAAGCGGGGGCTGCACAGGGGGTTCTGGGCTGAACCCTCTCCCCACCCTCTCGCAGCTCCTATTTTGGGGGTGGAGGAAAGGTTTTACCCATTTTCCTGCCCATCATGAATCGTAGCCCAACCTGGCTCCCCACAAACAGCTTGAAGCCCCCCTCGGCCTCAGTGGGTCCTCCCCAAACTGCCAACAGAAACCCCTTCTCCAAAAAATAAAAAAAAAAAGCCCTCCCCTTGCCAAAAAAAAAAACCCAAACACCATTTTGGGGCATTTTGCCTGGTTCCCAGTAAACCAACCTGCCCCTCTTCTTGCAGAGGTTTGGTGGTTTTTTTTGTTTTGTTTTGTTTCGTTTTTTAAGAGTTTTAAGTCTCTTCCTCCGCAAAATGGGGCATCTGTTCCCCCTTCAGACTTTGCAGGTCTGAAGTGACCTCAAGTTCCCCGTTTTACACCCACAGGGGCTTTTGGGGCATGACAGAAGGTTGGGGGGGGGGGGGGGGGGGGGGGTGGGGGGGAGCATGAGTGCCACCATTGACGGGGTCTGTTTT
>JAOQGH010000040.1:66693248-66706160 GCA_025769975.1 Gallinago jamesoni
CGGGAGCGGGGCTAATGGAAACGATGCTTACACCCTTCAAGGTGCTAATGAGAGTAATGGGTAAATGACAGGACGGGAGTGACAGGCAGTGGAGAGGCTGAGAGCTGGCTTGGAAAGGCAACAGGAGTGGAAAGTGAAATTGGTGGAAAATGAGTGGGAACAGGGGAAAAAAACCCTCAGTGAGAGCAAGGCGGGAGTGCAGAGCCCAGGGGGGACAGGACGGAGACGCTGGGCACCAGGCATCACCAGCAGGAGGAGGGAGATGGAGCAGGCGGGCGAAGGGAGAATAAACCTCACCGAACCTGGGATAAGGCATTATCCCTCCCAAAAACAAGACACAAGATGCTGATGGAAAGGCAGCACGGAGCAGGACGGACACACTCCCGCACCCAGCTTGCTTTCCCTGGGCTTGTCCCAACTGGCCATCGGCAAACGCCCCCCACGTCTTGCCCCTGCCCGCCCCACGCCAGTCAGGATCTGTGCGTCCCCACCAGGACCACGGCTCCCACCGAGCTGGGATTTCTGCTTCTCCAGCCCCCCCCATCTCTGCCCCAGGCAGCTTCTCTGCCCCCCCCCCGCCTGCCCAGCTCCCGCACGGGGCATTCGCCACCCTCTCGCCTTCCGAGCGCCTCCAGGTTCCAGCCCTGCCCGTCAGAGACAGGATTTGATGGAACAAGCGTGTAATTCAGCAAAAACTGCTCTGCAGAGATAACCAGGGATCCCCCAGGAGGCACCGCTCAGCGGCTTCAAACAGGCGGCCAAATTATTGGGGGGGGGGAGAGATAAGTCGGGGTGGATTTCTAGAAAGCACCTGATTGTGTGTCAGGCCTTGGGCAGGCACCCAAAGCCGGAGCACGTGGTGGTGTGCGAGCAGAGGAGCCAATTAAATTGATTACAAATTGGCCGGGGCGCAGGACCAGGAGGGGAGCTGCCTGTCGGGAGCGGCGGGCGCCCGCAGAGCCCTCGGCCTCCACCCAGCCTTATAAGGAAGATTTTTTTTTTCCCCCATCTTGAACATGAGTAACCTCAGAAAGGGCTCTCCTTGGAGATTCCCAAAGCTGGAAGGGTTAATTTTATGCTCGGCTTGGTCTCTAGGGATGGCTACCGGAGGGCTGGACCCACGGGGACGGGCTGGTCACCTCCGGGATGGCTGAGGCCCCGTGTCCCCCACGTGCCCCACGTCCCGCCGTGTTTTTGCTGCCGCAGAACATCCCCCTTGCGAGCGCGGCGGCTCCATCACCCGTCCGTCTCCAGCCCTGCTCCGTGGGACAGCCCTGCTCTGAAGCCCGGCAGAGTTTGCGTTGGCGACCATCAACAGCGGAGGCAGGAGATAAGGAGGCTCTGGCCGGGCTGGATTTACAGCCCCCCCGCAGGGGATTTACACACCCCGGGACAGACCTCTCAGCTCCCGAGGGGCTTCAGCCGCGGGTCTGCACCCAAACCCTCCCCGCTCCCAGGATCCGGGGTCTCGGGTCACCTCATCTCAAAGGTTTCCAAACTGCTCCGAAAAAATCGAACTGGTCTGCTGAGGACTGAGGGGTTTTTTTCCCCTTTTTGCAGCTGCCTGGATTTTTATTGCCCTTTTGACTGTTGGGGCTCCTCAGCCCCCTCAGCTTTCCCACCCAGCTCCCGCCTCCCACGGGGTGGGTGCCAGCAGCCCCAGGGATGCTCCGGTGTGGGGTCCCCTTGCGTCCCGCCGGGACCGGGAGCCTGGCGGTGTGGGGATGGGCTCGGATGAAACCCACCCTCCCCCTCCCCAAAGCAGGGATCCTGGCACGTGGCACCCCTTCCTCTCCCAGCCACCTGCCCCCGGCCCCGGGGACCGGCCGCATCCCCCAGCCCGGCCCTGTGGGAGCTCAGTGATGATGATGATGATGCTTTTGCCTCCTCCCTTGCGTTTCACAGGCGGGTCCCTCAGGCCGGGTGCCCCCCGTCCATGGCTCGGGGTGTAACTGCATCACCCGGGCCGTTAATGGCCCTGCCGGGCAGGGGGAAAGCACTTATGGGTTTGTCACCCCTGACTCCATCCAGCGCAGGGACTCTGGGACTGGGCAGCTCAGGCACAGCACCTGGAGAAGATGACACGCTGTCCCTTTGCAGGGAGGACGTGTGGGACAGCACCCAAGGGGACAGGGATGGGGACAGACCCGAGTCAGGGAGGCTGCCAGCTCGCTGGGGATCGCGTGCCCGCTCTGGGGGCTGCTGCCGGTCCCTGGCATCTCCCGCTCCCCTCCACAGGAGCCAGGTATGGATTGCCTCCCTCCGCCCTGATTTCGTGGCCTGTGTCACCGTCACAGCTCAAGAGGATGGCCAAAGAGCCCTGCTGAAGGGTCTAGAAGGTTGGAGGCACCCACGGGGCTGAGCCACCACCAGGCAGCCCCTGCAGATACCCGTCCCCGCCGCGCAGCCAGCGAGGAGGGGCTGCAGGAGCCCCCGAAGCCCTTCAGCCTCATCCAACCCCCCGGAGGAGGCAGGACGGCCCCTCGCTTGCCCCCAGGAGGGGCTCCAAGCCCCCAGGCGCTGGCTCCGCGCCGGGCGGGATTACCGCTGGGGGGGGGAGGTACAGCCACCCCTCTCGCCTCCGTCAGCCTGCAGGGACCCTGAGGCCAAACACCACCCATGGACCCCCCCCCCTTCCCCGGAGCTCTGGGAATGCCTGGAGCTGAGCCCCTTCCCCGTGCCGGGCTGAGAACCGAGGGCTGGGAGTCGCCTCCTTGCATTTCCCCGGGGAGAAATCCCGTTTTTTCCCCTCAGGCTGGGCAAGGGGAGCCCGGGGGCCCGCAGGGCCGGAGCCCGGCCGGTTACTGTATATGGAAACGCAGCTCCAGCCGCCCCAAGAGCCCGCGCTGCTGGCCCCCAGCCAGGCGGAGGTGCCACCGCCGCAGCCTCTTTAAAGGTTATGCCTTTTCCGGAGCCGCGGGGCAGCGGGGGACATTGTCCTGTCCCCAAGGACGCGGCAGCCCCGGCCGTGCCCCCCCACCCCGGGCTCTGCGTGGGTCGCTGCCCCCTGCCCCCCCCCCCTGCAGTAAAGCCAAGGTGGACACGCACCTTCCCCTGCCGGCTCCTCTCCCCCCGCTCCTGGCAGGCCGGGTGCTGTGCGGGAACGGAGCCTTCGGCCTCGGGTGCTCACGGCCCGGGCAGGGGTGGAAGGACGGTCCCCGGGCAGGGGTGGGGGGGACAGAGAGAGCCCAGGTGTTCCCCAGCCCAGCATCCCCAGTCCCACCCCAGCGGGAGATGGAGAGAGCTGAGCAAAGCACAGGGAAAGGGAGCTTTCCTAAAAAAACTCCAGCGCCCTGCCACGAGGCTCCGAAACCCCGCTCCTTGGCTGAAAACAAGCACCAAACTCCCCGTCCCCCAAAAAAGCACAAACCCGAGTTTGGATGTCTGTCCCAAAGCCCCTGCAGGCGGCAGGAGCTCCCCTGCCCCGGGCCACGCAGCCAGGGACCACCTTGGGACCCTCGGGACCACCGCCCCGGGGGAGGGCAACTCCCTGCCCCCAAACACGAGGGCTCAGGGCCCCACGGGGCGATGCCGCAGCTGCCCCCCAGGAAACTCTCCCCGGCCCGGCTTTCTGGGGGCCCCCGCCTGCTGCCCAGCCCCGGGGGGCTCACCCCCCTGCCCGGGGGAAGGAGAGTCGGGGGTGCAGTGGGGATGCTGGGGGGATGCTGAGGGGAGGGAGAGGGATGCAGGGGGAGATGCGGGAGGGATAAAGGGGGGGGAAGCAGTCGGGATGCCGGAGGGTGCAAGAGGGATGCGAGGGGGGATGCAGGAGGGATGCCGGGGGGATGAAGGGGGGGGATGTAGGGGGGTCACAGTCGGGATGCCGGGGCGCCCCGTCCTACCTGTCTTGCCGACGGCGCTCTGCCCCAGCACGACGAGGCGCAGGGTGCGGGCCGGGCTGAGGCTCACGGAGCGGCGCAGGGGCCGCGGGAAGCTCATCCCGGGGCCGGGGCCGGGGCCGGGACCCGCCGGGCTCCGCCGCTCGCCCCGCTCCGCCGGGCGCTCTCCCGACGGCTCCGCCCCGGGGGTCGGGCGGGCGCAGCTCCGGGCTCGGGGCGGGCGGTCCCAGCCGCTGCCGCCCACCTCCACCTCCTCCTCCTCCTCCTCCTCCTCCTCCTCCTCCTGCCCCTCCCCGAGGAGGTGGTGCCCCCGGCAGCAGCGGAGGCGGCCGCTGCCTGATCCCGGAGGAGCCGCGGGCATCGTGCCTCAGTTTCCCCGCACGTCGCGGCTCCGGGGAGGATGGGGGTCTCGCCGGGCCCCTTCGGCGAAGGACAGGGGGGTGCCTGCATTGCTGCTCACCCAAAAACGGGCAACGCGGGGAGAGAGCGGAGACGGGGGAAACTCCTCCCCGGGCGGGGAACTGCGGGCAGGGGGCTGCCCCCCCCCCAAATCCCTGCGTGAAATGACGGTTGTGTCTCTGGGCCCTGCTGCGGGAACAGTGACCCGAGGCAAGAGGAGCCGGTTTCGCCCCCAGCCTCCCCCCCCCCCCAGCCTCCAGACCCAGCCCTGGCTCCGAGGGCTCAGCCCCCCCAAAACCCCCAGGTACCGAAGGGCCAAGGCCTCGCTCGGGGCTGGGTGTAAGTGTGTGTGTGTGTGTGTGTGTGAATGTGTGTACGCAGCCGGAGCACCCAGTGGGTGCTCAGAGCGCTGTGAAGAAGGGAAAAGACCCCCCCCCAAACTCCAGGACACCCTTTGCCCCCAGGTGCAGCATCACCAGCGCTGGAACCCGCAGCAGAAGGGACCGGAGGGTGCGGAGCCACCAGATGCCTGCGTTAGGGATTCGGGTCCCTTTTCCAAAGGCTTTAGGCATCCTCTGCCACGGGGACCATCTCGCGTGACTTCGGTCACACAGAGCATCAGTGCCGCCTGGGACGGGGCTCAGGGTGACACAAAACCCCCCCTGATATTTATAAACTGTGTCACGTGTTGGGAGCAAACATCGCTGGGGCCTCCAGAAGACATTTCCACACAACCAGCACCCGGGTGGGTGTCACCTTGGATGGGGAGAAGGTTTATCAGCAGGTAGATCATTAGATAGAGCCAGAGCTGTTAGTGCTGCTGGGGCAAAGCTCTGCTGGGAGGGAGGGATAAACAGGGATTGTCCTGGGGGAGCCGGAGGGTTCTCCCTGGAGGGCACGGAGAGAGCTTGTTCCTTGGGGAGCAGGGAGACCTCAGCCAGCAGCTCTTCTTGCCACGCTACATCTGGAGCCCAGAGACAACAGCAGGAGCAATAAACCTCAGATTTCAGGACAAAATCTGATTCCCAGCTGGGGAGGGGTGGGGGTTGTCAAGAAGAAGTCTCCGTTATGTTCCTCTCCTATTTTTAGCCCTATTTCCTAAGGAAACGAGATGTCTGCAATCAAGTCCTCTGTCTTGCCTCTTCAATACCATTTCTGAGTACGTTGCTTGATCCCAGCCAAATCCGACAGCGAGGGAGAAGCCGCAGAGAAAATTCTTTTCCTGCAAGTTCTGGGGCAAAATAAAACCGGCCAAATTTCACGGAAAATCAGCCCCTGCAGCTGGTGAGGCAGGAACCGGCCGGCAGGGTCCTGGCTGGGGGAATCCAGAACGATGGCCCCCCCTGTCCCTGGGGCTGCTGAGGGCCCTCGCAGCAGGACCCTGCACCACAGCCTCGTCCCAGCTGGAACATCTCCACCTGCCTCATCGCGGTCGGGTCGCAGGGGCAGGGGTTTGCCGGGATGCGGGAACGGGCAGGACGTTGTTCATCCGCGCTCGTGCTCCAGCCCCGAGTTTCCCCTTGTCACCTCGGGAAGAGCACTTCCCCTGCCCTGCTCTCCTGCAGACCTGAGCCATGGCCACTGCCGCCCGCGCCACGGTGGCCCGTCCCTTCTCACGAGCATCTCCCCGGGGAGGGAGAGGGATGCACGTCCCCCCCAGTCCACAGTCCTTTCCAGCTTCCATTCAGAAACCCCTAAACCCCCACCCTTCCTTTCACAGGGCTGTTCTGCTGAGAGACCTCAGCAACGGCAGAGGAGAGGATGCCATCTCGTCGTCTTCTTCCAGCGCCCAGGAAAAAGACACAAGATCCCCCAAGGGGACAAAAGACACAATTTCCCCCAAGGAAATTCTACATGGCCCTGCTACGATGCGTAGCAAGTGTGGAGATCCCAGCCTGGGCCAGGGGAACCCTTCTCCTTCAGCCTGCCCTCAGCACTCAGCGAGTGGGCATCCTCCTTTGCCCATCCAGGTCCCCTCTTTGGTGACTTTCGACCAGCCACAGCCCAGTGGAACATTACAAAGCTGTCCCACAGCCCAGCAAGGGCTCAGGGAAGCAGACCAAAGGCAGGACTGAAGGCTCAGCCTTCTCCACACAGAAGAAACCCCACAGGCGGCGTGGGAGAGGTGGGATTTCCACTAAGACGATCTCTTGTACTTCTTTAGCCCTGGGGACAGAGTACAAGCATTCAGCAGAGGCCACCTAAAGCTCTTTTTGGTGGCAAGTGTTTAAACTCAGCCAAGCACAGGGTGATGCTCTGCTCGGACAGCCCACAGCAGGGCTTTGAAGGAATCATAGAACAGAATTATAGAATGGTTACAGTTGGAAGAGACCTTAAAGATCATTGAGTTCCTCTCCCTGCCCTGGGCAGGGACACCTCCCACCACACCAGGTTGCTCCAAGCCCCATCCAAGTCTTGTGAGGAGCGGCTGAGGGAGCTGGGGGTGTTCAGCCTGGAGAAAAGGAGGCTGAGGGGAGACCTTCTCACTCTCTGCAACTCCCTGAAAGGAGGGGGTAGCCAGGGGGGGTTGGTCTCTTCTCCCGAGTCACAGGCAACAGGATTAGAGGCAACAGCCTCAAGTGACACCAGGGGAGGTTCAGGCTGGATATTAGGAATTTTTTTTCACTGAAAGGGTTGTCAGACCTTGGAAGGGGCTGCCCAAGGTGGTGGTTGAGGCACCATCCCTGGAGGTGTTCAAAAGACAGGCTGACGTGGTGCTGGGAGACATGGTTTAGTGCTGGTGTTGCATTGTGTTTGTTGTGTGGGTGTTTATTTTTGTCAGAGTTAGGTTGATGGTTGGACAAGATGATCTCGAAGGTCCCTTCCAAACTAGAAGATTCTATGATTCTGTGATCCTACCTGCATTCAGCGCCGCTGCCACCACCTCCGCTGGGGACCTTCCAGCTGGAGGACACGGGAAACACCACGTCATTGCCTGCCGTCGCTGAGTAAGCCACCTCCAGCCCAGCAGAGCCCCCGTGGCACAGCCAGGTGAGAGGAGGTGGGTAGATATTGTTTTCTGCTGAAATAGCTGTGGTCGGGCTATTCCGTACTTGCCGCTTTTTAAAGAAGTGGAGTCTGCACCGGGAAAGAGGCCAAAGGCACCCACGAGTCACGTCCCTGCCAACAGAAACCCAGCAGAATAAAACCTTGTCCTAAAGCTGACAAAGATCCAGATACCCTGGGGCCGTGGCCTCGGATCAGGGTAGCCCAGCACCAAGGGGTTTGGTCCAAACGAAACCCTGGCCAGATCATCGGCGATTCCGAGACCTCCCCAAAAAACTGAACTTTGCTGCTTCTGAAAGGAAGGGAAGCGCTGTGTTTGTGTTTCTGTTTAGAACCATAGAATCATATGGGGTTGGCAGGGACCTCTGGAGATCATCTAGTCCAACCACCCCACCAGAGCGGGTCTACCCAGAGCACGTTGCACAGGAACTTGTCCAGAGGGATTTGAATATCTCCTGAGGAGACTCCACCACCTCTCTGGGCAGCCTCTGCCAGGGCTCTGCCACCCTCACCCGAAAGAAGTTCCTCCTCATGTTTAGGTGGAACTTCTTATACTCAAGTTTGTGCCCATTTCCTTTTGTCCTGTCGCTGGGCACCACTGAGAAAAGACCAGCCCCATCCTCCTGACACCCTCCCTTTAAGCATTTGTAAGCATTGATCAGATCCCCCCTCAGCCTTCTCTTCTCCAGACTAAAAAGCCCCAAGTCCCTCAGCCTCTCCTCGTAGGAGAGGTGCTCCAGGCATCATCTTTGTAGCCCCTACTGTCCCCTCTCCAGCAGTTCCCTGTCCTTCTGGAACTGGGGAGTTCAGAACTGGTCCCAGTGCTCCAGCTGGGGCCTCCCCAGGGCAGAGCAGAAGGGGCAGGATGACCTCCCTCCACCTGCTGGCCACGCTCTTCTTGATTTCCCCCCCAGGATGCCCTTGGCCTTCTTGGCCACCAGGGCCCATTGCTGGCCAAGAAAAGGAAGCTAAAACAAAAGCCGGTCCCTTTTCTCTCCACTAGATGATGGGAAGGTGAAGGAAGGTGAGGAGATCTATGCAGAAACCACCTCCATTTCAGCTGACCCTGAAGCCCACCCTCCCAAGGTCGTTTCAAAGCGCGGGTCCCACCACGCTCAGCCCGTCTCCTCAGCATCCGCCCCAGGGGCTCCATCCCCCCTCCCCAGCTCACAGACCGCATTTAATTGCCGCTCACTGACGACCGTGCAAAGGCTGCTCCATGAGACCCGCCACGTGCAACAGGGCCCCCAGCACCCCGAGAGCCAGCGTGGGACGGGGTGTCGGGGACACTCTCCAGGAACACCCCTGCAGCCCGTCAGCACCCAGATTTTGGGTTGCCATAGCAAAGCTGCCGTGCAATTAACAAAGTGCCCTTGGGCTTCAGGGTGCTCTCCCTCCCCGGGGGCTCTGGGGACCTGCTCCGTTCCCATGGGATCCCCCCCGACTGTGCCGCAGCCCCGAGGAGGTGGTGCTCGCAGGGAGGGGGGACACGGAGCCCTCTCGGAGAGCGGAAAAGCACCGACTCCCAGGGATGCTCACGCCAGGCTGGGCCGCTCTCCGGCTCCTCCGTCAGGGATTTTGTCCCCCTGGACCGGGACAAAGCCTCCCCTTCCCCTTCCCCGTGGAGGGGCTGTTTCTGAGGCCACGGGAGACGAGGAAGCCGCTGGTGCCTGGAGCCATCAAACCAGCACCGTTCCCTGGCGTCACCTCCTCTCTCCTGCCCCTTTCTCACCACTGAGCCCATCTGGAGGCACTGCCCAAACCTCTCCACATCACACTGAGAAAACCCATCTGGGTCCAGGCCCGAGAGCAGAGCCGGCAGGGGATGAACCCCACAGCCAAGGGGCACATCAACAGCGCTCCCCTCCCACCCCAGGGACCCGTCCTAAGAGCTTCTCAAGCTGCTTCCCGCCCGTGACACGGTGGAGCCCGTGAATGTTCGGCACATCCAGACACCAGACCCACTCTGCTGCCCCTCGGGTCCCCACAGGAGGGGTCCGTGCAGGTTCTCGTGCCGCAGAAGCTGATGGTGAGGACACCCACGCGGGTCCATCGTGCTCCGTTAGGCTGCACCAGTAACGGATCCTCCCCACGGGGAGCCTTCGTGCTTCGCTTGTGAAGCTGATTTTAGGACAGGGAGCGACTTGCCAGGGGAAGGGAGAGGAACTCCATCACGCAGGGAATTGAAAACTTGCCTGGCTCCGGAGGCGGGCAGCAGAAAGCTGTCCTGCAGGATGACCAGCACAGGCCCCTTCCCCTTCAATCATGACAATGGTCTCATTGTTGCCAGGGTGAGAGACCCAAATCCAGGGTGAGAGACCCAAATCCAAGCCCCTGGAAGCTGCCAACTTTGCGTCTGAGCTGCCCTGACCCCCGCACCCCGTTGCAGGTTTAGAAGAGCAGCGTTGGCCTTTTAATGATTGAAACCCCGCTCCAAACCAAGCCTTGGAAGCGTCGGTGCCTGCGGGGGAGGATAAAAATAAATGCCATGACAGAAGGTGCCACGGTCCATTGCTCTTCGGAGGGGGCAGGAAGGTGCTCAGCCGGGCCAGCAGCTCACTCATCCCCTGGGAAGCAGCTCATATCGACTGGGGCTTGGCTAAACCCCTTTGCTGCTCCGGGGAGGCAGTGGGAAGGGGGAACTGGGAGAACTGGGGAGACCGGACAATCTGCCTGGGATCTGGGGAGCAGCAGAGCCGGGAATCCCAACCCTGCAGCCTCGGAATGGGGGGGGGGGGGGTCTGGGAAGGCAAAGCAGGGCTGGCAGAGCCGCAGTGGTACCTCCTGGCAGCTCCTTCCCGGCAAAGCTCCCGCTGCTCCAGCCGGCAGGAAACAAGGCTTCCTTGTTATGGAAAAACGCCAGCGTCTGCAAAGCCCCGGGAAGGAAGCAGAGTCCTACCGACATTCCCCGAAAGCAGGAGAGAGAAGCCAGAAGGGGCAGCAGCTCCGTGGGCAGCGGGTGCTGGGATCCAGCTCCGGGCTCCCCAGCCCCCCCCGAGCACAGAACCCGCATTTCCACAGAGCCCAGCAGCCCCGAGGGGAGCCTGGGGGGGCACAAAACATCCCTGTTTTGCTTTGGAGGCGCTGGATGGTGAGAGCTCAGGCCTGGTTCCCGTCTAACCCACACGGATGCCTCGGGCAAAGCATCTCCCAGATCCCAGCCTGGTCCCACAAGATGGTTTGTCCCAGCAGATAAATGTCTGCTGTGAATCAGTGCTTAGGGAAAGGAAAAAAAAATAAAAAAGCCTGCTTTGTTGAGAAATTTCTGCTCTTAAGCTATGTCAGTCAGTGTGGCAAACGGCAAACTGTGTCTCGCAGCCAGGCAGAGGAGCACGGCCAGTCCCCCCAGCACGAGAAGCCAAATGGAGACGTGTGACTTCACTGCAGAGAGCAACGGGGGATTTCTGCTTCTGCCTGGAATGGCACGAGGCTTCCCAGAGAAATAATCCCCTTTTGCCTTAGTCTGATTGCACTATTTAAAAAAAAAAAAAATCCACCTGAATATTTTGCTCTAATTTTGTATTATAAAGCTTTCAAAACAAAACTCAGGAGTTCCTGATACTGGCTCAATCTTACCTTCCTGCAGTTTCCACACACACACACACACACACACACACACACACACACACACCCCCACCCCAGTTTTAGAAATTGACCGAAGACATTCAATTTCTCTTCTGACCCAACACTGGGCTCTTCCTTCCACACTCCTGAGCCTGGAAGTCCCTCCTCCTCTGTTCAAGCATCTCTCCACAGCAGGGAAGGACAGGAAATTCCCCATCTTCCCCAACCTGATGCTTGTCAGTGGGAGCTGATTTTGGGAGGAGAGGTTCCCCCACCGCCTTCCACACCTCGTGACCAAGGGTGCAAGGCTCAGGGCTGGCTGCCTTCAAATTACCATCAGGTGTTTAAATTCTGGGAGCCCAACCTCCCCGTGCAGTCAGCAGAGGCAGAACAGCATCTTCCAGGGGCCAGAGGACCCTAAAGGGGCTGAGTTAACCCCCCCCTGAGGCGACCATCTCCCCGGCATCCTGGACCTTCCTCCACCTGAAGCCAGGTGAGATGAAATGCTGCTCAGCAAGCGGCTGTGCTCGACTCAGACAAAGTAGAGAGAAAATACCGAGATGGAGACATGAAAATACACTCAGCAGGGCAAGCACCACGTCTGTGAACAGCCCGGAGGTCGCTCCCGAGCCACACATCCCCGGCACCGTGCGGGCACTGATACACACCGCTTCTCGCTACGCGACAGACCCTCCGGCTCACCTGCAGGAGGGGGGTTTCTCCGCTCCATCTCCTGCTCCTCATCTTTAAGGACTTTCCCCACTTCACGTGATTTGGGGATCCCACAGTCACCCTGTCTCACTGCCCCCCTCCAGCCCCACGTTTGCCGTGGCCTCGCTGTACCCCAGGGTACTCCCCGAAGCCAGACAACGCTGGGAATTCCAGGCACAGAGCAGCAGGAGAAGGGGCAGGGGGCAAAATTACACTCAGCACCCTTAAATCCACCCCACCTACTCACAGCCGCGTCGGTGGGGAGATAAGAGTGGTTCCAAAGAGAAAGCAGCCCCCCCAAAGGCCTGGCTCTGCTCACAGTGACTCATGGATACCAATAACTAACAACAGGCTGATTAAATTGACTCATTATACCCATGGGCTGTGCCTTCCAGCTCAGAGCCTCCCCTCCGGGGCCGGGCAGGCACATGGCCCTTTGCCTCCCCGACCAGCAAAGCCCAAGGTATTCTGAAGAGACAGCTGGGAGCCTGGGTCCCCACAGCACACAGAGGTGAGGGCAAAGGCAGAGCGGGGGGCTGGGACAGCCTGACGACCACCCACGGCTCCTGGGTTGTTTAAAACTCCTGACCAAAGAACACCATCCAGGCTGAAACAATAGTTAAAGAAAAAAAAAATATTTCATTTTGTTTTTTTTTTTAAAAAAGAAATTACATATAGATTTCCATTCCGACAACACTGAGAAGTCCAGAACTTTCCAACGAGGAGGCGGTTTTATTTCCATAATTGCCTAAAGCAATAATGAACCCAAAGCCATGCAACAGCCCATCCATCCGTCATGACAAAGAGGGGAAGATTTCGATGGTGTTTATCCGGAGGACAGTCTGTGGGTGCACGATGACTGAAAAAGAATGAAGAGAGGAAAAAAAAGCTGAGATGACAGCACAAAACCTGTTGCGTACCTCTGCCACGGCGTGAGGGCTCCCGGGGCTGCTGGAGATGCTGTCACACTGTGACAGTGACAGACCATCGGTGTGACACGAACAGGAGGTTCAGGCAGAGCTCCCGTGGGACTGTGCCCAGCTGGGTAAGGTTTTAACACCCATTCCATAAAATAAGGGGTCCCAATTCTGCCTCTCAGTCATGTCTGAGAAGGGGGTCACTCGGTAATCACAAAGCCCCCCCTGGGACACTGGTAAGACATGTCTGCGATTCCATTGCCAATATTTAAGGCTCTGGAAAGGGCACAACATTGCTTTTCTGACCAGGATATTTTTTTTTCAGCAAGATCTTCTGCAAGGGTGTGAGATGAAGGGTGCTGGACATAGAATCACAGAACAGTTTAGGGTGGAAGGGATCTTAAAGCCCCCCCAGTGCCACCCCCTGCCCTGGGCAGGGACACCTCCCACCACACCAGGTTGCTCCAAGCCCCCTC
>JAOQGH010000040.1:66706260-66719299 GCA_025769975.1 Gallinago jamesoni
AGGGATGGGGCAGCCACAGCTTCTCTGGGCAACCTGGGCCAGGCTCTCACCACCCTCACACCAAAGAACTTCTTCTCATCTCCACATCTCAGCTCCATCTCCCCTCTTTCAGTGTCAGACCCTTCCCCCTCCTCCTAGGGCTCCCCTCCCTCATCAAGAGTCCTCCCTCTGCAGACAGGGCTGGGAGAGGAGCTGTGCCACCAGGGGCCCTGGGGACACAATGAATGAGGCTCCTTCCCCAGGCGCTGCCCCTCCGTCACGACATGTCCCCCAGGCTCCCAGCAAGAGAACAGCAGGGGAGGAAGCTCTGGGGAGGAAGCTCTGGAGTCTTTTCATCTTACTCTTCTTCCTCTGATAGTTGTGCCTCTTCCAAAAGCGCATGTTAATTTTTGGCCACGACTCCGTCTTTTCAATCACAGTAGCCTCCACGCGGACGAGTTCTTTCCTTAAAAATAAATTTTAGAAGTATCACTTTTTAATTATTTACATTCTGCTCCTACGTGTGAGCAGGCTCCTGGGGGGAAGGGACACCAGGAGCACATCCTGCCTTACAGAGCCCAGACCCACAGCAGCTACAAAGTCCCTGGGGAGGAGGGAAACCTGTCAGGTTGGTGGCTTTGTGGTGGGGACCCAAAAGCCTCGAGGTGCCGTAGGTGGGTCGGGCAGGTGACAGGAGCCTGCAGGGTGGGAGGGATAAGATCAGGAATAGCTACGGAGGCAGCAGCAGAGGAACCTGTAGGAACTTGCTAGATCACAGTAAGATGAATCCCCCTGGTCTCTGTGATCATACCTTTGCTGATGGCACAGGCTAAACCCCCCTGGGCCCCTTCTCCTGTGCTGTGCTGGTCAGCACAGACATCCTTCCTCCTCCTAAAGCACCACAGAGAGCTGGAAGAACATCTTCTCACTAAGTCCTGGCAGAGGCTCAGTGAGAGCGTTGGCCCTGTTTCTAGCAGGAGGCACAGGTACCTGGCTGCTGCAGCAAGTCCCTTCTCCTCCCACTCGCTCCCCTCCTGCCTCCATCCTGCTTGTTTACCCCAACTTGGCAGAGAAGATGGGACTCACTGAGGATTTCACATTCTGCTCCCCACCCGCAGCTGGGGGAGCTCGGGCTGAGCGGTGAGACCACTCAAAGACTCCAGTCATTTCTAGATCTCATTTCTACACAGGGAACCTCTCAGCAAGTAAACATCTTTCCTCCCCGAGGGTGGAGAATATGGCCCGTGCTCCCTTCACAGGTGAGTTCAATCACAGATCCCTTCATCCCCCCACTTCACCTTGTAGACACGCATCCTTCCTGCCCACCCTGCTCCCAGAGAAGTCCCACTGAAGTTAGAAAGAGAGTGCTGGAATTTCTGACAAAAATCCGAGAAACACCAGAGCTGGAAAACCAGGCGGTGTGAAGCCCACGCTGGAGGACGGGCTACCTGTCTGCACAACTCCTCCCGGGGACAAGAAGTGCCTCTAGACAAGAGCCAGAGCAAAGCTTTGGAAAGCATGTTTTTAATCAGCAGCCACGATGGAGGAGGAAGAGACACTCTTCCATGCAGCATCGCTGCAGAATACCATTAAGAACTCATTAGCATGCTCACTTCGCCGCCGGAAGACATTTAAAGAACATTTTCCTGACAAATGACTCTGTCTGCACTGAGGGGGGAGAGGGGGCAGCCCATCCAGCCCAACTGCTCCAGCAGGGTCACCAGGAGGCCAAAGGCTCTGAGACATTCACGTCTCTCTCCACATTGCTCTCCGGGGTGTAATACAGATCAGAGACTGACTCCTCCGGGGAGGCGGGAAGGGCAGCCGGAGGAGAACATGGATACGTCTGCTTCTAGCGACGGGCCCAGGAGAAAACAGACATAAGATAATGCAGCTTTTAAGAGAGCAGTGCCCCTGACATCCCCAGAGCTGGCCCTGCGAAGGACCCAGCAGCACATGGGAACACACAGCAAACCTCGCAGTGCTGGGCAAGATCCCAAACCTGAGCTGCACTCCGGGGCATTATCGAGACATCGTTGAGTATATGACTCTGCAAGTCAATGTTCATGGCCAGCGGGCCCCAGTGAGTCTTCCTCTTGGCCAGAGCACCAGGACCTGCTGGCTGAAGGGCTGAAGAACAGCAGGAACCAACTTACTGATGAAGAGAAAAGTTCTCAGCAAAATAGAGCCCAGGGAAAAAAAAAAAAAAACAACAAAAAACTCAACATCTTTATGGAATGTTTTAGGTATGACTGGAATGTCCATAAAAATAAGAAGGGGGTCACACATTTCCCAGAGTGGCTCTCTGCAGCAAAACGTCCCGTGACAGAGCACGTCTATCAGAGCTTTGCAGGAGGCAAGAAAAATCCACCCTGCAATCTCGTAGATTTACACTGGGCTGACAGCTACTGTCATTAGGCAGTGAGAAAGATCCAGGCAATCCACAGCCCCAAAAGATCCTAACTCTTGGAGGTAATAGCTCAGCTGAGAGGCTGCCCTGCTCCCTGCAGAAGGTACCCAGATCCCAGCCTGGCTGCCAGGGAAAAGAACAGGTCCTTTGTCACTCCCACTGAAGCCGCTGCACAAATGGGCAGAAAAGAGCAGGGTTCACCCAGAGGAAGGAACTCCCATCAGCTGTACCCGGTCTAGGAATCAGCTGAACTTTCTCACAGAGGCACCATTCACTTCCCTGCACTCAGGTCTGACAGAACCAATGCCCTGACACGCCGACCTGCCCGAGGTGACGCTCACTTCCAGTCACAGCTTCAAGGGTGCACAACAATTTCTGCATTATGGGGCTGAACAAAGCACAGGGCAGGCGGCCCGATCCCCTCCTGCCGGCCGAGCAGGCAGCGAGTTCCTTGAGCAAACACAAACCCCAGCAGATTCCAGAGCAGAAGCCAGCTCGGAGTTCCCAGAATAGCCTCTGCCACGCAGAGATGTTTTGTTGCACTGTTGTTTTTTTACAGGCTTTAGAGGAGTGTCATCTTGGGAGGTATCGGACTGCTACAGAAAGTTAAAACACGGCCATCTGTCCAAAACAGGACAAGCTCCTGCCCCCCTCCCAGCTCCAAGGGGGAGCGCAGCTGTAATGAACTCATGCAGATGCTGGGGCAGGCATTCACTCACGTGTTTATTTTTAAAACAACAGAAACCCAAAACCGCTTTTGTTCACATCCAGGCTCTTATCTCCCCTCCAAGACGTCTGTGGTTTGGGCAGGACTGGGACAGATGGAGGAGCTGCGGTGCATGCTGCCTGTGACACGCTGTGCTCTGCTCTCCCCTCCTCGGCCCGTGTCGGGGCACCGGGGCTCGGGGGGTTCCTCCGTCTCAGAGGGAGGGTGGCACCTCCTCACCAGCCCTTCATCCTGCCTGGGAAGCCTCCTCCTCCTCCTCCCCACCCTCCTCTGCCAGAGTTACTGGGGCTCAGGCTAATGGTGGTAGAGGTGTGGTTTGCTTCAAGCAACTGCCACTACTTTCCAGACACTCAGCACCTGCAGGAACCCAAGGCTGTCTCTCTTCCTGCCCCAGAGCTCCCAGCTCTTGGGCCATGTGCCCAGTCCAGCACACAAACTGGGAGCTGCAAAGAACCCCCCCAGGGCCACTGGTTAAGAAAGCCAGGTGAAGGATGGTGCTCCTAAACTGCCCGATGTGGCACATCCCTGCCTGCAGCACTCAGGCTCTGATCTGAATTTCTGCCAGGTGACATTTCTAGTCCCAATAACGAGATTCCCCTTCCTAAAACCGTCCCCAAGTGCGGTACCCGGTCATAAATCAAGGACTCCCAACGATCTGCTGCTCCAGATGGATCTGCAGTGCTGTCCAAAGGACTGGCAACCCTCACAATCCCACCTAACACAGGGAGCTGGGGGCAGTCACCACCAGCACAACTGACCGTGTTCTCAACCGCGTGTGACAGTAACTCCTGAACACCAACAGCCCCCGGTCCCACAGAGAACACTCAGAAGCGAAACCCATCTGAAACCAGGTGGTATTTCTAACCTGAACCTAGAAGCCACCAAGAAATCATTCTCAGATGCACAGGTCTCTCTTCATCTGCCCATCCTCTGCCAAAGTAGCCATGGTTCAAGCCCAGACCTGAATGTGCGGCTGATGCTGTGACAAGCTCCCAGCCAGGGCTTCAGACACCCCCAGCCCACTTTGCCTTGCCTTGCCTTGCACCACTAAAACCTCTTGTCCTGGGGAGAACACGAGTTCCTGACTGCTCCTGGGTGGTGCTAAGAGCTGAGCAGTAACACCCAGGCCATGCACCGCATCCTTTGGGTCAAGAAAAGGCAGAACCAGGTGTCCTGGCAGTGTGTGTAGCGAGTCCTACAGCTCTGGGATGGAGAGAGTGCCAAGGGGGGAAACTCCTTCTCCTCAGCTCTGCGATTGCTGGACTACGTGACTAGGAAGAAGAGAACATTAGGAACTCTAAAATGAAGAATAAGGCCTGCTGGGTTAAGACAAGAAGAAACTGGTTTAAAAAACCTAAGTTAAATTAAGGGATGGGCAAGGATTTCTGGGTTATTCTAAGATGACTATCACCAGAATTAGGGTAAGGGAGTAAAGATGTTGAATGGCAGGATTTACCGCTAGTTTGTGCAAAGCTCATGAGAAAAAGATCCAACCCAACAGAAGTGAATATCCTTCAGCGACCTCAGAAACGGGAACTGCTGCCCTGTCCTGGCACCATGGCCATGCTCGGAGTCAGCAGCAGCTGATGGGACTGGCTTATTGGCGATTCTTTCAAAAGCCACAGGGCTGGGAAAAATGCTAGGGCTGATAAATTCATGTTTCTCTTCAGTTTCAGGGACTGCAGGAGCCCTGAAGCTACAATTAAGCACAAGAATCGCCTCGAAGATTAATTCTTGTATGAGACTTCTTACCCCAGGAGTGGCCTCCCAATAAGCGTGAAGTCATCGGCACCAACCAGCAAAACCTGTGGAAAATAAATCAGACATAAAGCACTCGTTCATTGTCCCAGCAGAAACACAAAGAGTGTCTTCCAAATTCTACAGTCGCCATAAAGGAGTCAAACTGCTTAAAAATAGGTCTTTACACATTTCAAACCTGACCCTGTTCCTAGAGAAGGATGGTGGGGAAAGGCAGCTGACAAGTGAGAAACGGGTTCACCAAACAGAGTCTCCCAGCACAGCTTATCCCCAGGACAGCTCATCCTCCTCAAACACGCTTTACCAGTATCTTCCACGCTGATCGGAACACGCTGAACCGCTCTGTTCTGGCTCACCACCAGCTGTAAGGATATGGCAGGCAATACAGGCCAGGAGAAGAATATGCCTTGTGTGGGATCCGGATGAATGGCAGCTCCTAGAATCACTGCATTTTTATAGCAATTGCTACGTATCCCAGTAAAAAACAACCAAAACAAAACTACTTCCCTCATTCTCCTCCCTGAGGCCTCAAGGTGGGCAATAAAGAAATGAACACTGGGGGGGATTCACCAGCCTTTTTGTTTCAGGGCACCTCAGCACCCACCTGGCTAAAGGAGCGGGCAGGACAACTGAGGAGATGGGGAGAAGAGGCAGCATTTCCCCCCGACCGCCTCCTTCCCCACACTAACTGTAGGGCAGAGGTCAAAAGCACCACATAAACGGTTGTGGGATGTTCTGGCGTTTGTTTTTGATACTTGCCAGTAAAATCCCCAAAGGGTTACGGTGGTCAGGCAAGTGTTTCACCTTCTTCACTCCCACCTAGACTTCTGTGTTCCTGGCTGCCGCTCCACACAAATCACTGCTCTCTGTTGTATCCGAGGATGCAGGACACAGCCAAAGTCATCCTGAAAAAGCTGCCTCAAAACTGGGCTTCAAAGCAAGAGACGAGTAGAAAAACCGCCCAGGTCTCTGCTGCTTGCTTGGCTCTAACAACCAACGTGAAGCCAAGAGCATCCCACTTCATCATCTTTCATTTAAGGTTTAGATTAATGAGCCTCTACAAGTTCCTGCTCGTTACCCCAGGCAAAAGATAAAGAAACTGAACGGCATCTTGGCAGCTCCCCCCACCATGCACCACCCCTCTCCCTCCACCCGAGCGCTCAGCGCGATAAGGATCTTGCGAAGCACAGAGCGATGACAGTCCCTGGGAGCACTGCAAGTATTTTGGGTGTTGGAGGCTCGAGGCAAACACAGCCTTTAGCTGCCGGCTCTAGAAACAACAACTCCAAGTTTTGGGTTTTGGATGAAGTTAGTACAACAAAGATCTGTCTCCTAATGGAGTCTGGCACGACTCAACACAAGCCTGTTCCACAGAAATCACAACAATATTATCACTAACGGAGTAGCTGAAGCTGGCACAAAGCTCAAGCAAAGCCTGTAGCTGGAGTGGGACCGGGAGATCCAACAGGAGCTCTCTGGGACTTGCTTTTAACAACGGGTGATGAGTTTTGCCCCAAGGACTGCTGGCAAGCAATTTGCAACACAGCACAGTGGAATCCCGGCATGTCACCTTTTCCATCCGGATCCGGTCTCCGCATTCAGCCTCCAGCACGTTGTCCATCATGATCAAGTCTTCACTGGTTATTTTCCACTGTTTGCTGGCAAAGTGGACCACAGCAAAGAGCCTCCCGTACTGCCCTGCCGCGATCATGGCGTTCACCTTCTGCACCACCTCTGTGGGGAAACGCAGGGAAGGGATCAGGGGGGAAAACCCAGCGCAGTGGGAAGAGCTGCTCAAAAGCAACTCAGCCACTCTGCTCTCCCACCAGAGCTCTCATCTTCTGGGAAGCTTTAAGCAGAGATCAACAGCAATGCTGTTTCCTACAGTGTGTGAGTGATCCTTTCGTAAACTTAATGACCTACTTGTATTTTAGTTGCTGGCAAACCCACGTGTAAATAAGCACCGAGTAGCTAATCTGAGACTTGGCTTCTCAGCCTGTTCCTTAGGCACCCTAAAATGCACTGTATTCAGATATAAAGCGCTCCAGAAAAGAGCACTTGTCCACATCTGGAAGGCAGCTCCACTCAATTCCCAAGTGCTATGCAGAAGGCTCAGGGCTCTGGATAAGGCGAGCAGAGCATCGGGAGTTTGGCACACTGCACAGGAAAAGGGGCTCCTAACGAAGCCCGGCCTGAGAACTCCTCCTGTGGCAGAGACAGGAGGGACCCTTCCCTCACTCTTCTCCAGAGAATCTCTCCCCACATGGACAAACCCACAGCGTGGGAGCCAGCAGCAGCACAGACCCCAAAGATGAGGGAGATCCTACATAGGACCCATCCCAGCTTTCTGTCATCAGCCTCCTCTGCAGTGAGGCCAAACCCAATTCCGATGGGAACACCGAAAGGTATTGCTTAACGAGTGCCATTCCTCCGCCAAATATTAGCTTCCCACCCTCTTGAGCTGTTCAGAAGAAGAGCAACTTTTCTATAACTGGAAAAATAGATTTTTTTTTTTCACTGTCCTCAGAAGTGGCTGAATCATTTTTTTTCTTGGAATGTAAACAAAACACCAGGCATTGGGGACTGACAGGAATTCAGCAGCCAGTCAAAGCAAACCCAGCCCTTACAGGAACACTCTGACAGTGTCCAAGCTCCAGCCCAGCAGATGCAAACTCCTCAAGGCAGAGGTAAGACCAGAAACGATCCGCAAGGCAGTAGCTGCTGCAGTTCCCACCACGACAAAAAGTTTAGCTTCTGTGCTGCTGGAATTCCTGTCCCAGAAGAAAAATCCACTGTGAGCTCTTTTCACTGATTCACAGGAATTCAATACAAACGTCCAGAGAAAAAATACAAGCCCCTTCTCTTTGGCCTGCCCTCAACCGCATAACGGGTTCAATGTCCTCCCAGCTCTGAAGTGCTGATTCAGGTCTATCAGCAGTCCTGTGGTCAGCGTTTCAAAACCAAAACTCAAAAATGCTGGCCTACAACTTTCTCTTAGCAAAAAAATGTGTAGAGTCATGCTCTAAGAAGGGCTATTCCCTTGTCAAATTTCAACTTTCTACCCACAAAGCTTTCTCATCTTTTTGTACCCAAAAAAGGTGCATTTTCTGCACCATCCTTGGGCTCTGAAGCTGGTGATAACTCTTCCAAACACCCCTAGGGACAGGAAACATCAATGACGTCCCCATTTGATCGCCAGTACGGCTTGTATCTCAGCACCATGTGGAGAGACCCTTCCTAAAATATCCAGGGCTGCTTCCATCGCCAGCAGGAGAACAGAAGGCAGAATTCAAATGTTCTCGCTGCTGTTTGCTTTGGATAAGCACAGCCGGGAGATAACGATGCAAGCTCATTAACAGCAGGAGGTTATGAGGCACGGAAATCACAGCGGCCCCGAGGATCCCATGCGAATCAGTCAGGGGACACGGGACCCTGTTCTCAGTGGGCTTGGGCAAAGCACGCCCAGCAGTTTGTAGTTCACCACTGGGTCAGATCACGCCTGGGGACAGAACACTCATCTGTCACCTCAGCAGTCCCAGGAGCACAGAGAAGATAAAAGAGCAGGATGAAAAGCAGCCAGAGCGGAGACCTGGAGTAGGAAGCTCTCTCCAAAGCACATCCCACCCCGTTATTAACACTTCAGCCAGACGACAGCAGACTGTCTGCCAAAGGGTGGGCACACTCAGCTCTTCTCCTCTCCCTCTCTCCTCATAAAACAACTCTCCTTTCCTTCCTGGGCCTCCTCCACCAAAGCACCGTCGTGTGCCCTTCCCGGGTGTCCCAGGGGCTAAGGCAAGGAGACAGCGAGGCTGCCCCTGAATAACCACGGGAGCCCAGTGCCTGCAGCACACAACTGCTAATTGCCACCAGCACAGGCCCGTGCAGGAAACCCACCCGCTGGGGCTCATTACTGCCCCGTTCTGAGAAACATGCCCTACCTGGGTGGGTCCCCTGCTCCCATCCCCAGCCCTCTCTGGGTGACAACAACAACAGGAGCCTTCTCTGTACCCAACTGTCACAACCCCACCTGCCGGAGGACCTGTGGCCGGGTACAAGGGGACATTTGCCCTGTTCTAGCCCGGGCAAGCGGGGAGGATGGCCGCTAACCCGCTACGGGTGCTGGCTCGCTGGCGAGGCTGGATGCCCCACGTGCTCCTTCCAGGAGGAGCGCTGGCTGCGTTCAACAGCCCTGACTAGATGTGGGGACAAGGACATGTTTACCATTGTTATGTTGCTTCCCAGCTGCTCACAGCCTCATGTCACACCTCTGCAGCTCTGTCGTGTGCCCACCAGCCAACTGCTAATGCTGGCTCCACTCTTCTGTTTCGTGCACTAAAATACACCAGCTCCCTGACGTGCCCACCAGCCAACTGCTTCTGCTGGTGTTAGCTTGTTGATTTACCCATTAGAAGAAAAATAATTGTTTTTTTCCTGTCCAAAAGGCTTGTTTCATGCTTTAGAAAGCCACATGTCACATCAGGTATGGCTCCTCTGAGGGTCTGTCCTGCTGTAATAAACTACTCGAAAGACCTCACATTCTGCCCAAATCTTCAATGGCAGCAGCTGGAGCACAAGTGCAGGGACACCAACACACACCAGGAACGAAACAAAAATGCGAAGACCAAAAACTAGCTTCAAGAATTGAAGATACTTGTTTATGCTCAATGAGGCCACCAGTGGCAATACTGGAGTGTGAGGCTTCGCCCGAGACCTTTACCTGCGTGATGCTTCGCTTCTTCTACAGGATCTGGAAGTTTCACTTCAGGCCATGGCGGTGAAGTCAGAGACGTTTTGGCAACAAGTCTGTGAATAAGATGAGACTCACTTGTAGCAAACAGATACTGTCAAGAGGTGTAAAACATGAGGAGAGAAAAAAGGTAAAAGAAGCTGGAGATGGGGCAGAAAGTGGTTTTGCACTGGGGGAGCAGAGGTTGTACAGGAGACTGCATGACTCTCAGCATGCGGGGTTGGCCCAAAGCCCACGTTTCATATCATCTAGGTCCACTCTGAATTGCAGCAAGCTCCAAGAAAAAGGGGTAAATGCCTCAGTGCTTTGTTTGCTTTGCTCCCATCCTATCATAAAATCCAGTATGGGGGAACAGATATTTATTTCTTCTTTAGTTCTTTTACTTCCCACCTCAGAATATTTTTTTAAATAGTTTGAAACAAAGGATGAGTGCAGAAAGAAGCAGATGGAAAATGGACTGATAATTCACCCAGGCTCGTTCCTGATGTGGAGTCCTGCAGCTGGATGTGCCAGTGGTGACCACACTCAGTGACCACCGGTCACTTCCCACCCCCTTGTTCCTACAGACTGGAATTTTGTCACCAGCTCCAGCGTAACCAGAGCTGCCTTAAGCCTTGCTCACACTTGAGCTTTAGATAAAAGGCTCTTGTCAAGCTTTTCCAGGTTCAGACACCAGTTACCTCCAGCCCAGCTAAGAGGCTGAACTCGGTAACGCTCCTCAGCCCACTTCAGCCTAAGCACAATGCCCTGAAGTTCCGGGATAGCGGGGAGCATCCGGGAGGAGGAGACGTGCCTGCGATGGGGAAAAAGGGCTAATGAGCCTTCTTAAACCAGCCTCCAGCGTTACACACGAATGACTCACAGGCATCCTTTTTTCCTCTATGTTTTGAAGCTCTTCTCTGTTAAATAGAGAGTTTAGAGAGGGCCTTACGACCACAGCTGGGTTCTTTACAGGAGAGTTATGAGGCTGCTCTTCTTTTGTCACTTCCAGCTGCATCCCTGAATGGCAATAATAACGGCTTCTCCCACCCCCGGTGCAATTCAGCGTTTAATACCACAAACACTCAGCCCAAAAGCCTCTTCTGTGCCGTTCCTGTATCTGTCCACAAGTGACAACCCCAGAGTGGAGAGGGACTGGCAGGGGCATCGGACAGGATTTCTCAGAGCCGTGTCCTTCTGGGTTCAGGGTGACCACAGAAGGGAGCAGGAGCGTGCACCATCCCACCTCCACCTGGCCAAGCACAAGCATCGCCCCTCATGATGACTCTGAACACCAAGATATTTCACCAAAAGGTGCAAATTAAATCCCTATTTAAATTAAATCTTCTTGGAAGGGTGGTTTCCACTGCTGTGATAGGGAATCACTTTAATAACATCTCTCTCCAAACCTTCTGCCACGGCAGTGCTGAGACAAGAGCTACCCCATTGCAAAACGTTGCATCGGTCCCCAAAGACCTTCCTGGTGACCAGCCCGGGGGCTCCTCAGCATCACAGACACGTCCCTTCAGGATCACTGGGTACTGATACAGTCACAGAACGACCACAGCTCAAACTGCACCAGCCCCTGAAGGACAAATTCCATGCAGGGACATCTTACCCAGAGCCTACTCTATTTTCCATACGCAGAGGTTGCTCTTACCAGTGAAAATGGTACTCTGACACCTTCGGGTCAGTGAACACACGGGGGCCTGAAGGCAAACAGCCTACGGGGTCTGTACACAACAGAAGACTGAGAAGTGTCAGGGCACTGCAGCCAGCAACATTGTCAGGAGCTGTCGTGGTAGATTCCTTCTGCTTTTCTCAAGTTCATCACTGCGAGGGATCCTCTGGTCAAAACCCAGCTCATTCCCGAGCGCCTCAGGCTCTGCGTGGTGGGGGTCCTTCTGACAGGGGTGCAGCAGCACCCAATCACTGAACCCCCTCCCAGCATCAGAGCTGAACAATTAACTCTGCTCCAATGTGCCACGGGGGGTTAATTCACAAACCAAACACTGTGCAAAACTCACAGCGTGACTGAGCAGAAAAAACCACAAAAGGCACTTGCTTAAAATTAGCTGTTTTTCAAGATCTCTGGGCCAAGGAGCAAGAAGGAGGCGGCCCAGAGGCAGCTGTTTACATCTCTGCCTAAGAGCCAGTTACAAAAACTACTGATTTGTTCCCAAGGAACTGGTGAGAGAAGCAGGACTCTAACAGGGACAGCACTTTGCACACGCAGAGCTTCCATCAGAGCTGCTGTACACACATCAGGGGGCAGGGAAAGAGGGAAAAGCCTGTCCTGCCACGTTCAGGGACCATCCCCAGAGGTGCCAAATGCCTTCACTCGGACACAGACACACGACCAAAAGGCACCAGATTATAGTTCCTTATTGAATCTATGATACACAAAGACAATCTGAGACTCAAAGAGGAGGGGGATTCACCCTGGATCTTGAGGAGATGACCAGGAAGGTATCCAGTTTCTGAAATGGGAAGAGAAAGGTGCTGCTCAGTAAACACCATCTCCATCACGACTGGGAAGCTCAGGATTTCCTGTGCCCTGGGATCCACGCTTTCTGTAAACAACACAGGATGCCTAAACTGCATACAATATTCAGGGAAGAGCATTTGATGCCAGTGAAAGGCAGTAAAATTAACACCAGAGCAGTGGTGTTTGATCAGTTTTCTCTGAAACAGCCAGCAACGCCTCCCAGAGGGCTTTCAGTTAACAGAAACCCAAGGCGACGGCGAGCAGGTCCATCACCACGAGCACCACAGCTCTGGGGGTCTGCTGCGGGGTTTAGTGACAACGTCGGGAGCTGTGTCCCAGTGGCAGAGATCCCAACTGTGTTCCCACACGCTCGAGGACCAGCAGGAAGCGGCCACCCCTCTGCCCTAGCACAGGGGGAATGAGCAAATCCTGCCACTTGTCCCAGACGCTGCTCACGGGAGTTCTCTATTTGGCAGTGTCCCCTCCTGGTGACGGTGAGCAGCAGCAGAGCCCGCAGAGCAAGCAAAGTACAGGCACAAACGAGCGGCTCCCAAAGGGCAGAAGCAAATGAATCCTGAAGTTTCCTGGCTCGGTGTCCTGTGCTTGGGCTGTTATAAACACATTTCATAGAATCGTTTAGGTTGGAAAAGACCTCGAAGATCATTGAGTCCAACCGTTAACCTGACACTGACAAACCCACCACTGACCCATGTCCCTCCAGGAATAGCAACTCCACCACTGCCCTGGGCAGCCTCTGCCAAGGCTTCACAACCCTTTCCAGGAAGAAATTGTTCCTAATCTCCATCCTAAACCTCCCCTGGAGCAACTTGAGGCCATTTCCTCTTGTCCCATTGCCTGGGACTTGGGAGAAGAAACCGACCCCCCCTGGCTACCCCCTCCTTTCAGGGAGTTGGAGAGAGCGAGAAGGTCTCCCCTCAGCCTCCTTTTCTC
>JAOQGH010000040.1:66737227-66762956 GCA_025769975.1 Gallinago jamesoni
TTGGAGGGGGCTTGGAGCAAGCTGGTGTGGTGGGAGGTGTCCCTGCCCAGGGCAGGGGGTGGCACTGGGGGGGCTTTCAGGTCCCTTCCCACCCAAACCATTCTGTGATTCTATGATTCAACACTCTGCTCACAATTCAAGACTCCCAGAACATGCAGCCCGAGGAGCTTCAGGCTGGACCGACTGAGCCCGAGCAATCGCTGCCTGAGCCCAGGTGTTTCTCCCGATGCCCCTGGATGCTCCGAGGGGCAGCAAGAGTCTCATTTTGCTGCTTCACGCTCAGAGCCAGGGTTGTGTTGATGCAGTTCCCCTCGTACAGACAGCAACACTCCGTGTGCTCCAGGCAACACTGATGGTGGAAGGGATTTTCTGGCAGGGGGAGGCGAGAGAAGCCCGGGTTTCGTGGGGCTGATTGTGATGAGCCAGGGTTTTGTGTGGACACGGAAAAGCCCCCCTGTACCCGGGTTCTTTGGTTATGGGAGAAGCTGAACGTATCCCAAGGACTAGAAACAGTTTTTCTATCTCTATTTTTCTATCTTTTAGGCAAAAAGCAAAAAGGCTCAGGACAAGGGAGAGCGGAGCCATTTTCTCAGTGAGATTAAGGCACTGAGAAAGGAGCTGAAGGAACGAGAGGAGACGGCCATGGCTGCAGCCCTCACCCACGCCAGCGTCGTCCTTGCTACAAACACAGGTGACAGGTCTTTTTCTTTGTGGCATTTCACCTCCCTTGCCAGGGCTCGTGTAAAGGGGGGCAGGGTCCTGCGGGGACAGGGGGGAGACTCGCTCCCGGGCTCCGGGGAGCTGGGTTGTTTGCTGCTACTCTCAAACACCCCCCCAGCGGGATCCTCCCTGCTCCTGCTCTGCACCTCAGCTTGTTGTTGGTCAAAGAACAGGGGTCCAGGAGGTGGTGTGAGCTGGGAGCCCATCTCCCTTAGCTCTGCACAGGAGCTGAGCGTAAACAGGCACTAGTGGAGGTGTGCAATCTGCTTACTGATTTCATAAGTCGCAGGGAATCGCTTTCCTGCTTGGATAGTCGCCACCACTGATGGAATACAGCACGTGTGCCCGTAGCCTGGTCCCAGTCCCCACGTGTTTGGGTGGCTCTGTGCCTCACCCAGGTGATGGAAAGGACGTGGGATGGTGGGAAGGGCTCCAGGTTCCCATCCAGCAGCACACGTACACAGCTCCTCCGCACGCAGGGAGTGGATGTCCTGCCACCCCAGGGACCACAACTGCTTCAGGTTTAACACCCACTAAAGCGCTTTTCAACATCAGATAGATTGTAGTCCATGTATAATCTTTGGGTTTGGTTGCTCAGGGATTATTTCCTGCAGTGAAACATCAATAATTTTAGGTCATAAAGAAGAACTTCACAGGGCATTTACAAGTTAGTGGTGTGAAGGTTAAAGGGAAGGTAGACCCTCCCAGTGTGTTAGTTGCTGGGAATTGGCCTCACTTCTTTTTACTTTGCCCAGCAAAAGAAGGGGAGGTTTCCTTTTTTCAGTAAAACTGGTATTTTCTGCTGGCTGTTGCACTGATCAGTCACTGATTGTCTCCTGTGACTCTGGGACCGGTGTGGAACTCTGTGTAGCTCTGCTGCAGAGAAACAGGGTGGACAAAGGAGGTGGATTTTGTGTTTTCCTCAGTTAAGCAATCTTGATATTAGTCTGAAACCACGTAATTTGATGGGAATTATTATTTATGCAAGCCAAAGTGCTCCGTTGCTAGGCTCAGCAGAGAGAGGATTTATTTAATCACGGCAACGCACAGGGACACCAGTGACCTTTAGTTAATGGCAGTTCGATAAACTCAGGTTGAGCTGGAAGGGAAGAAAACCATCTGCACGGCTGCCTCCACCTCGGTACACCCAGTTTTACAGAGAGAGGACCTTTCTACTTCCTTCTTCTCCTTTCACCTTCGACATGGCAGAATTGCAGACTGAATGCCCTGTGTTACCAGGGTGGATTCGTATAGACTGGAAACAGTTTTTTTTAAAGGAAAACAGGCTGAGTTGACAAACTGTAACTTCTGAGCTGATGCAGAGCTGGAGAGGCAGCCTGACTTACTGTGGGAAAGCAAAATCACCCCTAATCAGAGCTGCTTTCCATGCAATAGTACAGGGGCTTGTGAGAAAACATGTCTGTGAACCCGGGGAATAAAAATCTCCGTGTCTGGCACATGGCTGCTTGATCCTCCTCTGCTCCCTTTGCATCCCTTTTCCTGGTGAAGCGCAGTGACATTTTTGATGCCTGTGGAATTCAGAGTCCCAATGGATGTGTGGGTCACAGTCGGTTCCTGTCTGGGTTCTTTGGCTGACATTACAGATGGGAAGGGCTGGCCCTTGCCATGGCTGGCTGATGGGGCTCCCGAGCCTTCCCTTCTCCCGCGGCCACCGGGGAGGAGGCAGCAGCATGGCCGGGGTCTGCAGGGCAGGGTAGGCAGGGGCCCCACCGATCGTTCCCTCGGGGTGTCCCTGGGTGCATCAGAGGAGGTGAACCTCCCCCTCTCCCCCATCTTTCAGGTGGAGAGAAGCTTTGTTTGCGTTCGGGGGTGGGCGGGAGGTAGGTGTTCGTTAGAGCTTTTGCTCTGCTCCGGGTGAGGCATCTGAGCATATTGCTCCATGTGTCATCTTGGCTTCACCGCAGGTTCCAAAGATACTTGGAAGCTTTTGGGCCCAGATGCCGGGGAAAAAAAGGACACACAGAAATTGGCAAAACCCAGTTCTGACACATACAGATGTACATGTATTTGGCGTGGACTACGGAACCGAGTTTCTGAATCTCTGCAAAGAAACGCTATTTTTCCTGCCTCCCTCAATCACAAGGGGTGTGTGGTTTGCTTCTAGACCGGGGTGCTCCCCCTGCGTGCCCCCCGCTGAGCCTTGCACCCTCTCCTTTCCCTAGGGGCATCCTCGGAGGGCCCGCTGAAGCTGCTTCCCGAGGAGCACTTTGGTCTGGTGGTGATCGACGAGTGTGCGCAGGCGCTGGAGGCCAGCTGCTGGGTCCCTCTGCTCAGGGCCCCCAAGTGTGTCCTGGCCGGGGACCACAAGCAGCTCCCCCCCACCATCATCTCCCACAAGTAAGGAGCGGTTCGCGGTCCCGTATTGATGCGGCCAAATGCTTCCGAATGCCTCAATCGTTGAGATATTTCATTACTGGGGGTTATTTATCGGTGTTCCCCGGCAGCTGGGTTTGGTCACGCTGCCAGAGTCACCTCAGACCTGTCTCACCGATACCCGCTGCTTAAAGTTTAATGCACCCCGTCTGAGCAGGCTTTCTTGGAGTCATAGAATAGAATCCTAGAATTGCCTGGGCTGGGAGGGACCTTTCAGACCATCAAGTCCAACCATCAACCCACCACTGACAAACCCACCACTGACCCTGTCCCTCAGCACCACCTCTGCCCGGCTTGGAAATCCCTCCAGGGATGGAGACTCCACCACTGCCCTGGGCAGCCTCTGCCAAGGCTTCACAGCCCTTTCCGTGGGGAAATCTTTCCTAATCTCCATCCTAAACCTCCCCTGGGGCAACCTGAGGCCGATCCCTCATGTCCCATTGCCTGGGACTTGGGAGAAGAGACCGCTGCCCCTGGCTACCCCCTCCTTTCAGGGAGTTGGAGAAAGCAAGAAGGTTTCCCCTCAGCCTCCTTTTCTCCAGGCTGAACACCCCCAGCTCCCTCAGCCATTCCTCCTCATGTGCTTCCTCCCCGTACTCATCCTCACGCTCATCCTTGCCATATGCTCCTCTTGGATTACTCAAAATTACATACATTTTAGCAGATGTTCTCCCTGAGAGACATACCTTCAGAAGAGACAGTTTATGGGTTCCGCTTGCTTGGCAGCCCTGTGGTGGAATTCTTCACTTTCTGTTGTGCAGAGCAATTTTCAGGCTGGTTAGAAAAGTTCTTCAAAAAAAAACAATATTTGAAACAATCATGTGGAACCATCTAGGTTGGAAAGGATCTTTAGGATCATTCAAAATAGTGAAATGAGCAAAACAGAGACACAATTTCTGGTTTCACTGACCAGTACTTATATATAGACTTTTAAATGTTTGTTTTTAAGAAAGATAATCTGTTTTTCTACATGAGGTTCCCCCCACCTGGCCTGGTTTACCTCCCCTTTGTGGTCTGCAGGCGCTGCAGAGAGAGTTCAGGCTTGGGCTCAGTTTAAGCCAAGTCTTTATTGAATCCTGCTCCCCTGGTTCCACGTCTCTTTATTTAACGCGTTACCACCGGAGCTGCCCACCGAGACGCTGCAGCACATTGTCACACACCCCGAATTGAGGGGTTATAAAACCCCACGATACTTACAGCGTGCTCATTAAGAACAATTAGTTTTTGGAAGAGACCTGTGGCCAGCGTGAATTGCCTGTGCCCGGAGGGGGATACCCCGGAGTGGTATTGGGGAGCTTGCGGGTAGGGAAAAATATAAATACATGTGTTTGTGGGGGTCTGGATCCAGAATTACTGAGCTGCTGTTGTGCGGCGGCAGAGGAGTAACATCGAGTCCATAAACTTCTCTTCTGCTTCCGAAAACATAATGAGCATCGTATCTATGATCTCACTTGAATTCTGAAGAAGGGAAATGAGAAATCCAGGGGAGGCAGCGGCTCACGGCCGAGAGATGATGCAAATAACATTAAGGCACTGTGTTATCTCCTCGTTTTGCCCTTATCAGCTACACGAATGGTTATTGTTCTGCAGACCTCGGCTGGGGACAAGCTCTCTCCTCCTCTGGCTGGTGGGGGTTTCGGGGCTGGGACCTGCCAGAGCAGACTTTCCAGCCCCACCTTCTTGCATCTCCTCCTGCTCGAGGAGCTGTGCTTTTCTCTCCCTTGGGTTTGAGTTCATTGGACTTTGCCGTGGGAAACTGCCCCTGGTTGGCATCTCTCTTTGGCCACGGGGGATCAGAACATCCTCTCTCTCCCTCACAAACCCTGTTTTGCTCCTTGGATGCTGTGGGTATGAGTCAGACCAAGCTGTTTGTCCTTGCTGTTTCCACTGGTTTTCTATAACAAGAGCTCGACAGTTTTATTGTGGCCTTTGCATGTTTTCTTTCTGTGTTTTTAAGATCCCAGCTGCACAAAGAACTGGCCTTTGTGAAATTAAGGGAGAGTGAGGGTAAAAGTCAGATCGTCTGGCTCTTCAGCCTCAGCAGGGTGACCAACAGCACAGGGAGGTCAGTTGGTAGCTCAGCTCCCGTCTCTCGTGGGTAATCCCTTTTGGGCAAAAAACCTCAGGGATGTTCAAACCCTGTGTCACTCTGTGCCCTTCCCAAAGTTCAATAGGTTTAAAATAGAGCAATGAATCAGTCCTGTTAACAGATTTATCTCTCAGCCTGGCTTACCAGTAAATTATGTTCCAAAAACTTGCTACGTCAAACAACATTATTGCTGAAGGCATCAGGCACTGGTCAGAGAAGCCACCAGTCACCAGAGCCTGGCGTTTTCTGAGGGTCCATCTCCCCTCTCTTTCCCTCGCTGCTAGAGGCTGGAATCTTGTTAAGGAAAATTACTCTCAATTGGGTGTTTTCAAGCTTTGCCCCTTGCTCGGCTGGATCCCTGTTGCAGGACTGAGAATGCAGTGAAACAAGCGGAAAAATAAAGCTGTTTGAGCTGTTTATGTCTTTGCCTCTCATCTGAGCAGGGCCCTTGGCAGCAGCCCCACGAGCAGTAGTTGCAGACGGGTGCTGTGGCAGGCGGTGGCTGTGCACACAGAGGTGGGAATGGGATGCTCATCAGGCAGGTTCTCATCTGGGGTCTTCTCCTCCTGTCCCAGCCCCTGCTTGGGAACAACAAAACCTCCTTCTCCTCTTTCCAGATGCCCGGGATCTCCCTCCCATATTTTATCCGGATAGAAAGCAAAGCTGTCTGGTGCTGAAGGAAAGGAGTTTCTTTCTTTCTTTCAGGCTCCCTTGCTGTCAGTGAAGCCCCCAAGCAGCCTGAGCTGGAGAAGCTGCGCAGTGAGGTCCAGCTGGAGCAGCTGACAGCGTTTGCATTTAATTAGGAGGCTCCTGAGGCAAAAGCTAACAAATTTTGATCAGTTAGAACAACTTGTCTTGAGAAATGCAATTACATTTCAGATAAACGCCTTTGAAAATGATTAGCTCGTTCCCTTACAGATCTGCACTCTGCCCGTGTTGTTAATTGCTGCCCCAGCAGCAGCATTCTCGTTATGGAAGACGGCACATCCAGAGCTCTCCTCTCTGCAGCACCGTCCCCCTGCACGATGCAAATCCAGCCGAGGGCAGAGAGCACCACTTTGTGCTTCTCAGGGTCTCCAGGGGCTGCGAGACGCAGCACAAAGGCAGATTCCCTCTACCTCCTCCCTGTTCGGTATCTCCGGAGATCTAATTAAGGCACCGAATCACCTGCCGGCTCCTCTTTGCTTAATGGAAAGCCATAAGCTATTTCCAGGGATGATTCATGCAGGAGTCAAACCCTTCCGCCCACCTCCCCCTTCTCCTCATTGATGGCAGCAGCCCTGAGGTGGGTGGGCTCCTATTTTGGGGGCCGGGGTGGATCTGGGCTGGCAGGAGGAGGGGCTGTGACTATGGGTCCTCTGTGACAGAGGAATGCTTGGGCTCCGGGTAGGAGCCATCCTGCAGGCAGGAGCAGGCAACTGCCACGCAGCCCATCTCCACTTGAGGAGCCAGCCCTGTCTGGTAGAACCACCTTCTTCTCATCTTCTTCCTCCATGGGCTCAGCATTTACCAGTTATTACCATCAGCCCTTACCCACTTGAGGCGGAGGGAGTTTTGAAGGCTGAAGGTTGCTCCTCTTCCTTCCTTTTGGACTACCTGGAGTTCCCTTGGGATGCAGAGGGCATCCCTACGCACCTCACACACCAACCCACTTCTCTTCCAGACTGGAAGGGTTGCTTCTGAAGGGCCTCCCAGCAATGGCAATGCCAGCCCCACACCATTCCCATCTTGGTAGCTCCTGGACATCGGCTTCCAGCCTTGTGCTGGGGGTTGGCCTGATCCCAGGGGCCATCTCCATGCCAGGATGCTTTCTGCTGTCTGACAGGAGCATTTATTTTCCTTGTTTTCCTTGTAGTCCTCGTTCCATCCTTTCGTGACATCCTAATTAATTTCTCTCCACATCGGGGCTTTGATTTATTAATTTGTTTTTACACTCCCCAGATTTCTGCAGATCCTTGTCGGGCCCCTTGCTCTCAGCTGGTTCCTCAGCACAGGAGTATTTTGCCATCTTGTCTGTCAGCGGTCGGTCGGGGCGTCTCCACCA
The DNA here is from genome assembly GCA_025769975.1 of Gallinago jamesoni. Taxonomy (NCBI): domain Eukaryota; kingdom Metazoa; phylum Chordata; class Aves; order Charadriiformes; family Scolopacidae; genus Gallinago; species Gallinago jamesoni. The sequence goes on from JAOQGH010000040.1 coordinate 66,744,475, forward strand.
CCCCACATCCACACACAGGTCCCCCATGGCCAGCTTCTTCCCAATTTGCCCATCAGCTCCAAATGGATTTGCTTTTCTCTTACCAAAGAGCAAGTGTCAGGCCTTGGTTTTCTTTGGTGGCTTCCACAGCTGGAAAGAACAAGCTGCCCTCCTCCTCCTCCATCAGATCTGCAAGGATTAAAACAATATCCAGGGAAAGGGGAGTTCTGCACAGCCTCACAACTGCTTCTTTGCCTGTTTGTGAAACCTCTTAAGCCTGTCCCAGGGCAGAAAAGCCCAGGGCAGAGAGCAGAGCCCAGCTGATGCTTTGCGTGCCCACACCAGCCTGGTTTTCCATCCGGGAGCTTAGTGCTGAGTTCCTCAGGGAGGAGAACACAGTGACATCCTTCTGGGGACATTGCTGTCCAAATTCCATGGTGTGCACTGGAGATCAGTCACACCAACATCTCCTTCTGGCCCTTAGGGAGCAGAGCAGCTTTCCAGAGCATGAATAAGAGAAGCTCTGACACGACTGAGGGAGGGCACAGCTCCGTCCCTTCGTGGGAAGGGCATCCCCCTTGTTCCCCCTCACACTGCTGGTTCCTGACAGCCCCACACCAGGCTGCCTGCTCCCACTAGCCTGGAAAGGATATTTCACACCACAGCGGGCACAGAAGCCTGTGAAATCTTTGGTTCCACTTGGCTGCAGCTATCACTGTTAATGTATATACGCTATACATTTCTTCCCAGCGCTGGGGAGGGAACCTCACCTGGGAAGAGCAGCAGGGTCTCATCCTCCCTCTCTGGGATCCATCCTGGTACCCACCTCCCCACCCCAGGAGGGTGTTTCAAGCAGAGTACAGCCTTTTCCTGCACAGGAAGCAAGGTGAAACCAGGTTAGCAGCAAGTACTGGCTGCTCTTACTTATTCTGGTAATTTTAGCTTTCCTAGCTTGACTTTGGAGTAGGTACTCCTCAGCATCGTGCATGATTCTGCCTGTCCGCCCTCCTGTCCCAATTTAATTTCTCTACAGCAATTGATACTTAAAAAGCTTTAGCTCGGTGCTCTTATGATCTTGTTGGCATAGAAATCAACCATTGTAGCAATTAATCGAGCAGTAAAATAATAGGAGACTTATTAACAGGTGAAATATTCACAAGCAGTTTAATATCCTCATTATTAATTCACCATACGGCCTCACGTCGATCCCCGCGGTGGCAGCAGCGCTGGTAGCGTATAGAAGAGCCCTGTTTCTGAGGCTTGCTGTGAGGTTTAATGCCTCCCCCGTGCTTTATTGTATATCATTACAAGAAACACTTCAGAATATTTGTTGTTAAAAAAAACAGCAGGGTTTTCTTGCCAGTTCGGCATGAAAATCAGTTTTAGGGTTGGTCTTTAGATTTGCAAGGATTTGTGAGCCAGGGGAGGGGAGCGAAGCAAACGGGAGAGACCTGTGGCTGGTAGGGCTGCTCAGGCTTTGAGAGCCTTTCATTTGGGTATCCCTCACATCTCACCTGAGCTTCCTGATGTGACTTCCACAGCAGCAGTGTCATTGCCAGCAGGACACAGCCCCACGGGGCCAGAGCACAGCAAAGGGCTGGTAGTGGGGTCATCAACAGCTCCATCAAGCTCTGAACCAGGTCCAGGGTCCATCCCAGGGGTCCCATCAGGAGATGGGAAATAGGGCTAGAAACAAAGCCATGACACAGGTCCCAGATCCATCTAGAAGATACAGCTACAGACCCGAGCAGTGAGCTACAACACAGGTCCAAGGGCCTTAGAGCTCTCCACCCAGCAGACAGAGCTAGGATGTAGCTCAGGGAGAGGCTGAAGGGCCGGTGCTGAGCTTAAATGGGGCCCATGGGCAGAGGGTGTGGGTGCCAGGTGAGGCTGGTCGGGGCAATTAAAGCCTCATGGTGGCCCCGAGAGTCAGCTCACCCATGGGTGCCTCAGTATGTCATCTGCTTTCTCATTAGCCTGTCAGAAGGAGGTGGCTGATGGAAGGGGCCAGAAGCATTATCTTGGTGACAGTGGTCACGCTGTAGGCAAAGACTAAGTGGGCTCTGAGTCCCCAGATTCCCTGGTCAGGCAGGAGGAAGGGCTGTTCCCATGGGAATGGCTGTCAGGTAGGTTCTCACGCCCAAGTGCCACCAGCTCTCCCTGGTAAAGCTGCTTCCCTCCCTCCTTGCCCAGGAGACCAGGCTGCCTGTCAGCTCACCCCGGGGCAGAGCAGAGCTGGGGGGTCAGGCTGTCGGTGCCTGCTCATTCCATTGTCAGCCTGGGAGGAGACAAGAGAATTCCTGATGAGGGGAATGTGCTCCCCAACCCCACGTCCTGCTCTCTCCCCTCACCCCAGCTGTTCCCCTTCCCCTTCTGGGAGCCCAGACTCCTCTTTCACCCCCCCCTCACTTCTCCTCCTCTCTCATGGGGAGCACAAGGACCCCTAAGGACACGGGGGGCTGTAGAGGCTCCATGACCAACCTTGGGGCAGCTCCTGAGCAGCAGCAAACCCTCAGCACAGCTGGAAACCTCTGCTGCATACCCATACCCTTCCTGCAGACCTGCCAGCCCCCCTGGTGCTCCTGAACGTTACAGCAGCCTTCGAAAAAGCAGCACCATCTCAAAGTCCCCCAGCTGTGTCCCGTCACGGTCTGTGGCCCCTTTCTCCCCCCTCTTTGCTGCAGTCTGTGAGTTAGCAGGCAGGAGGGCTAATGAGACTCGGCTTCTCGGGAAGACCCACCCTCACGTTTTTCTTCTGCAGTTTTAATGGATTTGCAGTCCCTGGTTGCGTGGAGCGAGTGCCGTGTTGGTGGCAGGGCAGGGCTGGTGGGACAGCCCCCGGGACACTCGCCCCCCAGGACAGCGACTGGGTGCGTGCTCTGCCCCTTCGCCTCTGCCGAAACCACCTCCCCGAGCCCTTCCCCGTCGTCATTTCATCATCTCTGTGATTGCTCTTGGTGTCCCAGCCCCCCTCGCCAGGAACCCCGGCGTCCTACAAGGCGCCAGGCACACGGCAGGAAGAAACTGTCTGCTCTGAAACGCTCAAAAACACAAAATCAAAGTATGAGGCTTCTTGTCCTTCTCCCTCAGACGGCACCGCGGGGCCATGCTGCTGACAAACCCTTTCTGTGCGGCGAAGGGAAAGCAATTAGGCTCCTGAAAGGCTTATTTCATTAGGAGCTTTATTAATTTGTGTCGCAGATCTGAGCGCGGGCCCTTTGCCAGCAGTGATGGAGTGTTGATTTTCTTCATGGCCAATAAAGCCCCGAGCGCTGAAACGCATCAGTGTGGGGCGAGCAGCCGAGGGGTGAGGAGTGGGCATCTCTCCACCCCCACGAGCTCGAGCCCATCTGACCTCCCTGCGAGGCAGAGGTCTGTCCCTGAGGGTCTCCACCCTCTTGGGGACCCTCTGCTGAGAGAGAACGCTTGGGACCCCGCAGCCTTCTCCTGCTCCCTTTCCACCAGCTGCTGGTGCCCCAGGGAAACAGTGGGAGGCCAGGGAGATAATGAGGCCAGGGAGATGACACCATCCCAGCAGAGCTGCAGGAGGATGCTGAGCAGGGGCCAGGGCAGGTATTGCAGGTGCTCCCCCAGCACTGGAACGTCACCCCAATACCACTGATCACCAGTGATGAGTTCCAGCAGCAGTGCTGGGCTGGATCTGCAGTGAGATGCTGATGGATTCTTTAGTCCAAAGAGGGGCACGTCCGCCCCTTGGATCATCCCTTCACCTCGGACACCCTGACCCCACTCCTGACTCGCTGTTCCCACGCAGGGCTGCTGCCAAGGGCCTTTCCCTCAGCTTGATGGAGCGTCTCATCGAGGGCTACGGGGAGCAGGCTGTGCGGATGCTGAAGGTGCAGTACCGCATGCACCAGGCCATCATGCAGTGGGCGTCCGGGGAGCTGTACGGTGGCCAGCTCGCTGCCCACCCCTCCGTGGCACAGCACTTGCTCAGGTGAGTGACCCGCTCCTCTCCGGTGCCTGGGCAGGGGTGCCTTCTCCCCCCCACTGCCTGCGGGGTTTGTCCTTCCCTGTGGTGGAGTTTTCCGTTCCTCCCGGCCCTGCGATAGCGTTTCTGTTTCATCCTTTATTTCATTAAGGAAACATTACTCTGGGGACAGGGGGTGGTCCTTTTTCCTGTATAACAAGAAGTCATGGGGAGTTATCCTCTGTCTCCTCCATTGGAATGATGAGGAACAAAATGGAATCTCCTGGTGAGACCCTCTGGAGCCTGACCTGCAGCATCTCTGTCTGGGGCTCTCGCTGAGGGCAGGAGCAGACACCCAGACACCATCTTTTGTTGTGTTTCCACATGTCCACGGGAACACGAGGGCCGGGGTGTGCCCCGTCTGCGGTCCCAGCACCAGAGAGAGCAGAAAGCGAGATCCCCTTTCCAGCACGGGTGGTTTTACAGCCCCCGAGGCAGGTCCGAGGCATGGCACCCGTTCCCTGCCTGCAGCGGTTCCCCTCTCCCTGGTGGCTGAAGGAGATGGCTGTCCTTCATCCCGATGCCCCGGGAGAGCAGGCTGTTTGCCAGCACACGCTGCGACTGGCAATGGTTGGAGCTTTTACAGCCTGCAGCGGGTGCCGTTCCGGGAGGAGGGTGGGAAAACGTCCGTTCCCTCGGGTGGATTCGGAGAGTGGGAGATACCCCAGCGCGGGGCTCTGGGGTTTTTAGCAAGGCTTTTTCTTAAACGCAAATATTTAGGAGTCAGAAAAATGGACATTCCCCTAGAATCTCTCCATTTCATGGGACATGCAGTTTGGCACAGAGATAGCTGGAGAGGCCAGTTTTTTATTGTACTTGTTTCAAAATCCTCTTACTTGTGAAGAGCGTGAACACGACCTGGCTGGGGAGAGCACGGATTTTGTCTGAGAGGGCCCCTCCTCTGCCCTCCGTGTTACGGCTTCAGGGCTGAGGCTTCAGTTCAGCATTCACCAGTGGAGCTGGGCTGGCTTCTGCCTTGTCCATGCACACGTGTGTGTGTACACGTGTGTGTACATGTGTGTACACGTGTGTGATTCCCTGCACCTGTAGGTGAGAGCAGGCAGGTGGTTCCTCGCTGCCGGGAGGAGCTCGGCTGAGCTGGGTGAGATCCTTCAGCCCTTTCGGAGCAAACTCCAGCAAACCCTCTTCTTGATCATTCTTGTTCCTTGCCATGCTTTCTTTTTGTTGTTTTTTTTTTTTTTTTCCCCATTTAAATTTGCAAATTAAAAATAGCAACTAGAGAAGAGCCCCAGGCAAAATCGTCTGAAATCATTAAAATATAAAAGCGATGGAGAAGTTGAATTTAGGTGAGTGTTACTCTGGTGAGCTGGTTTATTGTTCCTGTCCCCGGGGCGGTTGAGGGCCTTCTCCTGCCCCCGCTGCCGTCTGAGCCCACCATCAAACCTGCCCGTCCCCAGACATGCAGCGATCCCCAGCCCAGCACCGCACCCCACAAAGTTCCTGTGCTTCTGCAGGACACCAGGTGGGGCAAGGGCTGGATGTTGCACCACGATCTTCTCCTGTTCAGGTTGCTGCTACCGAGTCCTTCATATTTGTGAGCATCTCACATCTTCTGTTGGCTTAGGCCAAACCATCCGCTTAATCCCTTACCTGAGCAAGAGATAAGTAAGTTTTATTCTCTGATAGTTATAGGGAAAGCTGTCTGCTGAGCAGATGTGTCCCAGGGAGGTGCCCACAGGAGCTGCCTGCTCGCTCTGGGGACAGACCCTGGGGCTGGGGCTGTTGGTTCCCTCCTCCCAGGGCTGGTGGGTGACGGGCGAGGGACCCAAAGAGCCCCAAAGCGCAGTGCTGGGAGGGAGGTCTCCATCTCTGCTGGAGGCTTGAGGTCAACGTTACAACAGCAGTAGCTTCAGACGGGAGGAAAACGAGTCTGAGGCAGGAGAGGAGACTCCTGTTGTCCATGGGTGAGTGATGGCCATTCTCCGTGGGAAGGAGGGGCAGTCGGTGCCGTGCAGATGCCGAGGAGCAGCCGTGCGGTGCCCGAGTCCTGAGGAGGGGCTGCAGCTGGGGCTTCTCTTCAGCTGGGAACTGCCTCTGCCCTCGCTCCCCTGCCCGGCACTTGGAGGGAATCCTCCTGGCTGATGGCTCAACGTCTGCCTTGTTTGTTTGCAGACTCTCTGGAGACACGGCTCTCCCATTTGTACGTGATGTACAGTGAGGTGTCCTTGTGTCAGAGCTCTCCTGCCGTCTCCAGGGTTCCCTTCCTGCCCTGCATCGCCCATCCTCTTCCTAGGCTGGGAATTCTGTAACTTCCTTGGGTATTAAAACACGGCTTATTAATATTTTTTCGAATATGCAGCAGCATCAGATGTAGGAAGGATGTGAAAACCCAATCCCTCCGTGGTTCCTTAGGCTGCTCTTTCTTCTCCTGCCCGACAGCGCTGCTGTCAAGTCTCTGGGAATGCTTCAGGCTCTCCTTCCCCTGCTCGACGCCGTAAAAACCAGAAAGCAGCTGCCACATCTCCCTGGGTCTGCACAGCTTTCCTGTCTGAGACCATTTCGGCGAGACACTGAACACCCACAGCCCCTACGCTCGCTGGCCCCTCTGAGACTCTCCAGGGCCCTCAGCTCTTCATTTGTAATTTTGGGAGAGCATTTAAGTGATAATCCCATGGTGGTAGAGAGCACTAATGGCTCTTTCAGCAATTAGGGTTTCTGGCATTGTCAGACTGCCCCTGGGGACCTGCTGTGCCGCTGGCCGGGGCTGCTCTCCCAGCACAGATCCCAGAAGCTGGTGCTGAACGTCAGAGGAGCCCACCAGGGGTGAAGGACCCTGCTCAGGGACACGCTCTCCAGGAGCGTCACTGCAGATGGGGGGCCAGAGCTCGGTGGGGCAGGAAGGTGGGAATCTCAGCTCTCGGCTTCTTCACCACCCCCAGAGCCCACCTTCCCGCGTCTGGCCCCACAGGACACCGCTGGTCCCTCTGTCCCTGCCCTGCTCTTGGGAGGAGGAAGCAACAACTCAACTGAGCAGCCCCGTGGCATCGTTCCAGCCTGGCTAACCCTCTCCCTCGTACCTTGTGCAGGGACCTGCCGGGCGTCACCTCTACGGAAGAGACGACAGTCCCCTTGTTGCTGATAGACACTGCTGGCTGCGGCCTCTTTGAGCTGGACGTGGAAGATGAGCAGTCCAAGGGGAATCCAGGTACCGCCATTCAGGGAGTTCAGTTGGCAGGAATGGATTGTCTGAGCTCCTCAGCCCCCCACGGGCTCGGCCACTGACACCAGCCGAGCCACGGCCCAGAGGTGTCCCCTCCAGGGCAGGGGGGAGGTGGGGTTCCCAGGGAGCATCATTGAGGAGATCATTTCCTCTGTAAATCCTCGAGCTGAAAGGACTCCGTGGGAGAGCAGAGTGGCCACGGGGCCACGATGATGGTGTGGAGCTTGCAGGTGGCCACGCTGGCTGCCTTGTTCCTTTGCAGAGACATTTCTCCATGGCCTGGAGGGTGGAGGGTCCCTGTGACGGGTGCTGTACCCAGGCTGGCAGGGCACAGGGTGTCAGGCAGGGCACAAGCCCCTTTTAGGGAGGCTGCAGCCAGGGCTCTGAGTGGCCTCCCAGTCCCCTGCCCAGTCCCTGAACTCCTGTGCGGCTCTTCTCCGCGAGTTTTCTTAAGACATTGAGTTTCCTGCCGGTTTTCTGACTTAAAAAATAGGTTTCACCGCAGATTGTGTGTAGCCAGGCAGCACAGCTGTTGTGATAAACGCGTGCCTGAGGGACAGATGTCTGTCTGTGGTGCCCACGGGCAGCCCTGCCTGCGCTTTTCCCGACGGCCGAGCCGCTCTCACGTGCCCACAGAGCTTTGGTGACGGGGCTGCCTGTGTCAGGGATAATTTGTTTTCCTCTCGCTCACCGGGGCAGCTCTCATGCCAGCAATGAGGCTCCAAGCCTGTCTCTGGCCAGGCAGGGAAAATGGTCTCTAAAATACAAGGACATTTTTTACCAGTTTAAATATCTTTTGCCTTTTTTTTTTTTTCATTTTTTCAAACCCACTAGCATTTAAGTGCCCCTCCTTTTTTCACGCAGCAGTCCCCGAGGCCCTGCTGATCAGAGGAGGGCTCTTGTCTCCCAGCAGAGACCCAAAAAGACTTGTCCAAGATAACTCTGGGATTTGGAGCGGGGGATTGTACGCATGGCTCCCAGAATTTGGGAGGCAGCCTTTTGGAGCAGCGTGCTGCAGGGGCTGGATTTTTATACCTAGGTTTTGTTGTAAAACGGAGGGCAGTGTCGGTGCAGCCCTTAAACCAGTGCAATGGTTCCCATCTGTACTTAACTTGCCCTCACTGGGTCTCTCCGAAGGCGGCACGCTGCCGGAGAGGCGGTTTGGGGCAGGCTGCCCGCAGCTGCTGAAGCTCTGAGCACACGGAGCCCAGCCTGAAGCTTCTTTATTGGGTCCCGGGGATTTAGAAATGGGGGGACTTGAAAGAGCAGAACAAAAAGGAAAGGTGGAGGTTTTTTCCATTGCAGCGTGGAGAATTGGATTTTTAGTGAGGTCTAGGGTCTGGCTTCAGAGAGAGAATCATCTATTGCCTGGATTGTCGTTGATCTCTTGGTCTAATAGAGGAAGGCCAGGGAAGGACAAGGGCTGTTGAGAAAGGTCTCCTGAAGCTTAGGCGAGGTGGGGACTCGGAAAGGCAGGACGGGGTGCTGTGTAGCTCTGGGAATGGGAGCCAAGCTGGCCAGGCTGGGAATGGTTAGCCCTGGGCCATGCTGGGCTGCAGGCAGGACCTTCCTCAGCCTGTCCTTGCCGCTTAAGGGGAGGTGGGCACATTTCTCCGTGTCCAAGCTGTTGGCTTCAGCTCTGCCTGTCCCCTCTCTGCCCTAGGCGAGGTGCAGCTGGTCCATCTGCATGTCCAGGCCCTGGTGGAAGCCGGGGTGAAGGCAGGGGACATCGCTGTCGTAGCCCCCTACAACCTCCAGGTGAGACCACCCGCTCCTGCCACCTCCTCTCTCTTTCCTCACACTCGCAGGGGGGATTCAAACCTTGATGTCCCCGGGAGTGATACCAGAACCTCCTCGGAGAGATGAAGGTGGAAGTCAGCAGAGCCAAACTGTGTAATCAGAATTTGGGGCCAACTTCTCCCCATGTCAGCAGCCTGAGACCAGGGAGGGAAGAGATGTTCGCTGGGCATTTTCCCTCCCAGCCCCAGGAGTCAGTGCCTGAGCTTCGGGAGGTGTGAGCGCTCACCCCGTGGGTTTGAGAGGGAGATACTTTACCAAAACAGCACCATTTTAATCCTTTTGGCCTTGCACTTTTCCTTAGAAGATATCTATCCCATGTTTTCCAGGTGGACATGCTTAGAGAGGACCTTTGCCACAGGTACCCAGAGCTAGAAATCAAGTCAGTTGATGGTTTCCAGGGAAGAGAGAAGGAGGCAGTGATCCTGTCCCTCGTCAGATCCAACAGGAAAGGTGAGAGTCGGGGCTGGAGAGTTCCTCCCCGGGGAATGAGATGGGAACTGTGTGCCTGCTCCAAGGCCGCTCGTCGTGCTGCCAAGTGCTGTGCTTTGATTGCAGTTCTGATGGGCCCCAGCACTTTGCTCTGAATGAATTTACTGGCAAGAACCTTCCTTTTAAGCCTTTTTTTTTTTTTTTTTTTTCCTAACAAAGGGAATATCTGCTGTGAGAGTTGCAGGGGAAGGTTCCTGTGGCAGCAGGCACAAAGGAAACCAGGACCCCTTAGTTTGGAGGTCTCCTGGCTATTGAGGCCTCAGAAATTATTTAAAGCAGGGTCCCAAGAATGGCAGGTCTGAGGGGAGCACCTCGTTCAGTGGAGTGTCCAACACTTCCTGCAAGAGCTGAACATTTGGGGGGGCTTGTTCCTTGGGTTTGGAGCCCATTTTGTGTCCCTTCCCCAAAGGAGGTGAGCAGGAGCCGGCATTACAAGTCAGGCACAGAAAATGCTTCTTTTGGGAGCAAAATCTAGAGCAGAAAATCGAGTTTTCTCTGCTGTCAGCAGCTGCAGAAAGTTAAGAGCTGGAAAGAAGCTGCTCCCTGGAGCCACGAGGTCCCTTCGACCGAGGCACTGGCCCATCCGAGGGGTTCTGAGGTGCCAGCTCGAGCAGGGGGTGACCCTCGTGAGCCCCCTCTCCCTGAGGGTGGGTCCCTGCCCCATCCAGCCCCCCGGTGATCCAGTCCCTGCCCGCGCTCTCGCTGCTGCTGAGACTCTGGCAGCGCTGGGGTCACTGAGGTCTAGGAGGGAAAGCAGGGGAAAGGAGGAAGGGAAGGAGGAGGTGCTTCTTTTTGGTGGTTTCGGTTTTTTTAAGAAAGCCTAGAGCAAGAACAGCAGCACTGGGGGGAGAACGGAGGTGGGGGCCAGGACTAAGAATAGTCCTTATTCATGAGTGACTCACCCTTTTTGCTCAGTGGGAGCTGGTGTCCCCCCGGCCCTTTCCCGTGCACAGCTCAGGCACGGTGCAGGAATCACTTCTGCAGGAATCCCAGGGGCACAAAGCAGCTTCTCCTGGTGTCTGGGCATGGCCCTGCTCGGCACAGGGAGATGGTGTTAATGCCCTCAGACCCTGGAGAGAAAGCCCTACCCCTTTTCCAGCCGCATTTCTCGGCCCAGGGGTGGCCAGTGACCTGGGCCGGCAGTGCCGGTCCCGATGCAGCAGGAAACCCTCTGGCCGGGGGAGAGGAAGGACGGGCCCCTGCAGTCGGTGAAACCACACCAGAGAAACTGGAAATCGTTCTCCAGGCTGCAGAGCAGAGAGGGGGGATCTCCCGCACCCTCAAAGGCAGCTCAGACTAAACCCCTCACTCAGCCCGGCAGAGCCGGAGCCGGGCTGGTCCCGCACCAGCCGAGACGTTCATTCCTTCCCTTCCCCTCCTCATCCCCAGGAGCCGGGAGCTGGGAGGCCGCCCACGCTGCCCCTCTCGCTGGCTGATCCTCACTGACTCATCCTGGCGCTCCCAGCTCTTACTGCTCCTCCCGGAGCCAGCAGCCAGGAGCAGAGTGAACCCCGCAGCGCTGCCTGGACGGCTGCTCCTTTCGAGCCGTTAAGAGTCTGGGGGCAGGCGGGGGGCACGGGGGGGCACGGCTTTACCTGCAGTCCCTCTTCCGTCACAGCGGGCCTCTCCCGTGCTGTTCCATCCGGCATTTGCTGCCAGGTCCCAGCCTGATCTTGTGCCGTGGGCCACCCAGGAAAACGTCCTTCCTCTCCATGTGCCGTCCATCCTCCTCCCGGCGCCCTCCCTCCGGCTTCAGGGGTGGAAAGACGGAGGTGACAGTGTCAGTGGGGCCAGAGTCCAGTAAACACCAGTTCCCACCCTTGGGCCAAGCAACCACTGAGTCTTTTGGAGCAAGTCTGGGCCTGGAGCCGGCTGAGAGCGGGTCCCTCAGCCCCCCCTTTCTCTCTCCCAGGTGAGGTGGGCTTTCTCGCCGAAGACCGGCGGATGAACGTCGCGGTGACCCGTGCCCGGCGCCACGTGGCCATCATCTGTGACACCCGCACCGTCAGCAGCCAGGCCTTCCTCAAGCGGCTGGTGGACTACTTCAGCCAGCACGGGGAGGTCCGCACGGCCTTCGAGTACCTCGACAGCATCGTGCCCCAAAACTACGCCCCGGAGGGCCGGGGTGAGCGGCGACAGGGGGCAAAGCTCCCTCCGCCATCGGGCCCCAAGCCCCAGCCACCCCCGGGGAGGACACCCAGAGCAGGAGGCTCCAAACCCGAGCGTCAGAAGGCAGAAGCGGCGCGTTTCTCCCCGGACAGGAGCCCCAGAGAGAGCCCGGGGAGGAGAGAGGGTGCCGACAGGTTCAGGGCCATGCTGGTGGCCTTCCTGGAGAGCGGCGAGACGCAGCTGGATTTCCCCCCCTCCCTCAGTTCTCACGACCGGCTGCTGGTTCACCGCCTGTCGGAGGAGTTTGGGCTGCAGCACCTCAGCAGCGGGGAGGGCAGGCTCCGGTTCATCAGCGTTCGCAAGAAAGAGCCTCCCCAGCCTTCGCTCCCCACGGCCGCCCCCCCCGGCCGGCAGCTCCCCCTTCCTCAGCACCCCAGCGGGGAAACGCCGGTCCCCGCCGAGCCCCGGGGACACAGCGAGGGCTCAGGGACGGTGGACCTGAAAAGCCTGCACCTGGAGAGGGTTCAGAGGGAGAAAGCCCTGCGGGAGGAGGAGGCGAGGAAGGCTCGGGAGCCCAGAGCCGGCCTTCAGGGCAGCAGCAGGAAAAAAGACAAAAGCGAAGCCAAAGGTAGGTGGCTCTCTTTGTACCCAGCACAATTAATGCTCGTCCCTGGATGTGCTTTTCAGGCCCCGTGGTTTTGTCCCCAGGCCTTGTCTGTGTGCTGGAGCACGGGATGCTGGCACTGCAGGGATGTGAGAGCTGGCAGGAGCCTGCATCAGGCGGCTGTGGCGCTGGGGAGAGGGCTCTGGGGGCCTGGAGGCATTTCTTAAGTCAAAAGAAAAACATTTGGAGACCCTTTCCAAGGAGGAGAGAGGCTGAGGAGTTGGATTGTAGGCTCCCAAGTGTAGGCAGAGGGGTCCCTGGCCCACGTCGAAGGAGGAGGCTGCCTCCTAAACGTGGAGGCAGGGTAAGAGAGAGCCAGGAGCTGCCAGACACGGTCCCTTCCTCAGACCCCTCCGAGCCGAGGGAGGCACCCCGGCGTGCTGTGGGTGGGAGCCTGGGGGTCCCAGTAGTGCCTTTGGATACGGGGCAGAGTTTACTGGGGACTGCAATCCCCGTTGCTGCAAAGAGGGACTCCCTGGCCCCAGCGGGGATGCAGCTGGGGGTTGCCTGGGTTTGTTCTCCAGACCCAAGCAGATGGTTGAATGGCTGGGTCTCCTCCCCTGCCTTCTCCCCAGGAAAGCCAGCGGAGAGGAGCGGAGCAGGCAGCGTGGCAGAGGAAGACATTGACGCTCTGATCTCTGCGGCCATCAAAGCTGACAGCACCTGCAGCTTCCCCCGCTGCAAAACCAGTGTCACAGCCCTGGGACAGCTCTGCCACCTCTGCAACAGGCGCTTCTGCCTCAGCCACCACGTCCCCGAGGTACGCGCAGGGCCGGGCAGCCTGCCCGGGGGCTGGAGAGGAGCAGGGGGTGCTGAGCAGCATGGGTCTAACCTGGGAATTTCCCTATCCAGCTCCCCAGGCAGGGTTTCCTCCCAAGGAGCTTCAAGCAGGACCCTCTGTCAGAGCTTTGGCTGGGGCTGCAGGATAAGGGCTGCTGGGCATTAGCACCTGGGCTCTGTCTTCATTCCCCTCTTGCTTTGTGCCCTTCTTCACCATTCCCTGGCATTTAGGCTCCCGGGTCGTGCAGATAGAGCACGGCAGAGAGGAGAAAGGAGGAGGCACGAGCTCAAGGCAGTCATTTGCTGGAGCCTGGATGCTGGACTCCCTCTGGAGCCTGGGGGGGAGTCAGGGCTGGAGCCCGCAAAGAGCAGTGCTGTGGGCCTGGGTGGCAATTAGGTGGTTCCTCAAGTGCTTTACTGGCTTGGAGCTGAGCAGCTCCACGCTCTGCAGCCTCAGCGTTGCCTCCCCTGTGCACCCAGGTGATACCTTCAGCCTCCTGCACCTCCATGGGAGCGGCAGCACGATGGCCACCGAACCGGCAGCTTTACATTGGAGATTGGGAACAATTCCTTCATGGAAAGGGCTGTGAAGCCTTGGCAGAGGCTGCCCAGGGCAGTGGTGGAGTCACCATCCCTGGAGGGATTTCAGAGCCAAGCAGACGTGGTGCTGAGGGACACGGGTCAGCGGTGGTTTGGGCAGTGTCAGGTTAATGGTTGGGTTTGATGATCTGAAAGGTCTCTCCCAACGCAATCAATCCTCTGATGCTGTTCCTTCTGCTGAAGCTGCCTGACAGCCCTTTCCTCCCCCGTTCTGGGAAGGAAGGAACTGAGCTTAAAGTGATGTCAGGCTTCATCTCTCCATTGGGGTGCAGAGAGAGGCAGGAGAGTTCAAGCCTCCAGGGCTGGCAGTGGGGTGCCCCATGGTATGGTGGCCTCGGGGATGGATGGTTTTCCCTTCAGCTGCAGCCTCCTGCGCCAGTCGTCCCTCGTCCTGCATCACCCAGGCATCGCTCTCCGCTGCGGGGAGCCTCCCGGAGCTTAGCAACGTTTAGCGAGCTGACCTATAAATCCTCGGCAGAGATTTTCCACTTGTCAAGTACTATCTGTTTCCATGGCAAAGAATAGTTGTATTTATGGTCATTCACAGTCCAGTTGGGATATAAATTTATATTTCCTGCAGAATGGCCTCTCCCCGCTGAATTGTAATGAGAAACCTCCAACGGGAAGGATAAAAATCCACACCACCGAGTTTTTTCTTGCTTTTTAGAGCTCATCCCTTTTTCCAGATGTTTTCAGGTTCGGTGTGAAATAGCCTGGACCCTCCTGCTCATCCCTGTCCCCTAAGGGGGGGCCAGCACGTACCTGAGCCATCCCAGCAGGGCTGGAGCCTCTGTGTATGGAGGGTCCCTGGGCAGAAAGGGCTCGTGCCCCTCTTTGGCAGCCCCCAGCTGCTGACACCCCCCCCCCTCCATCCAGCACCCACTGCCTGGTTCTGAGCTGCCCCTGAGCAGCAGGGTTTGTCACTGCCATCCTCACATCCACCGGGGGGTCCTGAAAACATCAAACGACTTCAGGATGGACCGAGCAGGAGGGGTAAACTTTTAGGGTCTGGAATTTAGCGCTGGTGGAGATGGCTCAGGGGATGCTGAACGTGGCTCAACGCACCTTTGACAGGGGCTGGGCTTCAGCACAGGGGGGTTTGGAGAAGGTCTGCCTGCACAAAATCAGCATTATCAAGCTTTTTACTCCACTACAGCAGACAGACCTAATTACACTACAGCAGCAGGTATGTGGCTAAAAAGGCCCCTGCTTATTTCCCAACTCCCCTTTCTAGTTTCTGTCCTTCCCCCCGGTCACTGGCCCAGCAGGGAGCAGAATGGGCAGCTCGGGGCCATCTCCAGCTCTCAGGTGAGCGCCGTGAGCCACCCAGCAGCACACACTGGGCGAGCTCCTGGGGTTAGAGTCTTGGAAGGAAGCCCTTAAACCCTCCAAAAGGATGGCTTACCTGCTGTGCAGGTTCCAGATGGAGAAAAAAATACCTTTATATTTTGTTTCCCGGAAGAGGAGCTGTAAATAACTGGGAGATGGTTTCAGGGAGGTGGAATTCCAGGCTCTGGGAATAAAATGGCCGGATTCCCAGGCGGGCAGTCGCTGCCCTGTTCCCAGTGTCCGTTCTCCCTGGGCAGGTCCATGGCTGCGGGGAGAGGGCCAGGGCCCAGGCGCGGCAGAGGATCAGCCGGGAAGGGCTTCTCCGTCCCGGGAGCGGCTCCAAGGACACGTCCCTGGACCCGGCCAGGAGACCCCAGCTCCAGCGGCGCCTGGACAAGAAGCTCGGCGAGCTGACCGGCCAGAGGAAGGGCAAGAAGAGAGACAAGGAGAAGTGAAGGATCCGAATACTTCTTTTTTTTCAACCTTGGCGTCACAGGTCAGACTACACAAACCAAAGATGCTGTTGAAGCTGCGGGGCCGTGGGGAGCCCGAGAGGAACACGGGCGCCCTGGTTTCTGGGGGGTAGACAGCCTGGAGCCAGCCCCCTGAAAAAAACAGTCGCCGGGTCTCCCTAAACCACGGAGCCGAGGCGGAGGAGGGAGAGCAGCTTTATTTGTCCCCGTCAGCCTTATTGACAGAGCAATGGATGTGCAGGGAGGGCAGAGAATGCCAGGAAGGACGGAAATTAAACCACCTGAAGCAATGGGCTGTCGCTGTGACATTTCTGCTGCTACAGCAAAAAGATAAATGTCTGTGAGCAGGAACGGGGAGGAACCGGGAGCCGCGGGTGGCCCGTTCCTCCGGGCAGGATGGCTAAGGAATCGGCTGCCTCCAGCCTCGTCTGCCCAGCCCAGCTCCCGGCATCCTCCATCCGTACATCTCCCTCTGCCCATCCTCTTCTCCAAAGCCCCTCTCTATCCACCCACAGCCTCTGCCCCGAGGGGCACAGGGACCACCACCCTCCGAGCAACACCTCAAGCAGCCACTTTTTGTCCCCACGGTGGCTCACGCCAGCCCCGGGATGAAGGAAAAGGTGCTGAGATGCCTCCAGACAGGGATGGCCAGAAAGGGGCACAACAAAAAGCCCCAAACCACACGTGGCCCATCATTTTGGGGCTGAGCATGGCAGATCTTGCCCACCAGTGATTCTGGCACCCGTGGAAGGCTCTCGTCTCACCCCAAGTTTGCAGGGGCTGAAGAAAGCCAAGCATTTCCATGTCTGTCTCATCCCAAACGCTACATGAGGTAGTTCATAAGCGAATTCTCCCCAGATCTCAGTGTGTTAGTACAGGCTGTGAACTCCTTCACAAAAAAACCTTCCTCATCCTTCAAATAAACCTCATCCTTTAAAACCCCCTCCATTTGCAGCCCCGGTCCCGGGCAAACCCGGTCTGAGCCTCCTGTCACTCCAAGCATCACTTGGCTCGTGCCTGGGTCCCCGCTGAGCGATGGCACCGGCTGACACAGCAACAGATGGGTCCTCAGGGCTCCTGGGGGGAAGGTGAGGAGGAGGAGGAGGAGGAGGAGGAAACCTGTGCCTCAGCGAGCGGCTGGGTGTCTGCAGGGGAAGAGCCGGAGCAGGGGGTGCAGAGGAGGGGACGCGACAGAAATCACAGCCTCCTCCCAAAAACGGAGGTCAGGCAGAGGAGACGGGTGAGAGAAGGGAGAACTGCTGCCGGCTCAGGGCACCTCGGGGTTACCCTAAACCAGGGGAAAATGGCTCAGCCACGCTTCTGTTCCCTGCTCAGCTCACTCAGGCCAGCACAACCCCGACCGTGCTCACCCCGTGGCACCAGCTCCTGGCAAACACCCCCACATTTCCCCATCAGCATCCTGAGCCCCAGACACCCCCACATTTCCCCAACAGCATCCTCAGGCAGAGGAAAGCCAAGGCTCTGGTGCAAGGGATGCCTTCCCCAGAGCCCCCTCTGCCCTCCAGCCCATGCCATGGGGAGCTCTCTGAGCCCTCCATCCAGAAACCAGGGTGGGCATCGGCTCCCCCCAAAATCCCCAAACCTTACCCAGGGGCTGGGCCGTGCTCAGGCCAGGAGCCCATGATCAGACAGGACCCAAAGGGCTTTTTCCCCTCCTTTCCCCCTGAAACAGGAGTTGGGCTTAAAAATGACTCAGTTAGGACTCATTGATGTCTGCTTTGGTCACAGGGCCAGGACCTTCCCTTCTGCACCCAGATACTGGGAAAAACGAGTGAGTTTTGGGACGGGCGAGTCAGAGCCCAGCTCCAGAGGCTGCAGAAGACAATCCCCAGCCGCGAGATTTGTGTTCAAAGAGCAGGAATTCGCTGCCGTTGGGAGCAGCCCCGGGGTCCGTTCAGCTGGGAGAGGGGCTGGGGTGGGAAGAGCTGACCCCGATGGTGTGGGGTGACTGAGCCTGGGTCTGACCTGGCTCCTCAGCCAGCAGAGACGGGCAGAGACCCCCCTGCTTGAAACACGATGGAGGGGAAAATCAGCTATAAGTACAAATTCCTTTGCTGCTGTTCCTTCTCCCTTTATCCTTCTCCCTGGGAGTGGTTCAGCCCCGGCGCGATCCAACCCGAATCCCTCCCAAACCCAACAGAAAAACCACACAGGCCGAGAGAAACCACGCCGTGCCGGCACTTTATCAACCCCCTCTCCATTTCCCCCCGTTTTGACCCAAAACCACCTTCCAAAGAAACCCGCCCCCTCCCCGGGAGCTCTCCGGGTCCCTTGGCGGGCAGCGCTCCACGGGGGGGGCACGGGGGCCAGGCAGCGCTTTGGGGAGGGTGGTGCTGGTTTTGGTCCCGTGGGAGGGAGGGCTCCTTTCTCAGGGGGGGCGCGCTCGCAGCCCCCAGCGCATGCGGGGCCACCGGGGTGGGCGGCAAGGTGGCCGAGGAGCCCCTCCATCCTGGATGCTCCGGCAGCTCTGCCCGTTCTCCGGCTCGGCCCCTGCCCGGCTGCCACCGTGGCGTCGGGGCAGCCCCCGCCGAGCCCCCCCAGTCCCCGGGGCAGGGCCGGTGTTGGGGGGCAGCACCCCCCGCCAGCAGCCTTAGCTCCTGCGCAGCGGGTGCCACATGGAGACGGGCTTCCTCAGGGTGGCCAGCATCTGGTTCCAGTGGGTGATGCCCATCCCGCTGGCCGCCGGGCCGATGAGCACGTGGCCCGTGTTGTCGGCGCGGCCATCCTCCCCGCTCTCGGCCACCGTCACCCGCAGGGACAGCTCCTGTGGGGGGGTCACAGCGGCCATTGCTAGCACCCACCCCCCCCGTATACACGTATCCCCCCCACGCACCCTCCCCAGGCAGGCGGGCACACACGGACACCCCAATACTGACCCACACGTACACATCCCCTATAGCCCCCTTCCCCAAACACACATCCCCTATAGCCCCCCAAAAACACACATCCCCTTATAGCCCCCCCAAACACACATCTCCTATAGCCCCCTTCCCCAAACACACACCCCCTTATACCCCCCAAATACACAATTCCTATAGCCCCCTTCCCCAAACACACATTCCCTAT
>JAOQGH010000040.1:66773147-66791068 GCA_025769975.1 Gallinago jamesoni
CCCCCCCCCCGCCCCCCCCCCGTGTCGCTGGGGGGAACCGGGGACGGCTGCTGCCCCCCCTGCCCCTGGGGCTGGGGCTCCCCAAGCCCAGCGCGGCTCCGCTCCGGCTCCAGCGGCCCCGCATCCCGCAGCGCCCCCCCGTTACTGCCCCAAATCCCACCTCCTGCTGCCCAGGGACACCCCCCCACACCCCTCCCCTGCCCCTTCCAGCCCCCCGGCGCCTTCCAGCTCCTCCCCCCGCCCCCAGGAGCCCCCCCCCCCCAGGGTGGTCCCTCCATCAGGACCTGCGTCCCCTCCTCTCGCCCCCCAAGGGGCTGCTCCCCCCCGGAGGCCGTTTGGGGTCGGTGGATCCTCACCTTTCCCCGCGCCGGGCTGCTCCTCTCTCCCGCGGGGACGGGAAGGGGGTCGCGGCTCCCCCATCGCCCCCCCAGCAGCTCCCGGGGTCCTGGCTCTGCTCTTCCCGAGGAAGGTCCATGGTCTCCTCTCCCTCGGCGCACCCCGCTCCTTCGCCAAGCACCAAGCGGCAGCGACACGGGAGAACCCAAAAAGCCCTTTCAGCAGGAAAAGCTGGGTGCCCCCTCCTCCTGCAAGAGGGGCAGCAGCCACAGCCCCCCTCCCCGCGCCACAGTGGGGCAGGGATGGAGACCCTCCCCTTCTCAGCCCCCACCCCGAACACCAGCCCACCCCTTTCAAACCGCAAGAGATTCACCGGGGTTAGAGAAAACGGGATAATCCCCCTTTGTGGGGGGAAGAACCCCAGGCAGAGGGGGGCTCGGCTGGGCGCAGGGATACCCCAAAGGGCCTTTGTTCCCAGGAAAACCTGGCACATCCCCCAGCAGGGCCAGGTCACCCCCCTCCTCCCGCCCCACGGCAACCGGGGGGGCAGCACCGGGAGATGATGGGAACGTGATTTTCCTGGTGGAGAAGTAATTTTCAGGGAGAAAACAGACCCAGCTGGGGCTGTCACCCAGCGCCCCGGGTTCCTCCCCAGCTCCTGGTCCCCGTCCACAGCAGGGACAGGAGATGGGGCTCCCAGGGACACCGTGGGCTGTCCCTCTGCCCGGGTACCCTGCCCTCTGGGGACCACCTCAAGGCTCCATCACTCCAGCCCCACAGCAAAGGCAACTGCCCCCCAGGGAGCCGCTTTCAAAGGGGCTGGGGCTGGTGACCTCCAAAGGCCCGAGTTTGGCCCCGAAGATCCCCCCAGCCCCGGGCAGGTGCCCATTAACCTGTTAAACAGCAGGTTCTTGGTGCCAACAGACAGGACAAGCTCGTTACCGCCCCTGGGCTCAGCACAGGCCTTAGGTAACCGTGAGGGTAATTAATTAACAGCGGTTCGACGATGCGGACAGACAGACAAACCCTTCCCACGACCGACTCGTGGCCAGGTGGCCCTCGCAGCCTGGGGGGGTTCGGTGGGAGCAAGGAGAGGAACCTCGGGGGGGTCCTGCCGCTGGAGCACTTCAGCCAGCCCCCCACACAGGAAAAACCTTCTTATTCTTGGTCAAAACACTCCTGGAAAAGCTCCCCAACACTCGTCAGAAACTGGCGATTCCAAAAGCACCATAGAGGCCCCTTAAGGCCAGAAACAGGACCAAAAATTCACAGGGAAAGGGAAAAAAAGGCATCTGGGAAAGGCCCCTGCAGCCCCAGCTGCTCCCCCCCCCAGCACTGCAGGCAGCAGGACGGGGGGCACGAGGGACACACAAACGGGTGAGAATCGGGGCTTCAGAGAGCACAGGCCCCCACGGGGAGCCATCCTTACCTGCCCGAGGGTGGGGGCTCCCCCGAGACCCCCGGCAGCGGGCATTCCTGTCTGGAGCAATCAGGATGCTCTGGAGCAGGCGTTCCCCCCGGCTCCTCCCCAGCACGGTGTACCCAGTGCCCCCCACCACCTAAAATCCTGTCTTACCCCACACAAGTGGGTTTGAGGGACACCAAACCCCCGTCCCCCAGGGCAGCTCCCCTCCAGACCAGGAGAGAAGTGTGACCACGGCAGCAGCTGAGCGGGTTCCCCCCATTTTTCCTTTTCAGAGCCCAGGACTTCCCTGGGGGAGCTCCGTGGGGGGGGGGTCAGGGAGGAGGAGGAGGATGATCCTGCTCCCTCTCCTGCCAGGGGTGAGGTGGGGATGGACAGAGATGTGCAGAGCAGGAGGCTGCTGCCTCTCTCCTCCAGAGGGATGGTCTCCCGTCACGTTCAGGAACTCGAAGCGTTACTCCAGCGAGGCTGCTCCGTGTCCCTTCAGCTCCCCGGTACCTGCTGCTCTGGAGCATTTCCGGGGGGCAGGTCAGGAGAGGACTCTCTGGCCGGGGATGACGAGCCCACCCCTCCCCACCCAGGCTGTGCACAGCCCGAGGCACACACAAGGGGGGACGTCACCCCCCAAACTCACCGCGAGAAGCCTTTCCAAAGTCCAGCGGGGGACCCAGGGGGTGTAGCAGCCCTTTCTCTGCAAATCCAGACGTGTTCATGACCTCCAAGGCCAGCGTCCACCCCCGCACCAGAGCTTTGCCATGGGGGGGGGGGCTCAGACCAGGCCCCCGCAGCCCCCCCGGTCCCAGCAGCGAGACAGAGCAGGGACAGGCAGAGGTGGTACCAAAGAGCACACCAGCAAACAAACACCGCTTTATTACACCGGGCCGGCCCCCCCCCCGGACCAGAAACACCACGGAGACGGATGCAGACAAACAGCTCAGGGGTTGGTGTGTTAGGTCCAAGCTCCAAAATCATCACCTGGGGACGGGGGTGCCTCCCCCAGTTGTTTCTAAGGTACCCGGGGGGGTCTCTGGCAGGGAGGTGGAGCGGGAGGACAGAGCTGACCCTCCCCAGGGGTGCCTGCTGCCCCTGAGCTGTGGGGCAGACCCGGAGGATGCACTGCCAAGGGGTCAGGGGCAGGGGGGGGGCACAGTGTTAATGCACAGACAGGAAGGGCGGGGGGGAGGGAGGGACCTGAGCCCAGCCGACAGGGACGACACAACACGACACACGGGGACGAGGCACCCGACAGCTACAGCTCCTGCCACGGGCCTGGAGGTGGGACGAGAGGGGCTCCGGGGGGAAAGGCCTAGAGATAAATAAATACCTGCTCAGCTGGGCCCCCTGCCCACTGCCAAACTCATCACACAGCCCGGGATCCCCCGCTGCCCCCAGCAGCAGACAGCACCCTGCGAGAGCAGCGTGGAGAGACCCTCCAGCCTGATGCCACCTCCCACCCCGGACACCCCCCACCAGCCAAGGGACGGGGCAGCCCTGGCCCATGAACCCCACTGCCGTCACCGAGCTCTCCGGGTGCAACCAAACTGCTCCATGAATTAATCCATTAAGACTGCCCTGCTGCTCCGTGCCCGTTCCTCAGGGGTGGAAGGAATTTGGGTCGCTGTGAGCGCAGGAGAAATGCGGATTGTGGTCGTCATTCACCTACAAGAGCAAACGGGATGGGAAAGGTGGGTGTTTGCTCGCCAGCAGCGCTGCAGGGCTCCTGCCACTGGGAGGGCCTGGGTTTGCACTGGTGAGGTTTTACTGGTGGTGTTTATGTCATTTTCTTCTGGATAAACACTTCCCTGAAAAACACCCCAGTTAGGTCAGAGCGTTGAAGAAGTGATATGGTTGTGGTTCCATCAGCGCCTGGGATGCCAGAGCAAAGGCTCGGAGCAGAGGTTCCACAGCGGGTGCTCAGTGCAGCACTTACAGTTGGGGATAATGATCTGGAAAATATAAAATGCAGCCCAAGTTTCCAATTTCTCCTCCTAGATGCTGAGTCGGCAGTAAAAGCGCTGTCTGGCCTGGCGGGCAGCCCCCACTGCCGCACCGCGCCGGGGAGAGCCTGGGCTCTGCCCCCCTCCGCCCTCTGGCAGGGCCGTAACTGCTATTTTGTGCGTTTTCCACAAAAGGTCTCCACACCTTTTCCAGCCCGATTTGGGAGGTTGCTCGGCCGGGAGCTGCCTTGGGAGGGATGGGGCTGAGCCGGATGGGTCCCTGGGGGCAGCCACCCAGAACGAAACGCTCTCGGTAAGAGGACTGAAAGAGCTGAGAATAAGGCAAATAAGTTAAGAGCGATGGAGTAACTCCCAGCCCGCAATGCATTTAGTGCAGGGAGCGAGGGGAAGCAGGCTGGCCTTCCCTATCCGACCTTCCCTTCCCTTTCTGAGATGACCAAGACTAAAAGAAAAAATTTTAAAAGTACGAACAAAAAAAAGAAGAGATAAGAAGGAGCAGCTTCCTAGCGTCTCCCTAGAGATGTGACACAACATAAAGCTGCAGAGGCTGCCCCAGGACACCGAGGGTCAGCTGGAGCAAGGCGCCAGCCCCGCGCCGGGGGCTGTGACACCAGCGTGCTGCGCTACAGGCTGTGCAAGGTACACAACTTGTTCACCAGCTTCTGTTCACCTACGTCTGTCTCGCTGCGAGCTGTTCATCGGTGGC
This sequence comes from Gallinago jamesoni, assembly GCA_025769975.1. Taxonomy (NCBI): domain Eukaryota; kingdom Metazoa; phylum Chordata; class Aves; order Charadriiformes; family Scolopacidae; genus Gallinago; species Gallinago jamesoni. Next base: position 66,777,571 of record JAOQGH010000040.1, read on the forward strand.
CGAGCACTTTAATCTGCACTCCACAGCTCAAGGTAGTTTCAGCAGAAAAAAAATAATAATAAAAAAAAATAACCCCACCACATTAAATTAATTTCCTGCGTCTGGTTTGTGCACTCTCCAAAGCGAGTGTTCCTAATGCCCCAACGTCACCATGGAAATCTCACAGGTTACTGGAAAAGCATCGGCCGGATTCTTTGTCTCAGAGCCCCTCGTCTCCAAACCTTGTTCTGAAGGAAGACACAGGACAGGCCTGAGGGGGGGTCCCACCTCACCGCACGGGCGCTGGGTCACCGCACAGACTCTCTCCCACCCTGCCCAGGCCAGCCAGGAGAGAGGGGGTGCGCGCCCCGGGGACAGCTCCTCCTTCCCCAGAGGAGTCCCACAGCCGGAGAGCTAACCACGACAACTACACGTTAGGGAGGATGAGGTTGGACTGTCCACCAGGCCGCCTTGAGCACTACGAGTCCCTTTTTTAGCCCTTTCTCTGCTGCTCAGGGTTTCCTCTCCCTCAGTTTGTTCCCGTTTTGTTCCTCCAGCACCGATGAGTGTCCGTCGCCATTGCTCAGGCATTTGTCCTTCTCGTGTTTGTGCTCCTGCTTCTGCCGCCTGATCTCCTTATACCGCAACGTGATGTCACTGGGAAGGAGAACAGACAGATGGGAACTGCGATGTGAATCAACCATCAACCCAACTCTGATAAAACCCATCACCAACCCATGTCTCTAAGCACTATGGCAACCTGGCTTTTAAATCCCTCCAGGGATGGTGCCTCAACCCCCTCCCTGGGCAGCCCATTCCAATGTGCAATAACCCCTTCAGTGTAAAAATTTTCCCCAATCTCCATCCTAAACCTCCCCTGGTGCAACTTGAGGCCATTTCCTCTTGTCCCATCACCTAGGACTTGGGAGCAGAGACCAACCCCCCCTGGCTACAGCCTCCTTTCAGGGAGTTGGAGAGAGAAGATCTCCCCTCAGTCTCCTCTTCCCCAGACTGAACCCCCCCAGCTCCCTCAGCCTCTCCTCACAAGACTTGTGCTCCAGACCCCTCACCAGCTCCATTGCCCTGATTGGGCTCTGATTGACTTGAAATGCGTGCTTCTTGCTATTCTTGCTAATATTGTTATTATCACCTCTTTTGGAAGCGTAACACGACAACAAGCTCAAGAGGAGCAAGCACTGCTGTGGCACAGGGGCTCCTCCCCAGACTGCTGTGGTTCTTGCAGGCTCTTGCAGCTGCTTTCCACTGACTGGCAGAGAGCAGCACCCAAACCACACACACCTTCAACCTGGCCCTTGTCACCAGCACAGCCTGGACAATTGTCACAGCAGCCTGTTCTCCCAGTGAAGCTTCAGAGCTTCTCAGTCTCAGCAAACTTAGAGCACGGATCTCAACAAGCCACTGATCTCCTCTGCTGTGTCACCCACCCGGGAGGACCAAGCGCGGTTCACCTGCTCTTACACCAGCACCAACACAACGGCCACACAAAGACCAACACAACACCAACACAACAGCCACACAAAGACCAAAGCTACCAGAGGCCCCATCCAGGAAGAAAACTGCCTGGGTCAGGCACAGGAACAGCCCTGCTCATTGAAACGCAGCACAGCTGCCGCTTACCGGATGAAGAAGCGCCAGGCCGTCCAGGTGAGCACCAGTATGATGCCCAGGATCCAGCACTGGGTGATGTAGAAAGGGAGAGAGAGGGTGAGCGTGTAGGGATCGTACTTCACCACGATCAGGAACTCCGTGGCAGTAATAGCAGCAACCAGCCAGGCCTGCTGGCCCAGCTTCTTGTGGAACTTCCTGCAAAATAACGGCACGGGTTAAACAAAAATGCTGCTAGAAAATTGGGCAGAGAAATATTCACAAGAAGTCAGCTGGGGAAATAATTTCACTCAGCTTTGCACAGTTCTAGAAGTCTAGTTTGGATTACACATGTACTAAGCCCACCCGGGATGACAACTTAGATTTCCTCACAGAGGGTCTGAAAACACATGAAAAGTTAAACTCCCTCATCCTGTGACACGAGGAAGTGTCCCCATTTTCAGGACATTGGTAAAAACACATAAAACAATTATCTAACCAGCCTGAGATGAGCTGAGCTTCAGGGCACGGTATGAAATAGGAGCTCGACTCCTAGGTTTCCTCTGCAAACATCAAGTCAGACTGCTGGAAACATATTTAACACCTATATAACTGCATTCTGAACCTTACTGTCTTCCCCAAAAGGTATTCAGTGAGCTGTCACTAACAATCTCTGAAGGGCTTTTAAAAGAAGAAAGCTTAACAGCAAACAGGGAAGATGCTGGAAGGCAGGACAGCACCACCCCGGGGCAAACAGGGAATTGGTATCCAATGCCCAGGGCTCCTTTGAAGCAGCAGCAGCAGTGGATGAGAAGCTGCCCTGGACTCATCAATCAGCAATGCTGGAAATCACACCGCAGAAGCATCAGTTCCTCTATTCAGAGGGAGAAACGGGAAATACACCACCTTTTGGGTCACCTCTTCCTGCACAGGAAACACATAAACCCAACCCAGCTCCGCGGCTCCCGCAGGAACCCCCCTTCACCCCCACGGGTAACAGCCTGCGAGAGAAACCCAAGTGTTTCATCTAAACCACTTCTTGACCTCGTCTGGTCACATCTTTCTAGAGCTGAGATTTTTACAGCTCACTGACCCGACGGATGGGATGATTCACACGTCAGGAATCAAATGGGGGGGTCTGTTTGGGCAACAGAACAAGCCCCCTTTTTAGGCGTTGGGCTGCACTGCAATCCTGCCACCACAGCCCCGCGGGGGCAGCCGTTCAACAACACTTGGCAGACTAAATTGTATTCTTCCATCACCCATCCCCTGAGTCTAAAATGGGATTTTATTCCCTTCAGAGGAAAGAAAAAGCTACTACAAGCAGTATGTATTTTTACTTTTTTTTTTTTCCCCCAAAGGCATGATTTAATTAAATGTTTCCTGAAATCCAAGTGATCAGAAATGAGGAAGACTGAACGTGAAAAAAGCAACGCTCTCGACCACCACAATCACCAGATGTTCCACAAGCAAGCACATACCACTAACCTTTCTCAGCAGCCTTCAGATGGTGTCTTCTACTCAAAAAAACACCCAAAGCAGGTTTTTGGTGGACTTTCCTGCTAGCCCTACACCTACTACCTTAACTATTTGTATGTCTCTGGAGATGCCCCAGACAAACCATGCAAATAGAAGTGCCACCAACTAACGTACAGGTGGCTGCTCTTTTTGCCTTGTTATTCCTCATTCTGCCTTTGTTCTGTCTCTGCTTCAACCAGAGGGCCCTGCCCTCTCTCCTAACCACAGCACGCTCTGAAGGATGTTTTCCTTCCATTCCTTCCTCTTTCGTCCCGCGTACTGTTATTCCATTCCTGGCACAGCCCGAGAGGTGGAGTGAGACCCACCCAGAAAGAATTCAGCATGAAGTGGCAGAACTAGGGAGATCAAAGCCACGTAAGAGATGCAGGGAGGGCTGGGGAGAGGGCTGGAGGTGTTAAACTGACCTCTGCAGCGCTTGCAGGGCATTGCAGCACCGGGAAACCTGCACAGCCTCCTGTCTGGAGGAGGATATCAGCTGGGATATTCAGCAGGCAGGGGAGCTCTTCGGGACAGATTTTCTGGCTGCTTTCGCCACGTGGTGAATGAAACAGAAGCCACCTCACAAATCCCCGATGAGGATTTCCTCTGGCAGGTGGAGGAAAGAACCTGTCCAACACACTGCCACCTCCAGCTGGGACAATGCCCCCTTCAGAATGGGCCCCAGGAACCTCCAGAGGTGCTGGGGCAGAGGGAGCTGTGACTGCTCCTGTACTCCCAGCTCCTCTTCCCCTCTTCCCACCCAAACCAGCAGCTGCACTGGGAGAGCACCATTCCTTCAGAGGAGTTCTCCTATTGCTCAGACAAAGCTACTCCACTTCTTGGTACCTGGGAATAGGTGTCATCAGGGAGAGCGAACAGCTTCTCCTCCCTCTCCTGAATCCAGGGCAGTCATTGGAAGTCAAGCACACCAAACACACAGCTTATTGAACACGATGCCCAAGAGTCCCCTTTGACACCAATGCATAAGTTCAAACTACACAAAATCATCCAAATACACTGGAAAAAGAATCCGATGCAGTAAATGGGTGTAGGTAACTGCTGATGCAGACGGGGTGAGCACATCCCGTGTTCAGAAGTACCCGGCCTGGACCAACGCGGGTGGATGGCCTTCAGAAACTGCTCCAGGTGGCTCATCCGGTGTGACAGATTAAATGGGCAGAAACGAGCCTTCACAAATGGGTAGGAGAAAAACGAGAGTGCAAATCTCTCGCTGTGAACTCAAGCTGTTGGGATGACGAGGTCAGTTCTGCTTTGCTGATCTGCTTCTCATCTGCCATCCTTTCCTCTCACCAGCTAGTGACAGCATGCTGAGAGAAGAATTAAAGGTAGCCCTAACAGAACCTAGCGCTGCTGAGGAAGAGAGCTGGTTTCCTGCCCTTCTACCCATGAACAATTTTAAAGAAAAGTCCTTTTTAAAATATGATTAATGAGACTAAAGTTCATGATCCCAGTGCAGATTCCTTGGAAGAGACCCGAAGACTAGAAGCCAGGAAGACAAGACAAGGTCGAACACTACAGATTTGCATCAAGACACTCCTGTCGGGTACATTTCACACAGCTGGTCCCCAAGGGCTCCCAGGCAGCAGTTGATCACAAGAGTGAGGTGTGTAAGGGCTGGAGAACAGCTTCAAGAACCCTTCAAGTCCCCCCTTCTTCTTGGACTATTTAAATTCTAGATATTGTCAGCGTGCTCTGACCGGGTCCCTGAAAGCAAAGTCCTAGAACCATCTGTAGAGACAAAGCAGCCTGAATGAGAAAAATAGAGTCTTTGTATTTGAACTTTGCTGCTTTCTAGAGTAAATATTGCCAGGTCAGCTAAAGAGATCCAACCCCTTCACTGCTGGACAAGGCAACGAGCCATGTTTCTGACAAGGAAGGTCAATGGAATATTCCAGCCTTTGTCCATTAAAAAGTTGAGTGAGTTTCCAGAAAGAAGAGGTCAGGAAGGTTTCTTCTGTGCTGGGAGCCTCTGGTGCAGCCCACTTTTCCCCAGCAGCCTCTGCCTACAACAAAGCAGGAAGAATCCAGGATGATTCCTTGGTTCAAAATTAAATGCAAGTGAAAATACACCACATCAAACTGGTAAAACGGGGGTAGATCGTCTCTGCTTATATGACCCGAAATGCATGGAGGAGCTGAAGTCCAGTTGCAAAACCCTTCACAGAGAAGATACGAGGTAGGACCAGATGTCAGGTTCTGCAGGAGCACTCTGACAAGGTCTGCTCTGTGGTGAATAAGCAAAGCTACAAACCTCAGGAGTGAAGGGGGCAGTCACCATACCCACCTAGAGGAACAGCAGTGGTGGCAGCACTGAAGCCATGCAGCTCAGGATGAGTCTCCTCTTGCTGGATAAACTTCTCCAGACCATTGAAAAAATCAGCAGTGAGTCACAGGTGAAATTCTCCTGAATTTCACTGTTATGCCATGGGGTTGGGCAGAGGGCAAAGGAGTTGTTCCCACCCAAACACAAGGACCAGGAGACTATGAACAGTGCCAGGAGATGAGCTCACCGGCGAGAAGCAGAGACCTGTACCTGCCTCTGAGCTGCAGCGACAGCAGAGGCCACAGCCTGTCCCTACCGAATGTCCTGAAAGCCAACTAAGCAATGAGGGGTGACCTTCCTTCCCAGCTCTAGAGTCAAAGCCTCGCAAGGGAAACTGATCTTCAGAGAATGCTGGAACCCCAAAGTCTGACCACAGGCACTCTATGCGTCGGTCAGAGACAGACAATGAACATCCCTTGAGGCCAGACATTGTCTTAGAGTTGGGATGTGGGTGGAGGCAGTTTGTGACATTACCACTAAAACTTAAAAGAAAACGTGATTTTGAGAACAAAGCTTTCCCAGGCCGCACATGGTCTGCAGAAACAACAGCAGCAAGGACTAATCTTGCGATTAAGGAGGAACATCCTGAAAGTACAGATGCTGCTGTGAAGGTCAGTGTGCTCCACCCTCAATGGCCTTTGCTGATCAGCAAGAGGATGCCACCAGAGCTCCAGGGACCACTGGGAGGCACCCAAGAAAAGAAGTGCTTTAAAGAAATACATTATTTTTTTTCATTCGGACCCTTAGAAGGTTCATCTAAGGACTCTAGTCCCTGGCTACCAACCTGAAAGCAGAGTTCAGTACTCCTCTGCCCACAATTTACACATTACATTCCCAAAAGAGCAATGATCCATTAAAAAACAAGGTTAAAACCAGTGCATATGGGATGTCCTTAACAGCAGCTGTTCTCTAACCACGTCATCAGAATTTCACCTCCAAAACAAAGGAACACGAAGAGACGCTCTGGGATTAGGCCTTTTTGTCCCCAACAAGCTGACCTATTGCCCGGAGATGGCTGCCAACAGGCTGGGGCAAACAGCCCAGAGCGGGTGAGGCTGGAGGGGCAGAGAGAGCAGAGGACTGGCTTACGGGTCGTCCATGAAGTCGTAGATCTCCCTCATGGCCACGCCGCCCACGTTGACAAAAAAGACAAGTCGTAACAGGACCAGGTAGTGTTCTGGTGGCATCCAGAGGACAAACTTCAAGTAAAATGTGTTCAGCTCTGCCAACAAAAACTGAGAAAAACGACATTTTGATTACATTCAGAAGACTTCACTGAATGAAGCCTGCAATCTCCCTCTCTCCCTGCATGACCCCCTCCCCCCATGTCTCTAACTCCCCCCCAGGACCCACTCAGTATTACTGAGCACACCAGCATCAGTTGCAATAATCACCAGGCTTTTCAAATATTTTCTGTGTGTTGGAAGAAGTATTAAATAAACACATCAGAAGCCTGGATGATGCTGCCTCCGGTTCTGAACGGGTTCATCAGGATTTTGAAGTACCTGCAGAACTACTGATAATGGATCCCAAAAGCAGCAACTCGTCCTTTCACTGTGATTTAAAATCTGACTGAGGGACCCCAAAATAAGAAGAGGCATAAGCAGTACATCCTGGGGGGTTGTTTGGTTTGGTATTTTACAGAGTTATGCAAGTGTCACAAAGCCAACTGAGAAGAACTGGTTCCACATTCACAGGAAAGTGTTTGAGTGAGCTGCCCTGGCAATGGGACACAGAGAGCACGTAGGCACAAGTTTCTCACCACAAAAGAAATGGTGACAAATGGCATTAAGCATTGTTTAATGCAAAAGAGTGAGCCAATACCTGAAGGTGCTTATGGACTCTCAGCTGCAGCTGGGCTTTGCCAGAAGAGACATGATTATACCAAAGACTGGTATAAATTCAATGGAGTCTCTGAGCTGCAAGGTCTGCTCCAGCACTAACACCCGAACCCTGCAGGGAGCTGGGAGCAGGCACACAGCAGCCATTCAGAGAAATGCCCATTTCATTTGTGCAGATGCATTTACTTCGCTTCTCCCATAAACTATGGGAATTCCCAGCAAGTGCTGTGCTACGGGAACCCGGCAAGTGCTGTTTGTGGCAGGAATGAGGTGATGTGAACTTGTATTCCCCTGGCTGAGCCTGCAAACTGCCCGCACCGGCTGCTGCCGCTTGTGCCCTCGGAGAGCACAGTGCTCCTGAAGCACAGCCTCTCTGCCACCCAACAGCAGCGTGAAATGCAATATTATTAAGAGCAGGGGGGTGGCTGCCAGCCTGGCTAATACGTCTCTCTCAGCAAAGTGTAATGGGGAACTTCACCAGACCCTAAAATAAACACCACCAGATTTCACTTTCCACATATTTCAAGATGCTTAAAGGTGCGCTGTTCTAGCAGCCACTTAAAAATACAGACTTATATCCTGGACCACAGCAGTTACACAGGAACTGGTTAATGTCCGTTGCCTCTGGAATCATTAAGTATCACGAGGGTTTTTTTAGTCAAACTTCACAGTTGCTGGATTGAAGCAAGTTCAAGTTGCTCAAACCAGAGCCAAGTGACCTCCCATGGAAAGCACAAAGGCCAAAGTCCCCCCCAGCTGGCAAGAGGCAGGAGTTGGTGGAAAACACTAAAACGGCTGAGTTTATCCTCCCCATCAGCATCATGTGCGTGGTACCTGTGACTGTGTGATGGAAGTTGTGTGTTCAAGACGATGCACCCCCAGGACACAGCCCCAGCCGCTCCATGGAGCGGGCAGACAGACGAGTTGCTGTGACTGTGGGAGAAGCCAACTTTCACTTTTCTCTAAACAGGGAGCTGCTTCACCTGAACTGGTCAAGCTGGACACTTAACACCATTACAAGTGTTCAGTGAAACATAAGAAAAAACATACCTAGGATAACTGAACAATTTAAACCTGTATAAAAATATTATCTGAGGCAAAACTGTGCTTCAGGAGCCGTCGCTGCCCAGAGCTCACCCACCGAAGCCCGAGGCTCTGGTTACGGCTGTGATGTGATGTGTATCTGCTCCAGACTGAGAGAAACTCTATGATTCTATGAAACGCCAATGCTCCTGGTAGCAGCAGCCACCTGGTGCGTGATGTGTAGGTGATCCCTCACGCTGCTGGCGCTGCCAATCGACACTGTTCAGCAAGAGGGAGCAAGTAATTGTGCAAGGAGTGTGTGAACCGCACCAGAGACAGGGACACGGAGCCCTTCCTGCAGGATTCCAAAGTGATCCCTTCCAGCCTCGCCTACAGACACACCGCGTCAGAGCTTCAATGCCCTTGGTACAGCTGCTTGGGTGGTACAAAACATTGAAATGGCAGAGAAAAGGAAGGGCAGAGAAGTTTCCTTACCACAAAGATGATGCCGCAAACCGCCAGCCACCTGCGCAGGCTGGACGCTGGCTTCCACTCAAATTTGACCCAGCTATACGGGGTGAACTGGAAGACAATTCTCTTCATTTTACCTCTGGAAAAAAAAGCAGAGCACGTCCTTGTAAAATTAAGAAACAGCACATAAGAAGCATCTACTAACACTTCGAGACTCTACACATGCAAAATGCCTCCATTTACTCCATTAAAACTACTACTTAATGAGATTAACATGCTGAGTTAGAGGGAAGCCTGCTATTTGGCCCACCCTAGACTGCAGCCGCTGCAGCAAGCGGCTCCCCAGGCTGCTCTGCTCAGCAAAGACCCACTACAGAAAGGGATCGCTCGTTACTGGCCCAAGGCTACAGGGGATTTATTACATTTTAAGTTTGTGTCCCAGTTCCCGTGAAGCTCTGATTACTGGGCAGTGTGTTATTTGCACGAGGACCAAACAGATCCCCTGTGAATGACAGAGTATGATCCCAGCCTGGGTTCCTGCTCTCCTTTACCAATCCACTAAAGATGCTCATTTTCCCTGGACACCCCCCTTCCCAGACATCAGGCGATGCTCAGGGCAGACAGGTTTGTTTTCAATAATTTCATTCCCATTCACACTAACCCCGACTGAACAGCTCTTCAACAACCAGCATCTTTAAGGTGGGCCCATGCGGCTGCCTGTGGGGTTTTCCTACCCCAGCTTACTTGTATGTAGGAATGTTCCAAAGCCCTTGCCACTTGTAGGTCTTCAAAGAAAGCCAAGAGAGAGTCTTCATCCCACAGTAAATTCCTAATCCGTTGCACAGGATCACGTCCATTATCCACTGAAAGGAGAAACACACAGTGACGCTGGAGAGGAGACACTGGAGGGAAGATCCTAGGGGTACAGACACACGGACATACCCCCATCACGAGGATGGGACACCCCAGAGAAGGGAGGTGCAGGTCTTCAGGAGAAAGAATCTCAGCAGCCCAAGCTGCAGAACTTCACAAACACACCCAAAAAAATCTGAACCTGCTCCTGTGGACTGGATTTTACTGTGCCCAACCACTTAGCACACTCTTTAAGCTTCAGGCTGCCTCCTGAAGAAACTACTTGTCTGCAGGCTCAAGAGGTTAAATTAAAGAAGGGATTTCATCCCAAACCCTGCCTTCTTGCCAAGCGTTAATTCTGGAGATGGAGCTCTTGAGCCGAAAAATCCTGGCTGTCCTCCGTGTTCAAAGGAGCTGAGCACAGAGCGTTTATTTCATAAGAAGTTTTTTTTTTTTTTAAAGTCAAAATAGCTTTGCTTGATGTCTTTATACATAATGCATTTCCTTTTATATATACAACCATGGAGCAAATCATTACAAGCTGGGAAAAGAGCTTGTACTGTAAGAACAAAACCAAGCCCAAACAACCTAAGAACCCCAGCTGCGTGCCCTGAATACAGATAATTTTGATCACTCTGGTAAGCAATTTACATTTCATAGGAAAATTAAAAAAAAATAAAGTGTGCCACTATAAGCTATAGAGCTTGTTTCTTCCACACAGAAACTAGATCACAGAAGTCCCTCTGGCTTGGAAAAACACACACAGGCAGTGTGTTCGGACAGGAACAGTTACAGACTGTCACCAAGCAGCTCTTCAGTCTGGCCAAACTTTGAGCTTTTAAAAGCTTTTTATAAACCACACCAGAAATTCTCAACACAGTAATATTCACTGTTTTCAGAAAATGGTGTAAAAACATTTGCACGGAGGGAAGAGTCAGATAGAAATTGCACTGAGCCTGCTTAGATTTTTGTTTTAACAGGCAAGAAAAATCCCTATCTGAAACTTTACACACCAAGTTTTTGCCTTTCTCTGCATTTCAGATTTTACGGTTTGTACCACCACCAGATATTTGACAGTGATGAGGTAAAGCTTCAGATACTTTCTCTAGTATGAAATGAACCAAAAAAAACCATTTAATTATGTGCAATAGTTTGAAACCCCAAAAATTATACAAACAGTGCCAAACCTATTACAAACCCAACAGGGAGAAGCAGGGCTGCTCCTGAGCAGCAGTAATTACACACACCCCTTTGGGCACACAAAGGCAGTTAGTTCCCACCACTTCCTACCCCCTCCCTTTAAAATACCTACCTCCCTTTAGCCAAATACACCGTGATCCATGGGGTACGTACGTGATCCCACCAACATTCACTGAAGTTGGGGAGCTGGTGTTCCAGGCTGTACTCCAGAAACTCGAACATCACACTGATGATCATACACATCCACCAGTCTCGAATCATCAAAGTCTATAAAAAGACAGAAAAAAAAGTGTTTCCAAGATCCACAACACTTGCACAGCGTACTAAAAACCATTACAGAAAGGAATACTCGCGCACCAGACTGAGTAAAACCAGACACCACCTACATAAGGACCTTTAGAAATCTAAATAAAAGAGAACTCTGTAAATACACTGCTCAGATTTACAGTTTTGCGACAGTATATGGAAAAATTATTACTTGAGATCACCCCTTACGGACTCTGGACACAGAGGACACACAGGGTGTGCTTTGTTTACTGGTTATTTGTACAGTGGAATATCTTGTCTCCAGTATGCAGAAACATATCAGGAAACTCATGGCAATCTTATTTTTACCTTGTGGTAGCCCAGCACAGGCTCACGGGTCTCTAAACTCATCAAGCAGCACCACAGACAAGGCAGACACTGATGAGGGCAGATGATGCCATTAGCACCGCTACACGGAAGACCAAAGGCAGGCAACTGGGATCCAGAGGGAAGGCAGTGAAATGAATGGAATTCCTGGGTGCTCCACCACCACATCATTCTACCACTCAAAAAAGGCTTTTCGGAGCCTGCTTAGTGCAAACTTTTCACAAGTCACCTGCACTGAGTCTCAGCCCTGGCTGTGCTGGGGCACCGCAGCCTACTCTGCGCCAGCAGCTCCTCAGGGTGAGCAATGGAGAGCAGCATCTTCTGCCTCCATCAGCAGGAGGACCCAGCCAAGCTGCTGTCCTACAACCTCGGCATCGTCTCAGCCTGCTCTCCAAACAGGGGAAGAGATTTGCAGTAACACTTTATTTCCTATCTGTAAGTGGGTAAGAGCCTGCACATCCCACCTGCGGTACCCTCAGCAGGGCGCCTGGGTGGAAGGGGGCAACCCCAAATGTGCTCCAGCTGATTCTGGAACGGTGAACGTGGCTTGGCCTCGACTGCCTCAACCACAAGGTGGAAAACCATAAGACAGGCATTATCACACCAGAGTCTGACACCGTGGGATATAAGTGACTTCAAAGCAGAGGGGGAGGCCCACAACAATTTCTGATGAATGAGGCACACTCATTTGCGGCACCGCCCTTCAGAGTCTGTTACTCAGACAAAAAAAAACAAACCACTAAACCCAAAGAAGAAAACCCCAAACACACACTCATCTCTGTTTATGGAGACAACACATTCCACTTCCAGCTTTTTATAGACAAATCTGTGAAGTGACAAATAGGAAACAGAGCAGCCGGTTTGCTGCAGGCTGAGCAGCAGAGGAACAACTCCCTGCGGGGCCGGGCGCAGGCTGAGAAGGTGACACACACCATCTCCACTGTTTCTGCAGAAACAGCCTCAAATAAAAACAAGGAGCCTTCCAGACCAAGCCAGATAATAGCTGAGTGAGTGGCCTGGCATAGGGAATTCTGTCCCATTCTAGTTCCTCAGGAACACAGAACTAGAGTAGTCCCCTGAGGTCTTGGTCCCAGGCTCTCACTATTTAGGCATTTTTTCATCAGTATAACTTGTCTTGTGAAAATAAATAATGTAACAGAAATGCTGTTCTGATATCTAAGTTTCTAATGTAATTCTCCTGGATGAAGAAAATCCAAGTTTCTCCAAATTGAATTCTATATCCTAATAGAGCGAGCCATGGACAAGCTGATCTAAGTCTAAGGCTCCCTGTGCCTGCCACACTCTTCTTCTGGTTACAGGGGAAAAACACGGAGGAAAACAAACCACTGACAAGAATTCATCCCCACTTTTGAAAAGGAAAAGCAAAACAATGGATATAGCTTATTTTTAAAACGGCCTGAGCTTTTTCAGTTTATTATATATGGTGGCCTTATGGGTAAAAATCCAAACAAGGTCTGCAGGGCAGAATAAAGTTAGCTCCTGAGTTTGTTTGGGTTAAAAAAAAAAAAAAAAAGCTAATATTTAGACCAAAAGAATCAGCAAAACATGCATTGAAAGTGTTCTGCCAGAGACAAGCACAGCTGGAGTTTCTTCTACTGCTGGCTGATATTGACTAAAAAGTAACAGGAATTTAACTATCCATTTAGTGATCTAAGGTCCTGATTGGGATGCACTGGGAGAAACCTGCCTGGGAAGAGCAGGAGGGTATCACCTGTGCCTGGGTAGCAGCAGCCTTTCTCTGCCTTCCCCGTACTCAGCATCTGAAGTTCACTCAAGTATTTGCCTCGCTACAGGAATAAAGGATTTTTAATTTTATTGATCTGCCCTGACAATGCATTACAGTGGAGCAGGGAGCCTGTCAGTGTGGTGTTACTTTGGAGAGAAATGAGGTGACCTGACATGGTCAGCAGAAGAGGAGGAAAAAAAAAAAAAAAAAAAAGAAAAAAAAAGCCTTTCATGTATTCCAAACACTTAGTCTAGTTAACAGATGACTCCCTGATATAAATTACCA
>JAOQGH010000040.1:66791168-66802550 GCA_025769975.1 Gallinago jamesoni
CTCTGGACACGCTCCAGCCCCTCAATGTCTTTCTTGTGGTGAGGGGCCCAAAACTGGACACAGCCCTCGAGGTGGGGTCTCACCAGTGCCAAGTCCCTTCGGCCGAAAGCCCAGCAGCCCCCGCTGGGGGCTCAGGGAGTGGGTCGGTGACATAAACCCCCACTGCGGGCTTCAGGGACCCTGTCCCTGGGGTGAGGGTTGCCCTTCAGCCAGGAGGAAGGAGGCAGCCTCCCCACTGCTGCCATGGACCTAACGGCATCTCTAGGGAAACATGCCCAGAGCTCCTGAAACCTGGAAATATCTCTGCTGGAGGTGGCAGGCATTTGCTTTGTCTGAGGGGAAGAGCAAGCACAGAAGAATGGTGTTTTCTCTTTCCAGGAAAATATGGAAGGGGGGGAGAGACTAAAGAGAAGAGTCCTTTCAGCTGTGAGAGGGTAGCGTTATGCTATGAGTACATAAACTTGGCATTTGCGAACTGTAGCGGTATTGTAGCAACATTTGAAGCTAAAAACCTGTATCTTTTGGCAAAAGTAACCAAAGAAAGCTGGTTAAACAAAGTGGCTTCATTCTACGTGCGCTCACTTGAATTACTCGGGGAGAAGTGCTCTTTGCCAGGCTGCTGTGCTGCTTCCAAGTACCCCAGCTTTCCATCATCCCTGCCCCGTCCCAGCTCCCACGTGCGGGGAAGCATTAACTGCCCACTTTTCGGTGGAAACGTGGGAGCGTTTTGCTGGCAGAGGATTTTGTTTCCAGAGAGCGGCTGGTGCGAGTGAGGTGCACACTGGGGAGACAAGGGCAAACGCGGGGTGTCTCTCACCTGCAGCAGAGACTTCAAGCTGTTCGTTGGAGTCAAGGTCCAGCTCTTCAGAGGAAATCCAAACGCGACTCGCTGCTCCCAGCCCACGGGGAGACCTTTCTTTCTAGATGCTGGAGCCCCCCTGGTGCTTTCTGCATTGTCAAAGGATGCTGTACAGATGTTATGGTTTGAGGAACCCATAATTTATTGCCAATTAGGCAATTACTCTCACCTGATGATCACTCTCCACCTGGGAAGGGGAATCAAGAAACAACAAGGAAACACAAGGGTTGAAATATAAATAGATTTAATAGAATAAGACTAAATAATTAACCCTAACAACACTAAAGAACCAGTATTGATCCCAATACCAATGTAAAATACACCAGGACTATCCCCAACCCACTCTATCCCAGGAAACAGGTCCCTCCCCGCAGGGAGCGCCCTCAGGATCCCAGGCATCAAAGGAGAGACAGAGAGGGAACTCCTCAGCAAACTTCCTAATTTCTATTGAATGACCCGTTCCTGGTATGAAATAACCCTGTTGGCAGTTTGAGGCAAGTACCCGGGTCTCACTCCTGCTCATCCCCACACCCGGGGAGCTCCAAAACTTGAAACCCACATACAAGAGCTGGCTGTAAAGGAAATATTTTCACCAATTCAGACACTAGATTCTTCTAAAAGTCTCAGTTTTCCCAAGCATTAGAAAATAGTGAAAAATAACATTACTGAAAGGGAAATCAGCCCTGTGCCGCTCAAGCCAGGACAATGGCAGAGAGAGAAAGCCCAGAAAGCCCAGCAGGAGCCGAGAAACGACACCCGGGAAGAAAGATTTGGGCGACTGCAAAGGACGGAGGTGGCCACGGGATGGCGGCAGGTAGCCGGGCTAGGGACAGGGCGGCTCGGTGGCTGCCCAAAGCCACCCTGGGAGCTATTAGAGCCATTTGCATATTAAAGGAGCTGACGAAGCCGCGCTCCTGCTCGTTTTCTCTCTCATTTAGTACCGACGGCTCAGGTCTGTGGGGCTGCCCCACCTGAGCGAGGAGGATTTGACCCAGGATTCCCCCAGAAGGTGAGTATTCCTGTCCTTTGAAAAAAAACCAAAACCAAACCACAAAAACCTCGACCCAGCCCCGTTCTGGAGCTATCTAAGGATAATTCTGGCTGCTGAACGGTCCCCTGACACCCCGAGACACTCTCTCCTGGCCACCCCACACCTGGAGGCACTTGGCTTCCTCCATGAGATGCCACCTCCCGCTGCAAGAGCTCTGTCACAGTGGGGAGCACCCGCCACATCCCACCGAGGGAACGTGAATAAACTTTTTAGGGTGTCCTGGGAGCCCCCCAGTCCCTGCCAGTCTCTCCTCTCCCTGAGGCTGCTGACACGGGGCCACCACTGAGGCCTCGAGTTTCTAAACAACTTTTGGCCAAGAAAGTGGAAGTTTTTTCCCCGCCAGACCCACTCCTGCTGACCTATCCCCAGAGCAGGGCTGGTGGTGCCAGACGACAGCGGCTCGGGGGTTCAGGCCCAACATATTCTTCTTGCCAGGCTGGGTTTCTTGCTCATGAGCGCTGGTTCCCAATAGGACTTTTACTAGGTGCTGAGAAACACAGGCACTGCCCTCAGTCCTGCAGCCCAACAGGTTCAGCGAGGATTAGCCAAGCTCTGCACACCACATCAGCACCCCCAGCTCCCCTTGGGCGACTCCCTTCCCTCTCCTTTTCCAATATCAGGTGGGATTCAAGCCTCACACCAGTTTCCCCCAGCCCATTTCATTTAGCAGTTTTTCCCAGACTCTTCTCTCTGCTTTTGACTGATGTCTCCAAAATGAAGACAGAAAGAAAAAGTCCTAATTTTTTTTCCTTTTGTTATTTTCCCCCACCCACACAAACTGACTTGCGAAGTCCTGCAGTAGCCAAGGAGTCTCTGGAGCTGGGCTCTCACACGAAGCTGAGCCACCAGCTCCTGCCTTTGTTGAAGGAAGAACGTACCCGGGCAGGATGAGGAACCTCTGCTTCAGCTCGGTTCGGGAGCAACACAGAGGGAAACACAGCCCCAGAAAGTTGCGGTTTGGGGCTGAAAAACACTTTAACAACCTCTTCTGAAGGATCCTTCTTCTTTCATGTCCTTCCAGCCAGATACACAAGAAAGCAGTGCCCTTTAAACTCCTCTCCTGAAATAAATAAACAAATAAAATAATCCAAGCCCCTGGGGACTGAAAAGGGCTTTAAATATTTGAGCAGGATCCCAAATTAGGGGTGTTTGCAGGCAGGGCACCCTCACGCCCGCAGAAGAGGAGCTCCCTGTCAGAAAGATGCCTCCTCCATCTCACTGCAGCGGCTCCACCGGTGAGAGCCCCAGGGTCGGTACCACTCCCCGGGTGGGAGTTACCATCCCCACATCCAGCCAGGACGTTGGGGTCGGGGGATGCTCCTGGAGAGCTTCGGTGCCAACCCCTCAGCGGGGTCAAACCAGAGCCCCCAGTGCCTGCAGTCCCTCGGGCTGGCGCGATGCCGCTGTGGATTGGGGTGGAAAAACACCACCAGCCCCAGCAGCAATTAACAGCGGAGGGTGATAACATCTTAAATAATTCTATCTGCTGACAAAGGGGTTGTGCGGTTGCAATACCTCAGCACGTGTCTGAGCCCGAGCTCCACAGCACTCCCTGGCTTAGGCAGACTTTTTCACCTGTGAGCTGGAGGGTACCTCGTCTCTCTGCCCAATTTTAGTTTTCCACCCTCAGTGCCAGTCCCCCAAGAGCAATAAATGCCGAGGCAGCGCGTTGCAGGAGGGAAGGGAAGCACTGAGAGAGGAACACCCCCAATCTGGTCACCTGCCTTGCTGCAAGGGGAGCCAAACCTTGCCAAAACAAAGCCAGATGCTGTTTCCTCATATTCCTTTTTAAAAGATCATACATTAAAGAGAAGAAGAAAAAGCGCAGCGTCCTCCAAGTGCCGTGGGAGATGCCACGGGGGTCTGTTACCTGGGACAAACCCAGTCCACGGGGACAGAGCCACCTTCCCCACTGGCTCCTAGCTCCCGGGAGCTCTCGGGACTGGTGTTGGTGCCCACATTCCCCTGGAGAGCAAAGTCCTCCCTGTGCAGCTCGGCACTTTGCAGGAGGAAGAGAGAGATGTGCCGGCAGGGTGACGTGGCCATCTCACCCACTCCTGACCCCGTTCCCCTCTCACCCTGCAGGGCTGCAGAGATCATCCATCTTGCCAGGAGATGTGGAAAGCACCGTGGGTCCCATCTCACAGGGCTTCTCTCTCTCTCTCTCTCTCCAGGTAAACACGCACAGATTCTCCCACGCCCACGGGGAGCTGCTGGTGACAAGGACAGATTCCCCTCCTGGCCAGGTTGTCCCGGGGAGGCTGAAGGGCTGCCCCCTCCTTTCCCTCCTCTACTCTTGATTTCACACACTGCAGAAAATGTGGAAGGTGACCTCTTCTCTTTATTCACAGGTCTGATGAGGAGCCTGTTGGAGGCACTTGGCAAAGCCACAGAATGACATTGGCTTGGCTGGGAAGAACCCTCGGGAATTGCTGGCTGCCTTTCCTGCCAGGGTCCAGCTGGATTATCCCCCAGGACCGACTTCATTCGAGAGCGACCCACGGCAACGCTGTTGGCGAGCCCAAGGGGACCCAGACCTGACCCAAGCCAAGGCAGCTCTTCTTCCCCTGGAAACTAAAGCAACCAAAAAACCCAGAAAACAGACACAAGGAGAGCTGTCAGACCTGGCTCTCACATAACGACCTGCTCGCTCACTCTTCTTGTAAAGAGAGAGTTATACCCTGCTCCGAGCTGTGGTCCCAGATGGATCGAGCCTTTGTGAAGGAAAAAAAGCACTCAGTGATTTGGTTCCGATTTCCAGTGGCTGAGCATCCTGGCACAAATCCCGTCAGGAAAGGCAGAGCAATCGTACTCTGGGAAATATCTCCTTAGAAAGGGCAAGGTTTTAGAGCGGGGAGGCAGGAGGGCTCTGTGGTTTGGAGGAACATTCAGAGCACACTTTGGTGTTTTCCTCTTCAGGAGGGAGGGGATACTTGTTCTTAAGGGCTCTTAAAATACTTACAGGTGTTCCTGAGACCATTGCCAGCAAACCCTGGTGCCCCTTGTGCAGCAGCACTATTACACGTGGGGAGCAGACGCACTCGGCTTCCAGGGCTGTGTTTGCCAGGCAGCGAGGCGAGGAGAAAGGACTTCTCTGTCTTCATCCAACCCTTTCAGGAAGGCAGAGCTCCTCTGAGGTTCACAGAAGGGTTTCTGAAGGGTTCACATAGGGGAACCAGAGTGACGGAGAGCAGGGGGGGAGAGGGCTGCGTTCAAGTGGGAAAACTGCAGAGCAGCCTCCCCACTGTCCTGGAAGCTCATGCTTTGCCCCTTTTCCTCACCATGGCTGTAACAAACTCACCTCCGGCCCCATCCCATCTGCTCCAGAGCTCAGGATGCTCCCGTCCCCTGCCTCTCACATCCGATCTCCTCTGCAGCGCCCAGGCATCACCCCAAGAACGAGGCAGGTTACACACAGCCCAGCTTCATTATCTCTTTGAGGTTTTATGGGGTTTTCCCCTCCTCGCAAGAAATAGTTTAACGCTTTCTAGAGCTTCTGTTAATGCCTCCTTCCTCCTTCTGCCCATTTGTGACACCCTTTGGGGACTGTCACATCCTTCCTGGCAGGATGAAGCAGGCAGCGAGGGGGGCAGAGAGGAGGAGGAGGGCAGGGGTGGCAGAGCCAGGGGAGCTCGGCAGGGTCACCCCACTGCTCTGCGGGGCGGTCCCTCGGGGCCGGGGTGAAGGGCGACTGTCTCGCCGCCTCCCCGGTGTGTGCCCGCTGCCAGCAGCCGCGGCTCCCGCCCCGTCCCACGCGGAAGTCAGGGCGCTGCTGGGTGCACATGAGACCTCAGGGGAAGGAGACGGGGCAGGACACCCTGCTCGCCCAGGAGCCCCGCCAGCCCCGCAGCCCGTCCCACCGGCGGCTGCATCCCCCACCGACGGCCCTGCAGAGACCTGCCCGGGGCAGCCGAGGGAGCCGGGGGGGGCGAGGAAGGCTCTGCGCTTCACCATGAAGGTAGGAGACGGAAAACTGCCCACCTATTCCCAAGAAGCTGCTTTTCGGCGCCTCTGGGCCACCTGTGGCTTGGGACCGTGGGTGGCTCTGAGCTCTGCTCTCTGCTGCTCACCCACTCTCAGCCCCTAAAGCCCTCGAAATGCACCTCAAAGCTCCGGTTCCTCTTCCCAGCCAGCAGCCTCCTGCTCATGGTGGGGATGGAGAGCGGGGCACGCTGCGGGCTCTGCCCACCCTGCCCCGGGAGCCAGGCAGAGCGGAGCCCAGGCACCAGCCCCGGGACCGTCGGGCTGGGGCTGAGGGGGACACGCGTGGCCCCAGGGGTGGGGACCGGGGTTCGGAGGGGCCAGAGCACGGATCAGAGAGGGGTGGTTTGGTTTAGAGCGAGACCAGGTCTTTCCCTGGGGTAAACCCACCGCAAACAGCCGCGGAGGTGGCAGCCCCAGGTCTGCCAGGAGCACCGGGAGTAAAGCAAGGGGAGAGGGGAGCTGAGAAGTATCATTTCTCCAGCTTGAAAGAAAAAAGAAAAAAAAGAAAAAGAGTTTTCTTTTACTCAAAAAGCCAGAGAAACTCCCTAGATTGGGGCAACAGTAAGTGTACAGGTGCACTACCTGCCTGTTCAATTACAGATTGTCACATTTCTTGGGAAACTATGAGGTAAGATTTAAGTGCTCTAAGGGAAGCACTTGTAAGGAGCATCCCGGAGATAAGAGCAATTTGCTCATCTCAGTGTGGGTGACGGGAACCACCCAAGCCCTCCCCAGTCCATGACTGGGAAGGAAAACAAGGATGCTGGATCCTGTCTGGGTCCTTTGGCCGAGTTACTCACAGGGGTGACTGCAGCCCCAGCCTGTCACTGTCTCTAAAGGACCCCGAGCCCTCGCTCCGGGGGTCCCTGCCCTGTGACAAGGGGACAAAGACCCACTGAATCCAGCCACGCTTCAGGGCACACGACCCCTTTCTGGCACCGAAATCCCTGCTTCTCACCGCGCAGGTTACTCCTCCTACACCTTTGCCCAGCGGGGCTCCCGTGGCGGGGCAGGAAGGAGCGAAACGGGCAGCGTCCTCCTCGATAGCAGGGATTAGAGTCCAGGGTCGACAGGAGGCTCCGGAGCCCAGGTGGCCTCTCCTGCTGCCGGGGCAAAGCAGCATCATCCCGCGGCATCACTCGTCCCCCGGGACACGAGGAATAGGCATGGGAATGCCAGGGATGCCAATTCCCTGCGCCGTCCCTGCCAACAAGCCACATCTGGCCCCAAAAGCAGGCTGGGCTCCCGGGAGAGAGCCCCAGTAGCCAAGGCTTACAGCAGCCCCTGCCTGGCGATGATGCTGCAGCCGCCGCGCTCCCCTCCCGGAGGGTCTGCTCGTCCCCCTCTGCCGCCCAGGGCGGTTCGTAGCTGTCACCGCCGGGGATAATCTGCGAGTAATTGGCAAATTCCCCCCCGTTTTGCAGTCCTGCTTTGCAGTCCCGCACAGAGGCGCTGGCGGTGCCCGCAGCGGGTACCAGGCAGTAAATCACGTTGCTATGGGAACAGGGAGAGAAGCCAGACCCCGCTCCCACCCCATCCTTATTGCCTAGAGCCACCATACGGGGCAGCCTGGGGAGCACCCCCACCCCCTCTTAGGGCTTAACTGGAAAATTAAACAGCAACGAGTCCCTCACTGGATTAAAGTCGGCACTTGCTATTTCGGGAGCACGGAGAAGCAGGGGTGGGATCTGGCTGTGCCAAGTCAGAGGGACCAGCAGCGTTCCGACCGGGAATGCCGGTGGAGGAAGGATGCTCTGCTGAAGCTCTGCAGTCTCAGCCCCAACGCCCTCCCCTTGGGGGGGGGACAGGTAGGGGCTGGTGGCATCAGCAGGGATCTGCTGGGAAGGCTTCTGATGCTGCAGACCCCCAGCCCAGCCACACAGCCCGAGCCCCGTGGCTGGATACGTCCCATTTGTGAGCCTGCCTTGGCAATGCCATCAGCTGGAATGTGCTGTCCAGGACGCTTTGATTTGTGACCAGGGGACCATGGCTGCGGCCAGCGGGGCTGGGGGCCACCTGGAGACAGATGCTGGGATGCTACTGGGTCCGTTCACCTCCTCCTGAGCGCTGCTGGGGTCAACAGCAGCAGGACACTGTGTCGAGGTGCATCTAGGAACACCCCGAGACCCCCCCTCCCCGTGGCAGGGACACAGGCAGAGCTGGGAGGTGGCAGCCCATCTGAGAAACCAGCCCGGCAGGAACGGGACATGGCAACCTGGGCAGAGGTGGTGCCAGACCAGGTCTGTGCCAGCATCAGCTGGGGGGCAGAGACTCCTACTGCCACCCCCGTGCCCTGAGATGGGCTCTTGGCCAGGGAGAGGCACTCACCCTCCTGGCGACACCGACCCGAGCCAAAGCCCAGTTCTTCCACCCCAAAGCCCGCTCAGAGCTCTGGCAGAGCGGATGGCAGCACCATAACCTCCCCTCTGCGTCCCGACCGGAGAGAGCGTACCTTTCAGCAGCGAGAAGTCCTGGTTCTTACTGCAGTAGCACCTTCTGGGGGAGAACATCCCTCTTCTCCAGCCTCCTCACTTTGCCTTTCTGCCCGTCACTCTCCTCCCGGCTCCCGCTTCGGGCAAGGATTTGGCAGAGGATTTCAGCCCTTTCCCCATCCCGGTCTCTCCTGCTCCCGTGGCCTCATTCTTCAGCCAGAGCCTGGCACCCGGGTCTTAGGGCACAGTTGCAGCACCAAGGCTCTGCCCCCGGGATGGCAGCCAGAGGAACTCCTCTGCCCGGGCACCACTTCGGTTCCTTGGTGGCAGCTCCGATGATGTCCCTGTCCCCTGGCAGCTCCTTCCCGCTTCTGTGCAGTGTCACCGTGCCCTGGGGACAGAGACATAGCTGTTTGTGGGGCTGTGCCACCAGCCACATCAGAGAACTGCATCCCTGGAGGGGTTCAAGGCCAGGCTGGATGGGGCTTTGAGCAACCTGCTCTAGTGGGAGATGTCCCTGCCCAGGGCAGGGGGGTTGGAACCCGATGATCTTTAAGGTCCCTTTCCAACCCAAATGATTCTATGAAAACCCCTCAAAATGCCATTTTTAAGACAGGATTCATTCCCTGCCCTTGTCATGGAGCGTGTCATTGTCAAACTCACCGCATTCACTGGGACCTGAAGCCTGGCTCTTGCCGAGCCATGGAAAGACAACTTGGACTAATGCCCTCTTGCCCAGGAGAGAGCCCTGGCTGCAAGACCAGGCTGAGGGGGCACCAGGGAAGCCAGGGACAAAGCGGTTGGAAGCTGATGAGCTCAGGTCCTGGGCACCCACCGGGTCCAGGCCACCCGAAGGTGCTCGCTGCGACATCCTTTGGGACACCCCGGGCTGGGAATCCCCCTGGGCACAGGCCACCCCAGGGACGCTCACCGCGGCGTCCTTTGGGACACCCTGGGCTGGGAAATGATCACCCTGCGCCGAGGGCAGCTGCCACGGGGCCACCTTATTTCCTCCACCCACCCCCAGAGCCACACCACTTGGGTGTCTGAGCATAATTAGAGTTAAGTAATGACGGTGACCCATGGTACTCACCCCTGCGCAGCCCCTGTCCCCGGAGCCGGTGGCACACGGGAGGGAGCCGGGCAGAAGCCACACACCAGCGGCTCCTCTTCCTCACTCCATCCCTTAGCCACAGACCGAGGCACCTGAGGTGTTCCAGGTTTCTCACCTCCTTGGCTGCAGGGCTACAAGCCCCTGATGGTCCATGCCCTGCTCTCCCTTCGCTGGAATTTAGAACTCCCTTCCCCCCCCTCACCAAAAAGCTGGCAGTGCCCCGACAGGCACAGCTAATGAGGGGGAAAGGCTGTAAAACCCCCCGCAGCGTGGAAAGAGAGCGGATGCTCTCCCAGCACAAACGTCAGGGCACGGGGTGGAACCAGGAGGAGCAAACCCCAGGGCAGAGGGGGGGGTTTCCCCTCCTGCCCGGCTCCCTCGGGACCCCAGGGTGCCACAGGCGCTGGCACGATGGGTTCCAGAGGAGGTGCCCGCTCTTCCCCCTTGGGACCCCTGAACACGGAGCTGTATTTGGCTGAGGAAGACCCCGAACCGGAGAGGGGAGAGCACGGTGGGGGGGTTTAGGGGGAGCCCGGCCGTGCCCCCTCCCTGGGCACCCCGTGGTGGGTGCCGGCAGGAGAACGGGGCTGGGTGACTCTGGGGCACGTGTGGAAATGCCCGTTTGTCAAATGGGCTCTGTGTCCTCTGACGTGCTGGGGGCAGGAGCCATGGCACCCCCGGGGACACCTGGGGCTGGGGGGCTTTGCCGAGGGGCAGGTTTCCGTGTGCCCACTCGCACCCCGGGCAGCCTGGTCCCGGTGTCCCCGGCAGGCGCTGGTCCAGGGCAGCCCGATGCCATCCCAGCCCCTGGAGGCAGAGGCTCGCTCCGTGCCCGGAAGCAGGGTCTCCCGGAGACCCCACTGAAGCCTTCAGTCCTTCTCTCTTCCGCAGGATGAAATTCCATTGACCCCCTGGAGGCATTTTCCCTTGGAAGACTCTTTTGTCCGCCAGGTAAGCCCCCCCCCTCACGCTCCCCCCCCAAGCCCAGCCCAGCTCACAGAGGGCAGCGGGGCCGTGCCAAGGCAGTGGCTGCCTCAGTTTCCCCACTCCCACTTCCCAGGGACCCTCCACACGGCCACAATGAAGGTCCAAACCTGGAGCTGGGAGAGCGAGCTCTGGGCTTGGCACCCCCCAAAACCCCCGGCATTTTCTGTGGGCAGGATGAAGAGCAGTGGGACTTTGTACTGGTGAGCGACTTCCACGAGGTGGGCAGTGAGAAGGAGACCAAGAGGAGGAAGTTCCTGGATGAGCTGAGCAAGAAGGGCTTCACCATCAAGGTGAGGGGCTGCAGGAGGGAAAGGAGCGGGTGTCTGGCTCTTGTGGTGCCCAGGATCCGAGCCCAGTCTGGGGTCCTGCACCCCAGGAGACGGGAGAGACCGGGAGCATTGAGCCCATCACCACATCAGTGCTGAAAAATTAATGGGGGACCCCAGCCCCAGGACGGTCACGGCCCCTGGACCTCAGAGCTCTGCCCCTTCCCTGCCCCTCTGCCTGCATCATTCTAACAGCCCTTCTCTTCCACCCGCTAGAAAATTGAGGATGAGAAGCTATTCCATGGGGTCCGTGCCCCAAAACAGATCTTCCGCAAATACCAGTGCCTTCTGAGGAACCCCGATGACCCCGGTAGCAGGCCTGATGCCCACCATGATGTACCAGAGACCACCAGGTGGGTGCTGAGCTGGGCTACTGACTCCCAGCACCTTGGCCTCCCCTTCCTCCACCCCAGCATCCATTTCCCAGCTCAGCTCACGGTTCTGCCAGGCTTTTCATTCCCACCTCCACCTGCAAAGCTCAGCTCCTCACCATCCACAGCAGCTCCCCATCCCTGCCCTGGATTCTGGTGCACACCTTAGAATCACAGAACAGTTTGGGTTGGAAGGGACCTGAAAGCCCCCCCAGTGCCACCCCCTGCCCTGGGCAGGGACACCTCCCACCACACCAG
>JAOQGH010000040.1:66802923-66815885 GCA_025769975.1 Gallinago jamesoni
TCCAGGCTGAACCCCCCAACTCTCTCAGCCCCCCCTCCCAGCAGAGGGGCTCCAGCCCTCCCAGCATCTCCGGGGCCCTTCTCCCTTCCCTCCCCTGTTTTCCAGAGCCACACAACCCCCATCTGTACCCCCCCAGACTCCTTTAACCGCCCTTTCTCCTTGCTCAGGATACGCATCGTGCACTTCATCCTGCACCACACGGTGACGCCTGACTGCGGTAAGGGACGGGGGCAGCAGGGGGATGCTCAGGGGATGCTCAGCCTGGACCGGGGTGGGCACGGGGCACCCCCAGTCACTCACACACCCCACCCCGGGAGGGGGCAGAGAGCCAGGGGGCAGCTCAGACAAGGAAATTTGCTGCTGCTGCTTCCAGAGGCTGGGAGGTTTGGGCTGCAGGGACCAGCAATAGCCCTCTCTCCCCAAGCCCCCCACCCCAGCCCCCCCGGGAGCAGCGGGGCAGCCCCGGTGCTGGTTTCGGCTGCCTCCCAGGACCCGGGGAGCTGGCTGGCTCCCAGAGCCAGGCACAGGCAGCCCGCGGCGCCCGGCACATCCGCAGGGATTAACGCTGATCCCTTCGCACAGCTCAGCCTCTCCCGGGAGGGCTGGTTGTTCTTTTTGTCCCCCCCCTTCCCCAAAGGCTCCAGAAAGGGTTTGGGATGATTCTGCCTGGCAGGGAGCACCTGGGGAGAGAGCAGAGGGTCACTAACCTTCTCTGTCCCACTCCGCCCCCAGAGAAGCTGCAGGATCTGATGAAGAAGAAGGTCTTCAAGGCAGCGTTTCCCCTGCACAGGGTGAGCCCGGGGACGCGGGTGCCCGGGAGGAGAAGCCATGAGAGGTGGAGGAGCAAGACCTGGTGTGGGAGACCTTGGGGTGAC
Organism: Gallinago jamesoni; assembly: GCA_025769975.1. NCBI lineage: Eukaryota > Metazoa > Chordata > Aves > Charadriiformes > Scolopacidae > Gallinago > Gallinago jamesoni. The sequence goes on from JAOQGH010000040.1 coordinate 66,803,799, forward strand.
CAGGGCAGCTCAGAGACCTCTCTGGGCAGGGGGCAGGACGGAGCACCCCGGGGCTGGGGTGGGGGTTAGGGCTGCCCTGTCGTCCCCGTACCCGACCGACTGCTCTGCTCCCCAGAGAGAAGAGAGAACAGATTCCCTCAAGAAGAAATGGGCTCGCTGGAGAAACTTATTTTGCAAACAGCCAATTGAGGACATCAGGTAAGACGGGCAGAAGAGGCACGGCGGGTCCCTCTCACCAGGACACCCCACCTGAAACCCGGGGAGCTCCGTGCCCTTTGCCAGGATCCTGTGTTTCCTTTGAAATCAGTAGTTTGAACCCAGCTCCTCTCACCAGTCTGGGGCTCCTCCTGCAGTCCTTAGCCCTGTGGCACCAGCTCCTTCTGCTAATCCTGCAGCACGGAAGGACCCCCGCATCCCCGTGGGTTTTAATGAGCCCCCCTCATTTCCAGCCACACGCTCCCACCTGCGGAAGGAAGGGGAGAGGGGGACAGAGCCTCCAGCCCAGGGCTGAGCTCGGGGCGCTGAGGGCAACGGGGGGCTGCGATAACCACGGCACAGCCCGGGGAGGAGCACGGCTCTTGGGGTAAAAGGGGCAGAAAACGAAGCCTCACAGTCGAGGGAAGGAGAACGTGCTGCTCCATGAAGGCGCTGGGCATGCACGGTGACCCATCACTGCCACGCAAGGATGAAGGGGACGAGAATGAAACGTGGAGGAGGGACAGACTGTTGGGGTTTTGTTTGCTTTGAGCAAAGGCCAGGGAGCACATCGGCACCTGCGGCTGCTGGAAGGAAGTTAATTCCTCTGGAATATGGGAGGGGAGGCGGGTCCATCAGTCAGATCCCACCCACGCCCCCAGCCCCCTGCCCCATCCCAGGAACCCCGAGATGCCGCCCCAGAGCGGGAGGCGAGAGCCCGGCAGGGAGGGAGCTGAGCCCCGAGGGAGGAATTGCTCTGGTCTGAGAAACACTGCACCCCGCAGCCCCCTCCTCTCCTTCAGCCCTGGCCTTCCCAAAATGGCTCTGCAGGCTCCAGCTGCAACTCGGTCTCTGGGCCATTCCCACGCCTTCCCTTCCAGGCGCTATTTCGGTGAGAAGGTGGCCCTGTACTTCGCCTGGCTGGGCTGGTACACCTACCTGCTGGCATTCGCCGCCGTGGCGGGGCTGCTCACCTTCGTGGCTGGCATCACCATCTTCAACTCCAGCCAGGTGAGGTAAGGCAGCCCCTCCAGGAGCCTTCCCCCCCGACGTGGCCCTGAGCCACCATCACCCCCCTTCGCTTCCCTCCACCCCTTTCTCTCCAGCAAGGAGATCTGCGAAGCCACCGACACCATCATGTGCCCGCTCTGCGACCAGAAGTGCCCCTTCTGGCTCCTCTCCGACACCTGCACCTACGCCAAGGTGGGCGCCCCCGTCCCGGGATGGGGACACGCTCCTGTGCTGGTCCCACACCCCTAGAGAGAAAAGCCACCCCAGACCATCACTGGAAACCTCCAGTAACTCTGTAGCCGGATCCTGATTTCCATCCCCACCACAGAAGAGTTAGAACCACAGAATTGTTTACCTTGGAAAAGACCTTTAATATCCTAAAGTCCAACCGTTAAGGAGTTTGCCCCTAACAAGCCCCAGTGCCCATCCCCTTCCTGCAGCATCGTTACCTGTCGGGGGGGGTTGGGGGGGTGGTGGAGAGAGGACCACTGAGCCCAGGGACCTCTCCCCAGACCCCACGTGCCACAGCCCCTGCACCCTGCTGTCCCCATCACCCTCTTCCTTCCTCTTCTCCAGGTCACTCATATGATTGACAACGAGGGGACGGTGGTGTTTGCCATGTTCATGGCCATCTGGGGTAGGTGTCCACATCTTGGTGCCAAACACAAAAGGGAGCAGCCCGTGGTGGCTCAGGGGGAATGCAGGTGGAAGAAAACAGAACATCAACACAACTTTGCCATTTTGGAGCTTTTTAGTCCTTTTCTCCACTCCCAGGGCCACCAGCCCCCCTTCCAGACAGAGCAAAGGACAAAAACACCCCAGCAATTTCCTTCAGCTCCCCAAACACTCCTTACCTGTCCCTCCTCAGAGCTTTCACCCACCACAACCTCCTGCAGAGCACCAACAGCCTCTCGCTGGGTTTCTCCAGCACCTGCTGACAAGTGGTCACAGCTGCAGGGAGGAGGGACCCCAGACCCCTCATGAACCTTCCGGGGTCACTGCATGGTCTCACAGCTGCTGTGGGATGAGCTGATGAAACCCCACCACAGGTCTAGATTGGGCATTTCATGGTGGGACCATGGTGTGAGTAGGTCATGGACACCATCTTGCATATTGTGTGTGGGGGGGTTACACAGGGACAAGCTCAGGGAGGTCAATCCAGACTGATTAAGGGGTGGCTGAATGGATCTGCAGAGGTGCAGCCGTGCTGGGGTGCAGGGCAGGATCCCCCTTCCACTTGGAAGGCATATTTTTCATGGATCCAGAGTAATGTGTCTAGTGGGCACCGTGTGGAGGTGCCCACCTCAGCAGCTCAGCCCAGGGCTTGCCTTGGCTTATGCCAAACCCCCTGCAGAGGCCAGAGCTGGCCGGGCTCCCAGGGAAAGCTCACCCCACACCTCCATCCCATCCCCATGGGGCCCAGCACTCACTGGTGCACCTCCAGGTCCTCCCCAGCCACTGACATGTGGAGGTGGCTGCTTGTCCTTTGTGGCCAGGGGCATTCCAGGTTGATTCACCATGAGGGATTGTCCATCCCAGTCCATGGGACCAAGGGGTGGCTTCGCCTCCAGAGCCATCCCCGAGTGTCCCTGCACTCTATCCTTGCCCCCACAGCCACCGTGTTCCTGGAGCTGTGGAAGAGGCGGAGAGCCACCGTGGTCACCACCTGGGACCTGTACAAGTGGGACGAGGAAGAGGTGAGGGTGACATCTTCCCCGCTTGGTGCTTCCCTTCCAGGGCAGGAGCCAGCTGGACCCACAGCAAAGACACCTCACAGGGACACCCCGGCTCAGACTGATTCTCTGTAGATGTAACCTCTCATGGAGACACTTAAACAAACAGCAAATCCAACATCTGACAGTCCTGGAGACACGGGGCCCTCCAGAGCGTTAAGCAGACAGTAGCCATCTCTCTGCATTGCTAGTCACCTCCCCTCCTGCTCAGGGGCTGGAACGCAGTCAGGACTGGCCACACTGCTGTGGCGTGGGTTGGGTGACCATGCCCATCCTTCTCTGGTGCTGCGCATCCCCTATGTCTGTCAACACAACGACCCCTGGACCTTCTGCTGCCTGGGCACAACTCTGACAGATCCTTTCTTTCACGTTTTTTGATTTTTCTATTTTTTTTTAAGGAGGAGTTGGCTATGGAGCTGATCAATGACATGGAGCACCAACCCCAGCAGTACCAGCACTCCTACTTCCGCAGCACCATCATCCTCCTCTTGGTTCTGGTGATGGTAGGTGCCAGGGCGGACACAGGAAGACCTGGTTCAAGGGCACGTTGGTTTTCCTCCTTCTCTCCCCGCTCTGCTGCAAGAACGGCACCTCAAGGGGTCCTGTGACCAGAGCAAAGGCAGGCCCCAGGTTGCCAGGGCAGGTCCATGCCCATCACAAGTATCTGGGGCCTCCCTACACTCATGGGAGAGGCCGACCACCCTTGGGGGATCTGGGCTGAGGGCTCTGCTCTCACTGTGGAAGGTGGTAAGGATGAAGGCGGTGAGACAGAGGGTAGGAAAAAGCAAAACCTTGATGCCCTTGTTTCACCCCGTGGGCCACTGGAGAGGTCCACCTTAAGAACCTTTCATCCTTAACTGAGGATTGCACTTGGGGCCACCTCCAGATGAGCTCTAGTGAAGGAAGCCAGGTTTTGAAGGGTTGGTGGTCCCCAGGTGGGATGGAGCAGGTGCCCACCACGCAGGATTTCTCGTGTCCCACTGCCCTCCTCCTCCACAGATCGCCGTGCTCATCGGCATCGCCCATGGACTCGTCATTTACCGGGTGGCGGCAACAGCTTTCTTCACCCAGAGTGACTTTGAGTTCCTTCAGGAGAAGGCCAACACCATGGCGGTGATCACAGGGGCCGTGCTGCACTACATCACCATTGTCATCATGACCAAGGTGCGGAGTGACATGGGGTGGACAGAAGGTCTTCTCCTTGCCTTCCCACCACCAACCCTCCCCTCTCATTTTATATCTCCATTCTGCAGGTCAACAGGCACGTGGCCCTCTATCTCTGTGACCTGGGTAAGAGAAACAGGGGGCTGTCTCCCACTTGCACCCCAAGCTATCCAGCAGCAGCACCCCCTTGGTCCCCAAATGCAGGTCTCTTCCCTTCCTCCACTGGGCGGCTCCTGCCATGCAGGTCCCCATGGGAGGCCACCAGCCCCCCAACACACAGGCTCACCAGGGGCTCAGGTGCTGCCCGTCCCACAGCCACGTTACGCTGTGGAGGGACAGTCACCCACCAGGGCTGGGACCCTGCACGAGCAGGAGGTCACCACAGCTCAGGAGAGGTCCCAGCATGGTTCTCCTCCCAGCTGAAGGGCCCCTTCTCCCCAGCTGATGGCTCTGAGGGACCTCCCTGCTCGACTGAGCTCAGCTCCATCAAAGGGCTCAGTGAAGGGCAGGGAAGGCTCCAGGAGGGGCAGGGTCCCACCACTCTGTGACCAAGCCCCTGGGCCTCACTCCCTCCCCCAGAGAAACCACGGACCTTATCCCAGCGCGAGAACAATTTCACCATCAAGATCTTCACCTTCCAGTTCTTCACAAACTTCTCCTCACTCATCTATATCGCCTTTTTCCTGGGAAGGTGAGTGGGGGCTGGAGGGGGAGGCTGAGGGGAGCCCTGGCTTGGGGGACACATCCCCGACTCTCCCCAGGGTCTAGGGACAGCCCAGACCCTCTGCCCTCCCTGCCAGCACAGGGGTCGCACCTGGGACCTCAGGAGGGACATGTGGGCATGGTGGGTGGGGGAAGCCCCTTCCTCTCCACTGGTGCCCGGAGGATGAAGCCCCTTCGGTGGGGCCCAGCAGTGGGGCTCAACTGCTGTTGTTGGTCCCTCGCTCAGGATCAACGGCCACCCTGGGAACTACGTGCGCGTCGCTGGCAAGTGGAGGCTGGAGGAGGTGAGGGACTTGCTGTGGAGCACCCTGACCAGCACCCCCCGGCCAGCTGGCCCTGCCAGCAGTGCCCAGCTCCTCCTCTTGCCCCCTGGCAGTGCCACCCCAGCGGCTGCATCACCGACCTCTTCATCCAGATGGCCATCATCATGCTGCTCAAGCAGACCATCAGCAACGTGGTGGAGTATCTCAGCCCGTAAGCTCCCCCCAGCCCATGGAGCACCCACTGGTGCCCCCCCAGGACCTCCCCAACTCCCACAGAGTAACCCCAGGCTCCGGGCCAAGATCCTCCCCCATTTCCCTGCCTGGGGTCCCCGGGGCTGTCCCTGGCAGCGGTCACCCCTCTGTCCTCTGCGGGCAGCAGTCCCAATGGCTCGCTCTTCCCACCAGCTGGGTAACCCACAAGCTACGCAAGAAGCGGCAGCACCCCAAGAAGAGGAGCATGATGTCAGGAGAGGAGGAGGAGGAGGAGGAGGAGGAGGAGGAAGCCTGCAGAAGGGATTGGGTGAACAACTATCATCTCAGTGAGGTGGAATTCCTCAGCCTCTTTGACGAGTTCTTGGAGATGGGTACGTAGGGCAGGGGGTCAGAGCCACGTGTCCTCCTTGACTGGAGACACCCTGATGCTGGGGAGCCCCTGCGTGGGCGGAGGAGAGCTCTGGGACCCAGCCAGGAGAACATTCCCAAATCCAGAGAGAGCAGGAAATGCTGCTGGCCCTGGGACCCTCCTCTCCTCCCAGAGGTGTCAAGGGGATGGCTGTACCCTCTTGGTGGTCTCTCTGCCTGGCTGGTCAACCAGTGCTCTGTGGGACCCTCACACATCCCCCTCTGAGAGGTGGGCGTCCCTGGGGAAGGTGGGGTCCCCAAGGCAGGTCTATCTCCCCCTCTCACCCCCTCAAAGCCCCTCAGACACAAGCCACAAAGCAGGACAGACCCAGAGAGCGGCCAGGGCCCTGCGGGATGTCCTCTCTGGGGTGGCGTCACAGCAGCACGTGACCTGTTGTCCCCATGCAGTGATCCAGTACAGCTTCACCACCATTTTCGTGGCCGCCTTCCCCTTCGCCCCGCTGCTGGCCCTCTGCAACAACCTCCTGGAGATCCGCCTGGACGCCATCAAGATGATGCGGCTGCGCCGGCGCATCGTACCCTGGAAGGCCAATGACATCGGTGAGAGGGGGGAGATTCTTCACACTCTTTCCCTGGCCTGAAGCCCTTGAGCAGCTCTTGGCCAGGGACCGGTATCACTTCACCCTGGAGGTAGGAGAGCACAGGGTTGGGGAAGGAGAAGCAATTTCAGACCCTGCAGAGGCTGAGGAGCCACTTGGAGGTCTTCTACATAGCACCATAGAATTGCCCAGGGGTGGAAGGGACCTTTCAGATCATAGAGTCCAACCATCAACCCAGCACTGACAAACCCACCACTGATCCATGTCCCTCAGCACCACGTCTTCCCAGCTTTTAAATCCCTCCAGGGATGGCGACTCCACCACTGCCCTGGGCAGCCTCTGCCAAGGCTTCACAACCCTTTCCAGGAAGAAATTGTTCCCATAAACCTCCCCTGGAGCAACTTGAGGCTGTTTCTTCTTGTCCCATTATCTGTTCCTTGGGAGCAGAGACCAACTCCCCCCGGCTACACCCTCCTTTCAGGGAGTTGGAGAGAGCGAGAAGGTCTCCCCTCAGCCTCCTTTTCTCCAGGCTGAACACCCCCAGCTCCCTCAGCTGCTCCTCAGAAGTTCTCCAGACCTTGGAGAGCCACTCCCAGAGTTCTCCAGACCCCTCATGGAGCGAGGGGCCCCTCCTCGACCTCCATTCCTCTTCTGTCCCTGAGCTGGGACTGGGTCTGCAGCCCTCGGACGGTGGCAGCAAGCCATCAGAGGGGCCTCACCGACCGCTCCTCCCCACAGGAATCTGGCTGCAGGTCCTGGAGGCCATCGGCATCCTGGCTGTCATTGGGAATGGGCTGGTGATCGCCATCACCTCCGAGTTCATCCCCATACAGGTCTACAAGTACACCTACAGCCCCTGCATGATGGAGAACAGCACTGCCGTGGAGTGAGTGCCACCGGGTCGGCTGTCCCTGCCCACCCCGTGCCAACGCACAAGGCAGCCGAGCGGTCCCCCATGGTGGGGTGGGGGGAAAGGGGAGCAGGGGAGGGATTTCCAGTTGGCCCCCTCCTCACGCCATCCCCATGGTGGGTAAACTGGTGCCCCTGAGTGGTGAGAGCACCCTGCACCGTTGGAGAGCCGCGGGACTGCCCTCCTCCTTTCCCTCCCAGCCTTGACCCACTGGCCAAGCTCAGTCAGGCCAGACAGAAGTCTCAGAGCCACCCATTTCCCCCAGGATTTGAGAAAAGGGGCAGCCAGGGAGGGGAGGGGGAGCCCCAGATGGGTGCTGGCTTCCCCAGCATGGGAGGTGCAGTCTGCGCTCAGCCGCACTACGAGTCACCGGAGAATCCACACCCCACACATGGAAACCACCCCACACCTCAGAAAGGAAAGCTGCAGGGAGACAGTCTTTGGGGCAACGAGAGGACGTTGTGTCCCCTGGAGAGAGACGGGAGCTGTGGCTTTTGGCAGGGGCATGTCCAGCCCCCCAGTCTGGCCAGGAGCCACAGCCCCCCCTTTGCCACGGGGCCAGTGACATCATCACTCCCCCCTCCCGCAGCTGCTCCACCGGCTACATCAACCACAGCCTCTCCGTCTTCCGTGTCCAGGACTTTGAGCCCCACACCAGGGTGCCCGAAATGCTGCTGGGCCACAACATCACAGAGTGCAGGTAACAGCGGCCATCGCTCTGCCCCTCACCGTGCCCTCCCGCCCGCCAGCCGTGGGGCAGGGCTCGGGGGCGGCCACGGGGGCTCCTCTCGGACCCCCCGGAGGGATGCCGGGCTGGCACCGATGGGGCTGTGCCGCAGGTACCGGGACTACAGGCACGCCGACGACTACAGCTACACCGTCCAGTTCTGGCACATCTTCGCAGCCCGGCTGGCCTTCCTCATCCTCTTCGAGGTGGGCACCCGGGGGGGGGTGGGAGGAGGGGGATGTTGGCCAGGGGAAACAGGGAATGGGCCACCTTCACCAGCACGGGGAGGTCCTCACCGTGGCGGCTGCCTTTGCCCCCCGCAGCACGTGGCCCTGTGTGTCAAACTGATCGCGGCCTGGTACGTCCCCGATGTCCCCAAGTCCGTGAAGAACGAATTCCGGGTCAGAAAACACACCAACCTTTATAAAGAACTGAGGTGGGTGACATCCAGGGGAGACCTGCCTGCTTGCAGGATCCATCCCCCCACAGCCCCACTGGCCACCGCAGGACTGGGGACGGTGGGGCTGCCGGCTCCTGCCCTCGGGGACCTCCTCTACCACCACCTTTCTCCCCCAGCGCTCACCCCAGCCTCTGCCCGGGGCCTCCAGCTGAAAATGCTGGGTTTAAGATGAGCTGCACCACCCGTCAATGAGGGCCCATCTCCCCCCTTGCCCCCGGCCCCGCTCACTAGCCCAGGTGCTTGTAGGCACTCGAGGCCATTGAGATGAGTCCCACCTGAGGCTGCTTGGCTTTGGATTTTCTTTCAGAAAAAAGAAAAGCTCCAAGTTAAAACAAGGAACAATTTTGCCCAAATCTTCCACTTAAACTTTGTTTAAAAAAAATATTAAAAAAAAAAATAATCAAGCATTTCAGTAAGAAACAGAACCACTGTAGCCAAGAGCCACAGGCTGGGCCACCCTGGCGCTGCCATCATTCATGGACCAGCTCCTCTCTGCAGGAGGGCTCAGCCTGACCCTCTTCATGGCCACCCCAAAATCCCAGGGAGAGCAGAGGTGAGCGGGGCTCAGGATGCCCCACATTGCCACGGTTCAGCTCTCAGGCTCCGGCTTCCCACTGAAGGAGGGATTTCCCACAAACAGCCTGTTGTCCTTTCTCCATTTATTTTTTGGCAAAAGACCCTGTTCCCCCCCTGAATATTTTTCCACACCCCCCATTGCTTCCCAGCTCGGGCAGTCCCCCTGCAGCACCCTCTCTTCTCTCCCCAGCATGATGGAGTACTCCACCGAGGTGTAGCCCCCGCTCACCGAGGAGGGTGAGGAACATGGACCTGAGCCCCCCTCCACGGTCTGGCAGCACCGGAGGAGCCACCTGGGCTCCGGGACACGTGTCCCAGCTTGGACTTGAACTGGGAAGTGACATCGTGAGGGCAGCTTCTCAGGAGCAGGGTCCTTTCTGACTTGCACGGCCGGGAGGAAGCTGCAGCAGAGCTGGGAACAGTGCACTCCCAGGACACTGAGGAGCCAGGCAGAGCTTTGGCACCGGGGACAAGGCACGGTGGGCACCTGGCTGCCATCGGGCAAGCGCAGCGCTGGTCCACAGATGACCTGGCTTCCTTGTCACTCACGGCCTTAACGTGCCACTTGGCATCGCAGGAAAAGCTGGTTACCTCCTCCCAGCTTCCCGTGCCAGCTCTTTTGTTGCACTTTGGCCCCTTTCTCCTCTGCCCTCAGTGACCTCCTGGCTCTCGCTCCGCTGAGAAACTCGAGTCCTTCCTCTTTCTCTGTGATCCTGCTCCCGGCGCAGCTTCCCCATGGCCGCAGCTCCCGCCTGCTGTCTCTGGGGTCACTGGAAAGACACAGTGGTTAGTCTGGCTGCGTTTGGCCCCGGTCCCAACCCAGCCCCTGCTCTGCCCCGAGTGCTCCCAGCCCTTGAGCCCGGCTCTGCCACCACCACGCACGGTAAATAAAGGTAACGCCCACGCCGACACCAGCGGCCGGGTCCCAGCTGCCGTTGACTCACTGTACTCACACCGGTATCATTCCTGCCTCCCTCATCACCCAGAGAAATCATCCCCACTAAAAATTTTTAGTGATAACGGAGATGATCAGAAAAGGCCAGAGTTGAAGCGCCTGTGCGTAGCTAGAGCTTGGGCTGAGTGTGGGCACTGGCTGGTGAGACACCTAGATGTTGGGACTCTGACCACACACAGTGGGAAAACAACCTGTGAAGTGTGCTGGGGTAACAGAAATACCCAGCTGCACAGAAAACCCTGGGCCATAGAGCTACCACGGGTTATCTCTCTCTCCAAAACACAGCCTGCCAGCCTAAATCTGAGCCCGCCAGCCCGGCATGTCTCCCGCTCTTCCCGTAGAGCCCTGCTGCAGAGGGGAGCCGGGGTGACATCCAGGGCTGGGCTGGTGTCACAGCCAGTGCTCTAACACACACTGACACTCTTCTAACACACACACAGGCACGTTCCTGGCTCTCAGCTTTGCTCTCTGCCGCACGTACCTTTACTCATTTGTTTACCAACCCAAAGCAGAGTAATTTATGCTCAAGGAACAAAGTCTTTGTTCGTTGCTGCCCAGAAATGATAACGTGCCCTCAAACGAGTGACTCTTCCCTCGGCATCGAGTGCTGAAACCGCCCTTTGATGCCACGAGTTTCCCCACACGGCCTCACCCAGCTGCGTTTGCAGATGTGCGGGGAAAAAGCCCTTCTCTTAATTTTTCCTAATTTCAGCTAATGTGGGAGGCAGCAGCATGGGACAGGCGACCGCAGCTCGGTCTCCAGCTTTCTTGTGGTCCTTGTAACTCCAGGGCAAATCCACCAGAGCATTTCAAAGCTTTAGAGCCTTTTTGTTTTATAAGAAACGGAAACTTTTAATTGGTTTGAAAGCTCACCCTCGAGCTCCTCCCTTTCATCCCCTTCTCTACGGAAAGGCAGTAGGTGCCTCCTTGTGTTGGAGGCGAGTTGTGGAAATGAACTGAAGGAAACGTGGGAGCCCCGGGTTGAACCCGTGTGTGCAGGTGTAACAGCAGCAGCAGCCACCCCGAGAACTCAGAAAAATGCAGATAAGTAAGCCCAAGCACCATAGGTCACGAACAACTCTCTCATTAGGGCTGATCTGTATTGTTCTGTAATTAAAAGCCAGGCTGGCCCAAGCCCCTACTGTGGCTAGAGCCATGCTGCTGTACAGAAGCCTGTGTAGCAATGGTTCTTCCCGTAATTAAACCGGTTCTCACTGCACAAAGCGCCATGAGCACTGCACGTGTTGCGAGAGGCCACACCACCTTCAGCTCCCCTGAAGGGTCTGGGCAGCCCCAGCTGAAGAGCAAAAAGCCAGCACCCACTGTGCCTCCTCACAGAGGAACAGCGGCTGTGATTAAAGGTCTCTTACCAGGAGGCACCTCACCCCGGAGCACTAGTCTCATTTCTGGGACCTGGGAGCAAAGCCTGGTTTCATACTGTATCAATGGCCTTGGAACACCATCACCCAGCAGCTCTAAGTAGCTTAAATTTAATTAGAGTCAAGCTGCTAAATGCATCAGGAATTGGCTATTAATAAGCTTACACCACACAGACGTTTTCATTCGTGCCTGAGCAGCACTCTCACCTCAGGCAGGAGGCAGGATGAGGCCACAAGTCCCGGTTCAGGGTCTGAGGGGGACAGCCCCAGACAGCTGTGACTCCGCCAGGGGTGACATGCCAGAGTCAGCACAGCAGAGAAGGCACCTGGGTTAACCCAGGCTCAGAATGTCACTCCCAAGAGTGTGGAAAACCACTAACTATCCTGCAGGGAACCAAAACGAGCCATGCTCCACTCCTCAGGCTTCTTTTGTCTTTTCCCCACTGTGGCCAAAACCACCTCCACTCCTCATTTTTAACTTACCTACCTGCGGGAACAACCCTGAAGGACAAGAAAAGGTGTTATCAGCTCCTGAATTACCATCAAACCACCCCACACCCTTACCATCCCCAGGATCCCTGAGACCCAGCCCTCCAATAGGGTTCCCTCCACCTGTTCCCCCCACACCCGCGACAGGTGAACAGCACCAATATTTTACATATTCACAGAATAGTTTGGGTGGGAAAGAACCTTAAAGCCCCCCCCCCCCCCAAGTGCCAGCCCCGGCCAGGGGCACCTCCCACCACACCAGGTTGCTCCAAGCCCCCTCCAACCTGCCCTTGAACCCCTCCAGGGATGGGGCAGCCACAG
>JAOQGH010000040.1:66824288-66834569 GCA_025769975.1 Gallinago jamesoni
AGCCCACAGCAGGGAGCCACAGGAGCAGCTCTGCCCACACGGGGACAGTCCCTGCTGGGTGTAGGGACGGGGACAGAGGGGCTCAGAGACCCCCCAGCTGCTGGCAGCGAGGGGAAGGGCAGTCTCAAACACACCCCCCACCACCCCTGGCAAAGGGGGGACACAGCACTGCGTCACCAATGCTGCTTCCCAGCTCCTCAGGGCCGCAGGGCCACCCCATAAAAGTGTGGGAAGCCACCTCAGACCTCCCACAGCCCCCCGCTTCCTCCCCCCAAACTCTGCAAAGCCCCATCCCCACCCAGCCCGGGCAGAGGGTGTGTAACCCATGGCGAGCCCCACACCAGCACCCTCCCAGCCCCCGGGGTGCCGTGACTCAGGGGAGCCGGGACAGGGTGGCCCCAGAAGCCCCCCTCCCCACCAGCATTGCTCTGCAGGAGCCCCCTCTCCAAGCCCCGGGACAAGCCGAGCTTCGCAGTAGCTCCCGAGGAGCGGGAAGGGTCCCCGGGGGCTGAGCACCCTCGGGTGTCGTGGGGCAGCCCCCCACTAATTGGGGTCCCCGCAGCAGAGCCAAAAGCAGTCGCTGGGTTCAAGGCTGCGGCAGGAGGGAGGACAAGCGTCCCCCAGCCTGGGGAAGGGGGACACGGCAGAGGGGGCAGGAGGGACACAGCGGGGACTACTCTACGGAGCAGCATCCCCAGGGCAGGGCCGGCAGCCGGGGACATCCTGGTGGGGAGAGGCAGGGCCGGGCAGTCCGGCGCCCGGGGGTGTCCTCACAGGCTGAGGAAGTCCTCCTTCCGGTACCCCTTCTGCAAGGAGACAGGCCACCCGTCACACGGGGGGGACACCAGCGCCATCACCTTTCCTGCCCACCCCTCACTGGAAATGTGAACACAAACCCACTCTGCTCCTGCCCCAGCAGGGCCAGGCTGTCCCCACGTTGGGCACATGGCTGTCCCCACCCCACCGGTGCAGGTGCCACCACAGGGACAACACCCTAGGGACATCCCCACCCCTTCAGGATTTGGGTTCCGTCTATCCCTGGAAGCATTTGGGAGGTGTGGGAGAAGCCCCTGGCCCTGGCTCCCTGGGATCCACCCTCGGGATCCGTCCCTGCGGCCGGGGGAGGCACCGCAGGGTGGCACGTACCATCTTGAAGTCCCGGTGGAGCTTGGTGTATTGCCACATGTTGCCCAGGAGGCTGGCTGCCGCTCTGGAGGACTTCTCGTTGTCCGAGCTGGGGCAGAGACAGGATGCGATGAGCTTTGGGCATGGGGGGGTGCCCCTCAGCCCAAGGACACCACCCCAGGGGGCACCGAGGGGCTGAGGACTCGGCGCTGGTGGGAAGAGGCAGAAGGCTAAAGGACAGGGGCAGGGTGGCAAGTGCTGCTGACAGGAGAGGTGAGCAGCACCCAAGTGGGAAGAAGGTGGCTGCAGCGATGGGCAACCCCATGATGGGGTGTCCTAAGGAGGTGGCAAAGGGCTGGAAGGTGGCCATGAGACCCCTCTGAGCTGGTTTGGTGACTCCCAGCACCTGGGAGCTGGACCAGGGGAGGAAGGGGAGAGCAGGACAGGACCCCAGGTCTGAGCTGGGACAGCAGAGGACACAGGGAGTTCCCACCTGTCCCTTCTCTTCTTGATGTAGAAGAGCTTCCTGAGGCCATCGAAGTAGACAATGTCGCGGGCAGCCATAGGGCTCTCCACCACCAGGTTGTTGAGGACCGCGATGATGTTCACAATGACATCAGCAGGCGGTGACTTGTCCCCGACGCTTCCTGGCAGCTTCTCGATCAAGTGGCTGACCACCTTGGTTGCTGGGGAGCAAAGGCATCAGATCAGGGCTGGTGGCCAGACCCAGGGGACACGCGTCACCCTAGGGATGAACCCTGCAACCTCCCGGGGGCAATGAGGGGACAGAGGGTCCAGCCAAGGAGCGCCAAGGACATTTTCAAACCCTTTGCTCTCTGGAGTCTCTGCTGAGACCCCTGGGCACCTGGGAGAGGAGTTGGGGGACAAGGATGAAGCCAAGTGAGATGGTGGGGCTGGAGGGAGAGCACAATGTGTTGGGGGGGTGTGTTCAGTCACTGGGGAGGGACGATGGCCCGGCCACCGCATGCTCAGCTGTGAGCAAGGCTGCGGCAGGCAGGACGGTGCCGAGACACGGCTGGAGGTAAGTGGAGGGCAGATCAAGGAGGAACAGGGTGGAGGGGGTCCGTGGGTCTGCCCCCCACAGCCCCAGCACTCACACATCTCGTCCTTGTTGCGGGCATGGCGGGAGAGGTTGCGGATGAGGCCGGTGAGGGAGCGCAGCTGGTGGTGGTCGGCGGTGCGGACACGGTCCAGCACGGGGTTGAGGATGCGCTCCTGCTCCAGGGCCAGCCGGCTCAGCACGCCCGCCCACTGCCGAGGAGACACCCCCATGGAGACACCCGCCGGGAACTCCCAGCTGCCTCCTCCTCCCACCCCACCTTCCTCCTCCTCCTCTTGCTCAACAGGGCCACGGGGTGACCCATGTCCAGGTGACAGGCAGCCTGATGGCCACGTTCCCCCACCCAGGAAAGGCTGGCACCGACCTGCAGGGAGGTGCATCCCCTCCCCAGGCGTGGCCGTGACCAGCCAGGCGGTGGGGACAAGCAGGGGAGATGGGGGGAGCCCCAGGGGAAGCCCCTCACCCTGCGGTCCCCAGCGGTGATGTTCTGCAGGGCGCCCGAGGCCGCCTCCGTCGTGTGCTTGTTGAGCTCGCAGCGCTGCAGCAGCCGGTTGTAGATGCCCACGATCTGTGGGTTCCAGAGCCACTCCATGCCCTTGGGGTCCTTGGAGACCTCCGTGAAGGTGACGATGTCTGCGTTCATGTAGTGCTGCGGGGACGGGGGGGGTGGCGGCACTGTTAGACTCGCAGGGGGTGTCCCCTCTGCAGCGTCCCTCACTGCTGGTGTCCCCCCTTTTCCCCGGCGTGCCTGGCCCCAACTGCTGGGCAGCTCCAGGCTGGCAGTGGCCCAGCAGGTCACCCCGGCTGCGTCATGCCCCATGGGGTGGAAACGTTGGGGTTCAGCACCCTGATTCACCCCCACGCCCCTGATTCACCCTCTGCTGAGCTCACCCGCGTGTCCCACCCAGCAGCCAAGGCCAGCATCCACCTCCGCCCCAGCGTCACCTCCACTGCCAGCTGCTTCCCAGTGCCAACCCCGCCTAGGCGACGCGGCCGTCACTGTGCCCCCCTGCCCCCCGCCCTCTCACCTCTCGTGCTTTCTTGCTCTGGGGGCTGAAGCAGCCCACCAGCTCCCCCGTCACCACACTGCTGTTCCTCCTGTGGCCTTCCAGGCGCTGGAGGGAGGAGGGGGGCATTTCGTCGTACAGGCGGTAGGAGAGGTTGCGCAGGACGCAGACGGCGTTCTCCACGCTCTGGGGGAGGAGATGGGAGTCAGTCCTTGTGCCACCTGCCAGGGCACCTCCAGCTGGCACATCTCCTGGAGCAGGATCCCATGGGGGTGGCCAGAGTCATCCCAATGCCACCAGGGCCACCCCACTGTGCCCAGGAAGGTCAGATGGAGCCAGGTTGGTTTTCCAACCATCCCATCAAGATGTGCCTTTGCACCACGATGGCCAGGGGCGGCAGGAGGGAGGGAGCAGCACCTCCTCTCAGAGCCCCCAAACCCTGCCAGCCTCCAGCTGGACAAGGGCTTACCTTGTCCTCAGACTTGCCCACTTCCAGGGAGCTGTTGACATAGTGGATCATGGAGTCCACCAGCCCGTGGCACTCGCGCATCTTCTGCCGGGTCTGCTGGCTGGCAGAGCTCAGGTTCCTGCACAGGGAAGGTGGGTCCATCATGGCACAAGGGCCTTGCCCCCAGCCACCTCCCTCCTGCCAGGAGGCACCACGGTGGGGAGGGCAGATAATACCTCTCCATGGGGTTGGCCAGGCTTTGCCTTGAGGCACGAGCGCTGCGAGGGATAGGGACCCCAGAAAGAGCCCTGGGGACTTTGCTCCCCATCTATGCAGCACAGATGGTGTCTCTTTCCCCACCCAAACCTTTATCCACAGCGGTACCTGAGGAAGCCCGTGGAGTTGTAGAAGATCTCTGCCTCCGAAGGGTTCTGCTGGATGACACCTGAGCCCCCCAGCCCAGAGAGGGGGACCAGGACCAGGTCTGTGAGCTGCTCCAGCGTGTCCCGGGCCAGGCGATCCTTCAGGTTGTCACTAGAGGAGAGGTTCCACAGGATCCCTGCACAGAGGGAGACCTTCAGTCCCGGGGTGGCTGGAGAGCACATCCACCCTGACCCACCTCCCCAGGGGGTGGCTCATGCCGACCACCCGCAGCCATGGGACAGGGCCGGTGACAATGATGCAGAGAGGTCATCCCCATGGAGTGCCACTCCAGCTTTACTCACAGGGTGGGGGCACCCCAAGCTGCCCCCAGGGGAAGGAGGACCCCTGCCCACCCCTAACCCCATCCCCAACCTGTGACATTCTTGCGGAGCTCGTCATCGGGTTCCCGCAGCGTCCGCATGAGCTCGTAGATGCCGTTCTCCTCCACCAGCGCCAGCTTGTTCTCCACGTTGTCGTAGATGAGGTTGCGCATGGCGCCGGTGGCATGGCGCTGCACCTCCTGGTTGGGGCTGTTGAACAGCTTCACCAGCTTGGGCATGGCCTGGAGGCTGCGGGCCTGGGAGGGGAGAGCCCGACCAGGTTAAGAGGCCTGGCTGCTTCCCGGTTCGGCTGGGGGCTCCCTCCACCTCCTCCACCCTCCCAGGGGTGTCACACCATGGCAGGGGGGCTGGGGACACCCCCTTCCCCTTTGGCTCCCGGGGCCTCACCTGCTTCTTGGCGTTGCTGTCGCTGTAGCACTTGTGCTGGAGGTAGGCAGCACCCAGGACCTGCAGGTTGGGGTCACTGGCTATCAGGTATTTCACCGCAGAGGGCAGGTCAATGTCATCAAACCTGGAAGCCAGAGGCAGGTGAGGAAGAGCCCAGGCAGAGCATCCCACAGGGGTCCTCCACCTCTGCACCCCACCACATCCTGCATCTCAGAGACCCACCAACCCATCTCCCTCCCCACCACGCTCTAGGGGCTCCGGTCTCCAGACCCGGCTGAAGGAGCGTCTTCCTACCCTCATGTCTCAGGACGCGTCCAGGAGAGGAGCTAAACACACAGGACACACTTGGAGGTCAACCCCTGCCATGGTCCACCACTATGGACCTGAGCTGTGCCCACCACCTCATCCCTCCTCCTGCATCCCTTGCAGCAAGGTGACGCCCGGCAAGAGATGGAGGGTTTTTCCCTCCGCCAGCCGAGTGACAACGGGGGCACTCACCCCCCCGACTGGTGGCTGAGCAGCGTGCTGTGCCCGTTGTACATCTCCATGGCACGCTGGTCCTGCAGGTGGTGGCTGGACTCGGCCAGGCTGCGCACGGAGGGGGCGCGGGAGCTGTGCTCCATCATCCCCAGGTAGGAGCCCCCCACGCCTGCCTGCGAGGCCGCCGGGACGCCGCCGAAGGAGCCGGTGCTCAGCCGGGAGCGGTTGTTGCTCTGGAAGCGCTGGAGGGTGCGCATGGCGGGGGCCCGGATGGTGCGGCTCTGGGTCACCTCGCCCCCCTCCAGCCACTCGGAGGCGGCCTTGGTGGCCGAGCCGGCGCTCATCTGCCTCTCGAAGGTGTAGGAGCGGGCGAAGCCGCCGTTGCCTTGGCTTTTGTAGAGGGGCCGGTGCCCCACGGGGTCCAGCTGCTCCGAGATGACGCTGTAGCGGTCGTCGGCCATGGCGGTGGGCGGCAGCGGCCCGTCGGCCAGCCGCAGGGAGCGCAGCGAGAGGGTGTCCAAGTTCTGCCGGGAGCGGTAGTTGCGCTCGTGGAAGGAGTTGGGCCGCGGCGAGGTGTTGGCCACCTGCGACATGGCGTAGCCGGTGCTGTAGCCCCGGCCCTTCGCCAGGCCCCCGTTACTGATGGTCGCCATCCGCTTGTGCGGGGTGAGGTCCACCGCCGAGCGTGAGGACCAGCTGCTGCCCTTCAGCATGCCAAAATCCTTCTTGCCCAGCGGCTGGTAGAGCTGCGGGGGGAAAGCGTGGGGTTCAGGGCCTGTCCCCCCATCCCCTCCTTCACCACTATGGGGAGAGGAAAGGACGGAGCCAGGTGCCTCCCTTGGCACAACCAAAGCTCCAGCCTGCGGCTGGGTCTCCGCCGGCATCCCCAGCCACCACAGTGATGGGCACAGGGTGGGGGACGAACCCCCCCAGAACGTACCGAGGCTTTGGCGTCCAAGCCGTTGCTCTGGGAGCGGGAGCTGAAGGAGGAGCCCAGGGTGGTGCCATACTGACTGCCTGCAGGACAGAGACGGAGAGGTCAGCACGAGCGCCGGGGGGGAAAGGGGTGGTCTGGGGGGGCTGAAGATCCCCCCAGCTCACCCTGGGGAACCTGCTTGGGGAGCTGCAGCAGCGCTGAGGGGGACGAGGGAGCAGGAGGAGGCTGCCTTTGCCTGCCTGCTGGCAACGGGGAGCAGGAAAGGCGGTGGCAGTGCCGAGCAGCAGCCTCCCCGCCTTCCATCGCACCCCGACAGCCAGGGGAGTAATTGCCACCTTGGCAGGGACATGGCGGCTTGGCGGAGACACGGCGGCTTGGCCCGCTCCCCTCAGCTGCAGCCGGATCGGCAGCCCAGGTATCCCCCCAAAACCAGTCCCGGCCCCACCACCCCGGGGATGGGTGCCCGGCAGGGACCCAGCCGCCCCTTGCACCCCGCACCACCCTCCCGCCCCGCCACCGCCCTGGGAGGAGGAGGACAAGGGCGCCGCCAGCCCCGGCAGTGACAGGAGCCTGACTCACGCTCGTGCCCGGGCAGCCCTCGGGGTGCCAAGGCGGGGGAGTCTCTCCCCACCACCGCCGGGGTCCCCCAGCCCCTGGGATGGGGGGCTCAGGGGCACCCGGTGCCGGGGGAAGCGGGAGGGCGGAGGCCGCGAGCGCAGACGTTAAATGGAGGAGCCTGGAGCCCGGCCAGCGGCGCCGCTCAAAGGGCAGGGGGGGACGGGGAGGGATCCGCTGGGGCAAGAAAAACCCCAGCCCAAAGTGGGGCATGGGAACCCCCCAATGCTCAACGCCAATCCCCCCGGGGGGGAAACTGAGGCATGACCCCTGAGCTGGGTGCAGTGAGCCCAGGCTGCGGCCATGTCACCCTCCTCCCCGCTGCTGGGGGTGCAGTTGGGGGCTCAGGCGGTTGGTCAGGGTAGGGGGGGCAACCCCCCAGCCCCACGCCGTAGCCCAAGACGAAGCCCGGTGCCGGCCACGGTGCTCCCACCACCAGCTCCACCACGGTCACCACGGGGGTCGCGGGGGATCTCCCACCTCTGCCGTCGGCGACGTCGGGGGGCTCGGGGCGGGCGGCCGCCTGCCCCCGCAGCATCATGCGGATGCGGACCTGCTCCTGGACGCGGGCGCTGCGCAGCCGCTGGGCCTCCGCCGCCTCCCGGCCCCTGCCGTCCAGCTGCCGGTCCGAGGGCAAGGCCAGCGAGCAGACGCCGGCCTCGGGCTGCAGGGCCGACAGCAAGAAGGTGTTAGTCTCCGGCATGGCGGCGGCAGCCATGGCGGGGCGCGGGCCCAGGCCGGCCTGCGCAGGTGAGCGCGGCGGCGGCGGCTTCCCAGAGCCCAAGGGAGGCACCCGGCCCGCCCCGCCGCCGCCACGCCTCGGCGGGAAGGAGGGGGGACGCACCGGGCCCCGCCGACACCCGCAACCCAGCGCCAAAGGTGGAGGCGCCCGGGGCGGCCTCATGGGGACGAGGGCAGGGGATGGGGTCTGGGGGGTCGTACCCATGACCCCAGCGGGAAGAGCCAGACACACACACCCCCCCTCAGGCAGCCCCACAAGTGAGCCCCAAACCTACACTTGGCCGCTCTGTAGAGCCCCAGACGCCCTGCGTGGCCCCACCAGCAAGTCCCAGACCCCTATATTATCCCACTAGCAAGCCCCAGACCCCCACATGGCCTCCCCACTGAGCACCTGGACCCCCACATGGTCCTGCCAGCGAGCCCCAGACCCCCACATTGTCCCTCTGGCAAGCCCCAAGCCCCCAGGCAACCTATCCCAGACCCCCAGATGGCCTCCCTGGCAAGCCCCAGACCCCCAGCAAGCTCCCCAGCCAGCCCCTGACCCCCACGTGGCCCCACCAGCAAGCCCCAGGCAGCCTCCCCATTGACCCCAAGACTGTTGTCCTTCCAACAAGCCTAAGACCCCAGGCAACCTGCCCCAGACCCCCAGGCAAGCTCCTCAGCCAGCCCCGGACCCACACACAGCCTCCCAGGAGAGCCCCAGACCTCAGGAAGCCTTCCCAGTGACCCCCAGACCCCCACATGTCCTGCCAGGAAGCCCCAGACCCTCACATTGTCCCTCCAACAAACCTAAAAACCACGGGCAACCTCCCTGGAGAGCCCCGGACCACCACATGGCCTCCCAGGAGAGTCCTGGACCCCCAGGCGAGCTTCTCCGCCAGCCCCAAACCCCCACACGCCCCCCCTAGCCCAGTGAGCCCCAGGGCAGCCTCCTCAGAGAGCCCCAGACCCCTGAGACCCCTCCTGGGAGAGCCCTGGACCCCTGGGCAGCCCCACCGCTGACCCCAGCCCCCCGGGCTGCCCACCACCACGGCCAGCAAACCCCTCCGGGGTGGGGGGACGGCCCACCGAAGGGCCAGAGTGGGGGCTAATTGGCATTAATTACTGGCCAGGTCCTCCCTGCTTTGCTTTTCAAATCAGCCGGGGGAATTAAAAAACAACAATAATAATAATAATAATAAAAAAAAGGGCGGCTGAGCGCCGGCAGGCCCAGCAGTAATGAACGCGGGGTGACTCAGCCGCTGCCACCCCACAGGTACTAATTAGGCTGGCCCCACCCACCGAGCCGCCCCAGCCGACCCCGGGGTGGGGGGTGCCATGTATCCCCCCCCCCAGCCCAGGGTGTGCTCAGAACGGCTCCCCGACTCCCCGTGCTGCTGTTTCACGGCACTCTCCCCGGCCCCCAACTCGCTGACTGGTCTGCTCACTCCTGAACTGAGTTGTGCCTTGTCTCAGCCCGCCTGGGCCCTCCGGCTCTGCCCTCACATGTGGGTGCAGGGCGCTTTGCCGCTCAGCCCCGGCACAGGGCAGCGGCCGCAGAGCCCGGCGCTGGCGTTGGCCGTTTGAAGGCGAGCGTGGTGACGCGGCCACAGCTCCGCAGCCAGCCGTGGCTCAGCCTCAGCGCCGTGGACCCGCCTGGCAGCCATTAGGGCCGTGGCTGACGCCACCCGGCGATGACAGGGCTGGGCCGCCGAGGACAACGCCAGGGCTGGGCTGGGGGGGTGAAAAGGGCGGCCGTCCCCAGGAATGCGCCGCCGTCAGCAGGAGCAGCGGCTGATGCTGGGGGGGGGGGGTGGGGGGGGTGGCGAGAGCTGTGGGCGAGCGTTTTGGGGTGACAGTCCCTGCTTTGATGGCCTCCCCAAACCCCAGGGGGCCACAAACCCCGGTGCCACCATCATCGCATCGTGCCCGGGGACTGATGCGAGGGCAGGGGGGGACACGACACCCACCTCCCCAGCTCGGGGTCCAGGGACTTCATGGGCTTACTTGGGAGACCCCCCTTTTGCTTAGGGGTCACCCCTGACCCTTTTGGGGTACAGCACCCAGGGATAACCCCAAGGGCGTCCCCTCTTCTCCCACCTGGGCACCACCCCGATGGGGAGCGGCAGCGGGTGCACCGAGTTTGGCAGAGCTCAGCGGGGCGCTCCCAGCCCTCCGAGCCCGTATGAATCACGGGTTCCCCCCCGGGAGCAGGCGGGGAGGGCGGCTCGCTCCCCGAGCAAGCTGACACTTGCCTGCCGTCCCTGTGCCAGGCACCGAGGGGCTTGGGGATGGCCCCAGGAGCCCCCCGGGGTGGGGGGACACAGAGGGAGTCCCAAGGCTGTCCCCAAGCCCGCTGGCAGCCCCGTTCCCCCAGGCTCTGCCTCCCCTCCAAGCCCCCGTCCCCCAGACCTGACACTGCCCTGAAGCTTACAGATGGAAATTGAGGGGTCCTGGGGGGGCTGAGGCAGGTTTTAGGGCAAAACAGGCAGCGCTCGTGTGGTCAAGTGGCTGGAAAGGAGCAGGGATGCACTGGGATGCTTAAAAAGCAGCAAATGAGCCCCAAAAATCCCCCCCGTTCAGAGCAAAATTGGAGGATTCCCAAGGGGATCTGGCCACAGCCAGGGTGACACGGGGTTAAACAAACTCAGTCTGGGGGTCCCCAAAGCGGTCACTGCCCCCCTCAGCCCGGAGGCACCTCATCCCTTCCACCGCGG
>JAOQGH010000040.1:66842485-66856036 GCA_025769975.1 Gallinago jamesoni
CAGGAGATGCTTCAGGAAGCAGGGAAAGCAAATCCCAACCCAAGCATCCCACTTCCCACACCCCCCTTCCCACGTCTGTGGCTGAGCCGAGCAGGATGTGTGACCATGGGGCAGGGGGCACTGCTTGGGGACAAGCGGCTCCCCGCAGCCCTGCCCTCCCTGAGCCCCCCTGGCATCTCTGGGGGCATCATCCCGAGGAGCCACGGGCCAGTGGGCGAGGAGGGCGGGTGCTCAGCCCCGTGCCAAGCCGCTGAGAGATGCCCGAGAGGTGCCAGCGGTGACTCACTGTCTGGGCTGAGGAAGAGAAAGGCTCGCTGGCGCGGATCCTCCTCCTCTTCATCCATCTTCATGTACTTATAAAAACCAAACCTGGGAGACAGAGAGGAGGGATGAGGTCCCGGGGCTGAGGCAGGGGTGTGCACGGAGGGACGTGCTCGCACAGGGAGGAACGTCCCCGGCTGCGGCGCAGGTGCCTGGGCACAGCCCAGCTCCCAAGGGAGCTGGAGTTCCCAAAATCCAGGAGCAGTGCCAGGTCTCAGGCTGCTGCATGCCCGAGAGATGGGGAAAGAGCCAGCCCGGAGGTGGCCCTTCCATGGCGGGGGACAGAGCTTGTGGGGGGACACCGGGCTGAGGATGCACCATCTTGGCGCTGCTTCTCCAGCTCTTGGTGTGCCCTGTTGCCATCAGCCCCCTCCTCCCCGCCATGTGCCACCCCCAAACACCGTCCCCCCGACACTCACTTCTCCAGGTAGAGGGGGGACTCCCTGTAGAAGCACTTGTTCTCCGTCTCCATGTGAGTGAGGCGCGTGAAGTCGTTGGGGTACACGAACGAGAGGTAGACCTGGGGAGATGACCACACCACCGTCACCACGGCACGGAGCGGGCTCGATCCGAGGAATGGGGGGCAGGCAGGGCCAGGAGCTGGGGACCCGAGGGCACCGGCACAGTCCGCAGCAGCAAGGTGACCCCCAGCACCTCAAACACCCTGAGGGGCTTTTAACCCAAACCCCTTTGGGTCAAGATGGGAAGCTCAGCCCAATCCTCCAGCGCGGGAGGTTTTCTCCTGAATCGTAGCCAGGTGGAAACACCCCTGCCCTGGGGGAGGGCAAAGCGCTCCCCTTCGCCATGTCCCCCACAGGAGCGTGACCCTGTCCCCGTCACGGGGAGACACTTACAAATTGCAGGCCCTGGTAGCGGGCGATGGGGAAGTCCTTCACCACGTAGGTGGGGCTGTAGGCACAGGGCACCAGCACGTTCTCCACTCGGGAGGCCTCGATTGCAGGGGCTGGGGAGAAGCAGCCACAGCTCAGCCCCAAGCCATGCCCCACCGCTCCCCATAGCCCATCCCACCTTATGGCCTGGACCCCAAACCATTCCAGCTCACCCCACTACAGACCCTCCACCCAGGAGATGAGCAGAAGGTAGGAGGGATGCTCTGGGTGGCTGTGGCAGCCGGGTCCTGCCTTTTTCCTCCCCCAAAACCCCACAGAGGTCTGTGAGGGTCTGGTCCCGGCCACTCACTGAGGAAGAAGGTGTCCCTGGGGTCAGGCTTCAGCATGTCAGCCCCGTGCTCATCCCGCTGTGCCTCCCAGAGGTAGCTCCCGCTGTGGCTGGCCAAGGTCTGCGGGATGTGCTCCACGTGGTTCATCTTCAGGGATGATTCATCTGGAGGAGGAAAGGACAGGGGCTGAACCCCACGGGCACAAAGGACCCTGTCCCAGCAGCATCCTCCCAACCTCTCCATCCCTCCCACCAAGAGGGCTCGGAGGACTGTGGATTCCTCCTGCTCCGGGGGAAGGAACGAGGGGAGTCAATGTGTTTGCACGAGGGCAAACCCTCCAGCCCTCCCACACGCTTGCAGACCCCGTGACTAATCAGCCTAATGATTATTGCCACCTACTAAGGAGCACTGAGAGGACCCGGGTACCGTGATCTCGGGCAGGCAGCCCTGGCCCCAGTAGCAGCGTCACTCACGGACACAGACTGGGAACGCTCGGGGGCTTCAGCTCCCAAGGACACGGGACTCAACGCGGGGATGTTCCCCCCCACAGAGGTGTGGGTAAAGGCAACGTGAGCCGGTTTGGCCTCCTGTTCAGGGAGGAGGGTGGCACGTCGCCCTTGGCTACCAACCAGCCCCCACCACTGCCTGCAGGAGGTCACCCTGCCCCGGTCACCTTGGCCACGCTCAGAGCTGCCTGCCCCGGGCACCCATGGGTGCTCCCTTCTCCGGGCTGGCAGCGGGGAGACAGGCGGGTCCTGGAGACAAATGGTTCCCTTTCCTAAACCCCAAATCCTTCTGCTGGCAGTGGGGAACGGCTCCCCAAACGCCTCCCTGCAGCTGGCTGAGGGGGGGCTGCTTTGTTCACTGCTTCCCAGCTCTTTTCTCTGGAAAAGCCCAGAGAAGGGGCAGGGAGGAGGCAGGATGCTCTGTGTGCTGCTGGTGTCCCCCACGCCACGGGGACAGGCTCCCCATGAGTGACGAGTGAGGTGGCTTTGCCCTGGGATGCTACTGGGGCCTGAGGGCGCCGGGAAGTGGGAAAGAGAAGCGGAAAGCGCCGGCACTGACAGACAGTGGTCGGGGGGAGGAATTTATCTGCACATCATCCATCTCACGGGCACCCGCGTCAATACCAGCAGCACCACCCCATTCCTCTTCTCCCCATTGATCCCCGCCAGTTGGCTGTGTCCCCCCCCCGCCTTATCGACACCTCCCAGGGCATGTTTGATGACCAGTCCTCCAGGCTATCGAGCAGCGGGGCAGGGCCCATCTATCAAGTCCTTTCTTGCTGCCAGGGCCGGGGCAGGAAGCAGAAGATCTATAGATTTAATTAAACCTTGCGCCATCCATCCCTGCTCTCACGACAGCTCCCCATAACTCAGGGCCGGGCCGAGGAGCCGGCCCTCCCAGGGCCCATTAGCAGGGATGGGGTTGGAGCACCAGGAGAGCCGTGTCTCCATGGCGTGTCACCTCCACGTCCCACCAGCGGGCAGGTCACGGCACGCTCCCCTCATCACCTCTGCCCACCCCAGCCCCTTCCCTCCTCCCCGACGCCCAGCAGAAGCTCTGGTGGGTGCGAGAGGCTGAGATGTTCCCCCAGGATCTGACGTCCCAGGACCCAGTCTCCTTCCTGAGCTCTGGTGCCGTCCCTCCCCGGCAGCACCAACACCTCCAGCCCCCTCGAGACCCTCCTTGCCATGGCCCAGGACACAGGTGGCCGTTACCTGTGTACAGAGAGATGTAGGAGGAGTCGATCACTTCAAACTTCAAACTGGGGAGGAAAACCCGCCACTAGGGAAAAATGAAGGGAGAGGGAGAATGAGTGGGAGGGTGTCGGGGTCTCGGGATGCCACTGCCCAACCCCCGGCACCCTGGGATGAGTCCTGCCCCATCCCCAGCTCCCAGAAATTTGTCCACATGGATCCCACCCTGACCTGGCAGGAGAGGAACAGGGGAGAGGGCTGATCCTGCCCCAGCACAGACCCATCTCCTGCCCTTCTCCAGCTGGTCTGGGATTAGCAAGATTTGGGGTTACCCTGCACGGTCAGAGAGGGGAGTGCTCCTGGAGGTGGGACACAGGCTGGAGGTGGCCACACGGCCACCACGGTCCTCCTGGGCCAGGCAGGCCAGATCCAGCCCCATATCAGCCGTGGCATCGATAACATCCCGGGAAGCAGCACAGCTCCACGTCCTGCCTGGTGGTGGTGGGACAATGCTGGGGTAGGGTGTCCCCACACCCCCCTTCAGCCTCGGGGAGCGGGGCAGCGAGCCCCCGGCACCCACCGAGGACCTGAGCCGAAGCCGAGCCCTGCAACATCCCCTCTCCTTCCTGCTCCTCATGAGATCCTGTTGACTTCAGAGGGTCTTCAGGGCTGACTTCACCCCGTGCCTTTGAAAAGCACGTTGGAGCCTTTGTCGGGACAAGCCCTTGGATGCCCCCAGGCAGAGATGCATTAGGGTCCTGCTTTTCTGCTGCTGCTGTTTCTTTCTGAGCATCTGAAAGGCTTCCCTCCCTCCAGCAAAATAAAAACACGTCTCCCCCCTCTATTTGTTTTTCAGGGCAGAAACGCAGATCTTATCGGGATGGAGCCCGGGGAGGGCGAGGAGGGGCGGGAGGAAGGGCTGTCGTCAGCCTCCCCGATGCTCTGCTGGCAGAAGTTCAGCTCCAGTGATTAATGACTGCTTGGGAGAAAGGAGGCCTTTGCTAACGAGCCAACATCTTCCCCTCCCAGAGACACGCGCGCTGCAGGCTGAGCCAAGGCTGCGCAGCCGAGGAGGACACGTTCCGACCCGAAACTCAGGGCACCTCTAAGGGGAGGGAAGAAAGAAGCAAGGGACCCACTCTGTCACCTCGGCCACCTCTCCCACCGCTGGCCCCGGGACACAAGCCATCGGGGTGGGCTCCCACTCGCAGCCGGTGTCCTGGGACCCTCCTGCTCTGACCTTGCACGCTCTGGGCTTCCCTTGCCCACGGCAATGGGCTCCTCCAAGAAGAAGCCTATGGGGGACCTGTCTCCTTCTGGAGGAGACCGAGGAGGAAGGAGAAGGGATGGGACTGGCCAGGAGGAGCTGGGTGTCCCATCACCACCGGAGCCTGGAGGGGACGGGCTGCGATGGTGGCAGCACATCGGGAAGGCAGGACAAGGGAGGGACAGCAGGTCCTTTAGCTCCTTTAGGGCCATCGGCATGAAAGGATGGGATGAGCCCAGGGAAAAGCAGCCCGTGCCAGGCATCCTGCCCAGGGAGATGGGGAATGAGTCCCCAGCTCCACTGGAGCGATACCAACTGGTCTCCTCTATGGACTGAGCCTCTGGCAGCCACAGGAGGGGGGACATCATGGCTTTGCTCCAGGATAGAGCGCTTTAACACGCAGCAGGAAAAGCCCTGGCACCCCCTCTCGACAGGACAATCCCTGCAAGGCGCGGGGGGTACGGACATTTACTCACTCCAACTTCCACGTGGTCTGAACCTCGGTCGTCCTGTTTGTGGAGCAGCTCGAAGTAGTAGCGCCTGGAGGACATGAGGCTGCACGGGGGGGAAGAAGCCCATCAGAAATCATCGCTGAGCCACCGCTGCCGGAGTGACGGGAGCTCCCCACTACAGGAGCCACCTCGGGAAACCCTCTGCCTTGCTCACACACGGCTAAACCTTCCTGGGGCAAGGGGGCAGGCAGCAGGATGTGGGCATCTGCTCCCCCATCCCACTGCTGGCAAGCTTCCCAAGATCAGGGGGATGCCCCATCCATCTCCACCTCATCGTCTGCCGAGGTGACTGCATCCCCCAACACCTTCAAGCCATGGACCTGGGGGCAGGGTTTGGTTGAGCTCCTGTCCAGCCCACTCCCCACATTGGGAAGAGCTTTGGGAAGAGACCGTGGCCAAGGTCTCCTCCCAGGGAGGAGGAACTGGGCAGAGCCAGTGTGGAGCCAGCAGATCTGTCTCCCCAACTCCATCCACCCGGGACAGGCAGCAGGAGCAAGGAGACACGTACCGTAGAGGCTTGGAGACTTGTGAACTGAATTTGGTGAACTCTCCCGGCGCCGTCCACTCGGTGCCCAGCTGGGGAAGGAAGGGGGAGCACATGAGAGCCCTGGGGACACCATGGGCCAGGGGGGCACGAGGCCCAAACCCCACCAGGCTGTGAGAGCTCTCCTCCACCTCCAGCGGGCACTAGGCCATGCGGCAGAAAGGCTCTTCAGGCAGGAGGATATCCCAGGAGGGCTTGCTTGTCCCCAGCTGTGGCACTCCTGCCACAAGAACTTGTCACCAAGATCCCAAAAATCCATGGGTGTGATGACAGACCTCGGGGTTTCCAGTTACAGGAGTTTATGCCAAGAAAAATCCAGGAGCAAATATTAAATCTCCTGTTCTGGGACGTAAGCTGGTCTTTGGTAGGTACAACTAGGGTGTGACCGAGGGGCAGATGGTCCTTCAGAAGCCAAACCAGGCCTGGCCAGGGCCAGAGGTAGGACCAGGCTGAAATAGCCCGGTGTCCCCCAAGGGGACAAAGAAGCTGCCTCCAGCCAAGTCCCCCGAGGAGCCGTCACGCTCTGCCCTGGCTAAAGAGCGCCCATGAGTGTGAAACATGGTTAATTGAGCTCGGGGGATGCCCAGAAGGCACCTGGGAATGGTTATCAGGATGCTGGGAGGGGAGGAGACCCTTCTGGTAGGAGCTGGGACGCCCCTGGGGGTGGGGAAAGGCGGAGGGGGGAGGATGAAGGCACGCACCTTGCCCACGAAGGCAGCCAGCCGGGAGTTGGATGGACTGTCGTCGGAGCTGAGCCAGAACTCGGAATTGTCATCTGATGCCACAGAAAACTGGAAATCCCCTGCGGAGAGCCAAGGAGAAGGTCACCACGGGGTAAAACGGCAGCCCCAGCGGCACGGGCTCAGCCCTGATGCCCCACTGCGTGATGGGGAAACGGGGACGGGGTGGACAGAGGTGATGGGGCCACCCCAGACATCACGTCAAGGCTCTGTTCGGGATCAGGGCCTTCCCTCCCATCAAAGCAACCAGGGAAAAGGGTCTTTGTGCCAGAAAAACCCTCCTGCTGGGAACCAGGGCTTGGGGACTATCTGTAAGAGCCTTTAGGTCCTCGTGTGGTCCAAGAAGCGGGAAGGAGGCAGCTTCTCCACATTGCTGCAAGAGGGGAAGAGGCCAAATTCCATCACTCACCATCCTTGAAGGGGTGGATGTAGCCAAAAATCCTCAGCCCGTAGTTCTTCCACTTGGGCGACACAGCCAGCTTCTTCACCGTGGTGCGGGTCTGCCAAGGGGAGACGGGGACATTAAGGCACCATCGGTTCATGCCCAGCCTCACGCCTTGCACCACCATCACCCAGCCACGGGTGGACATGGCGGGGACAGGGGGTCCCATCACCACCCATCTCCCCCTTCGTCCCTGCTCTGCTGGGAATTGCCTGCCCTCAACCAACCCTGAAAGCCTGCAAGAAAAGGTCTGGAGGACCAAGCCCACAGCCAGTGGAGACCCAGCAGCACCCAGAGAGGAACGAGCAGGCTCTCCCTCCAACCCACCACCATCAGGACGGGACTCACGTGGGGAAAGAGCGGAAAATGGAGGTTCTTCCTCAGGTGCCTCACGGCCCCTCCACACCAGTCTTCGAAGACATGCAAGTTGGCCTTCCCTTTGTACTAGGGGAGGAGAGGGGAAGATAAGTGGGGTGTCCTCCTCGCGTCCCCCCTCACCTCCCAAGGACAGCATTAGGGCAGGCTTAACATGAACATTGAGCCGTAGGGATGTCACCTGCCCTAGGGATGTCACCTTCCCAGCCTCACCTCCCCCACAGTGACACCGAGGGAAGGCTGAGCTCCCCTCCCTGAGCCAGCCCGGGGGTCACAACGCCAGCCCCCAGGAAATAACCCTCCTGCTGCTGCTCCTTGGGCTCCCAAGCACACTTGGACAAGGGATGTTTTCTGGACATGGCACCAAAATCCCAACCCCGTCCTACTCGCAGCCCCAGCACCCATCCCACCACCCAGCACCAGGAGATGGGCATTGCATGGACCCTTCTGGAGAAGACAGGCAGCAGGATGTCCCCTTGCACACCCCCACAGACTGACGAGGGGGGTAATGCACATGCACCCGAGGAGCTCATCCTCATGGGCACCACGTTGACCCCAGGACCAGGCAGAGCCCCTGGGATGGGTGACGGCGGGCAGGGAGGAGGGTGGCTGGAGATGGCTTTGGAGCCTGGCAGCTTGGGGGGACCTCTCCCAGGGACCTCCTCCCTCCACCATCGCCCCCCTCCCTGCTCCTGCCCACTGACCTGCTCGCTCCAGGGCAAAGCCTGCTTGGTCAGGTTGAGGTTGGGGCGCGTGGTGGCTCGCTCTGACCGTTGGCCTCTGGAAAACCAGCCATCCAAGTCCTGCCCGTCGTTCTGTGAGGAAGCAGGAGGGAGAGGTCAGAGACGGGGGGATTGGGGCCATCCTGGCCGTGCTTGCAGGAGGTCTCCCTACATCTAAACATCTCATTTTGGACATCAAGCATTACCAAACCACGGGAAAAGCTTTCAAGGCAAAGGAGAAGAGGGGCAGGAGGAGGCAGCAAAACATTGGCAAGGTGTCCTGGGGAGCAGGGTTGCAAAGTGTCCCAGCTGAACTTGTTTCCCTTCCTCCACCAAGGAAACTTCTCCCAAACAGTGCGTTTTCTGTTCATCCAAAATATTTGCCCGGTCTGACGGGCTCCTGGAAACCCTACTGTTGGGCTCTGTCTCCAAAAGAGCAGAAGGAATCTCTGCGTCCACTCACCTTTGGAGGAAATGGGATGCTTCTCTGCTCCCCCTCTTCATTTAAAGGGGGTCAGGTTAATCCGAACGACTGTGTTTTGTGATTTAACGGGATTAGGCGAGCACTCCCCTGCCCCCAGCCTGGCAGAAAGGTGACGGGTGGCAAGGAACAGCCGGGTGGCAAGGAGCCCACCTGGAGCATCCTCCTCTTCCACTGCCTTGGCGGCAACAGGCAGAGCCAGTGCCAGCCCGTGCCATCTCCGTGGGCATCACCCCGACTGCCACCACATCCCGGGGACTGCAGGTGGAGGAGGGACGAGGGGCCAGCTTAGCCCTTGAGGAAGAGCCACCAACCCTCTCCAAAGTGACCACCAAACTGCCACTCTGTGCCTGTGCCCTGGGGACCTGGCTGGTGACACAGCCCATTGTCACACTGGTGATGCCCACGCTCAGCATCACCCCTCTCTGGGGATGGGACCGATGGGGACATGGACATCTCTGCCCCTTGTCCCCGGGGGAGTCACGGTCATCATCCCCCGTGGCCTCGGCTGCACAAGGAGGGACCATGCCACCCCCCAGAGAGGGGAGCCTCCCCCAAAAGCAGAGCCCAGCTCCAAGCCCAGGCGGGAACCGCAGCATCGGCGAAGAGCTCCCCGTTAGGATGCACAGCGCCAAGGAAATAATTAGCAAACTTTGCCTAAATGAGCTCATTAGTGTCCCGGAGGAGGGGAGCAGTGCCCTTGGAAGATGTTATTAAGGAGGCAGCGTAATTGTGCCGCGCTTCTTGGAAGGATTCTCCCTCCTCCTGGGGAAAGCCGAGATCACTTCCCGCTGTCCCCTCCGTCCTCCCCCAGCACCAGCCTGGGCTTCCTCCGGGCACCTCGATTCTCCCCTTTTTGTCCATCCCCTGAGCTGGGAGCAATCAGAGCTGGGGTGGTCCTTTCTGGCCCATCTCCTGCCACCACCCAGGCGCAATCAGCCTCTGCCCCGTCAGTATTTCTCATCGCTAATTGCTCTCTAGCCTGGAGCCAGCTCTCCCTACTGGCACCAGCTCTCCATCTCCAATGTCTGGAAAAACCTCTCCCTTCATGGAGAGGGACCAGGACTGGTCTCCATCCCACTGATGGAGGCGTCCAGAGGCTGAGATGGGCACCGAGAGGCTGCAGGCGCAGGGACTCGATGTTCTGCCTTCCCTCCAGACACAAACCACTTGCCCGTGAAGTACCACAGTTTGGGAAGAGCCCAAGCAATGCCCACCCCGACGGCAGCTTGGTGTCACCAGGACTGGCAGCAGCTTGGCAGGGACGGGGCAGGGGAACACTCCATGGCTTCCCTCTCCTGGCATCCCCACCTGCCTGCCCCGCTTGGTGACAGCAGGCTGAAGAGGGGACAGAAGGGTGGTCAGCGAGGACTTGGTGAGGGCAGATTGAATAGGGGACAGGGTGTCCTCGTGGCTACAACACCAAGGGCCTCCTGGGCTGTCAGCAAGGAGAGATCTCTCCAGCATCTGCCTGGAGACCCCACCTGGGGTACACTGAGCCCCGTTTGGGGCTCTCGAGCCCAGCACAGACAAGTGGAGGTCACCAAGATGGAGCAGAGGACACAGGAGAAGGTGGCTTTGCCCAGCAAAGCAGGACCTTATCACCGCCGAGGGGGTGCAGAGAGGATGCCAGGCTCGTCCCAGGGGATCACGGCACGAGGCACACCACCAGGAGTTTCAATGGGATACCAGGGATTTGGTTTCATCCACACGAGGGCCGCGGGGCAGAACCAGGGAGTTTGTCCCTTCCCCATCCTTGAACCCCTCAGCTGGCCAGGGCTGGGAGCTCCCCGCTCCAGCTGGCCGTGCGCTGGGCAGGAGACAGGCCAGCGACCTCCGCGGGGGTCCCGTCCCACTCCCCCGCCCCCCAGCTCTGCCCTTACCATGGGCTCCTCCTCGCGGCTCTCGCTGGAGTCCTCGGCTTTCCTCTGCCGCGCCGCTGCTCGGGCTGCCACCGGCCGCCGGACGGGGTCCGTCACCTCCCCCAGCCTCTCGCCATCTGCGGGGGGAGCAGGAGGAGGGTTGAGACCGGGGCCCCCTCCCCATCCTTTATCCTTTGGGGACACCCCCTCGGCACGGGGGGAGGGCAGGGGGGCTGCTCCCCGGGGAGGGGGACAGTGGTGGGGGGGGCTCTGGCTGCGATTCCCCTCGTTACATTTGCCCTAAGCAGCTCGCAGCAGCTCATCAGCATCAGGTTTAATTACCCCCCCACACACACAGCCCAGCTCCCAGCCCTTTACGGAAGAGCCGCCTGGGATAAGCTCCCCCGGGACCTCACCCCACATCCATCCCTGCCCCCCCTCTCCCAGAGCCCCCCAACATCTCTGCCCGGAGCCCGCCAGCTCCAGCCCCCCCCCCGACATCATCTTCTCCCCAAACCCACCTTCCCAACCCCCCCCACCCGCTAAAGGCACCATCGTGAAGACCTCGCTGACAGCCCCATCGCAGGTGGCTTCGTTACTGTGTGCTGCATTAATTGTTCCCAACCTCCGGACTCCCCCCTCCCACAGCTCCCCCCCACCTTCCTCGGGCTGCGAAGGCAGAGTTTATTTTAAACTGCCCTCGATTCCCAGCGTTAAAATAACTGACTTTCCCCAAAATAATGGCGCAGACTTGGAAAATCCATTCTTTTTGGAGGGGCACATCCCTTTTCCTGCCACAGCTGGGGGGTGCCAATGAGCTTTTTAGGCAGGCACCCCAAAACCTGGTGGGATGGAGGGACTTGGGGTTCAGTGGCCACTTTTGGCTCATGGCTCATCTCCGTGGTTCCAGTTGTCACCAAGGGAAGCTCAGTGCGATGCTGGGAGAGGTGGGTGCCCAAAAGCCACCCCCACAAACACCTGTGGGTCCCCCCAGAATCCAGCTGCCCCCACATCACGATAAGGGGGAGCCCCAGAGGTGGTGAGCAGCAGCACAGCCCCATCCCCCGGCCGTGGGCATCGCTCCCCCCGTCCCCCCGCACCCTCCTTCCCCCTAAAAGCAAGTTCGGGGGGAAGGGGGGGGGGGCTCATGCCTCCCCAGAGAGAAACAGCTTTGGTGGGAGCTGCTGGGCTGGCTCCAGCCCCTGTGGCCCTCTGAGGAGGGGCTTGGGGTGCCCTGACCCCCCGCCTGCCGTGCCATTAGTATTCCAGCGGCCGCGCAGCCAGCGTCTCCTTGGAGATGGCACCACAAATCCCAGCCGCACCGCGGGGACAGGAAATTAAGCTCTAAAGCCCCTTCTTCTGCTCCCGGCCATTCTTCAGCCCCTGCCAGCTCCCGCTCCCTCCTGGCAGCTCCCCATCACCCTCCTCCCCTCGCCCATCATCCTCCTCCCCGCAGCCTTCCTCCCGCAGCCCCACAGAGGGTGATGGGGAGGAGCAGGGCTGGACCCAGCACCCTCCTCTCGTCTGCTCCGCTCTGGAGACCCCCCCTCACTCCCAGGGATGCTCCCAGGGATGCGGGCGGTGGGGATAAAGCCCATCCTCGCTGTGCCGAGGTGGCAGATGCGGTTTCTCCGGCACAGAGCACTGGGGACAGCGTTATTCCCCACCCACCCCCCCCCCCCGATCTGTGGATTCGTCAGCCTCCAGGAGCTGTTCCGCGCTCCCCAGGGACGGGATGCAGCCGGCTCTGCAGTACCCACGCAGGGCACCTCTCCTGGCCTGGCAGGAGATGAACCCCTCTCCCCGGGACCTGCCGGCTCAGCACCCCTCTGCGTGCAGGCTGGGGGGGCCACACTGTCCCCAGGATGGACTAAACCTACCCCCTCTCCCCCCGGGTCTCACCTCTGGGAACCGCACCCGGGTTCAGGGCATCGGGTAAATCAGAGAGATTATTTGATATAAATTGGAACAAAGGAGGAGAAAAAAAACACCCCACGCGTTCCCCCATTGAGGTTACACAGGGTCCATCCCTGGAGGCTTTCGGCACCCAAAGCCACGAACCCCCCACCCACCTGCTCTCCATCCCCACCACCCAGTGCCATCCCCATCGGGGACCCTCTTGAACTCAAGCAGGACAGGGCTTGTGCTCCCTCCTTTGGTTGGCATCTAAATTCAACGCCACCACAGCTCTGCCAGGGTGACAGTCACCCCAAGGCTCAAACCCCCTGTGCCTTCACCAAAACCCCCTCTCTCCTTGGAGGGGAGGCACCAAGTGCTCACTCCGAGAGGTGCCCGCGTCCTGGGAGGGGAAAAGTGTCACCAGGGCCCCAGAGAAAAGCTTCCAGGCTCCTACGCCCACATTAAATCCCCTACAATTTGAATATTGGCTAGGAACGTCCAGAGCAGCCTTATCCAAAACCCAAATGCCCATCAGCCAGTGCGGGGGCTGGAAATAAATGCCCCCCCTTGGCAAGGGGAGGGGAAGCCCAGCGCCTTGTATCGATGAGCACCATTTTGCTTCTCCACCCTCCAAAAAAAATTGAGCCCCTTTGGTCCAAACCTCACCCCTGCAGGAGAGGGGGGGGGCAGGGGGTAGGAGAAGAGGAGGAGGGAGAAAGCAGTGCTGGGAGGGAGGCACGTTTCGTTCCCCCCTGTGCCTCCCCCCCCCAGCCCGGCTGCCCCCCACCACCCCCCGGACACATCGCCAGCCCCACGGCACGGATCAATTCTGCTAACCCCCCTCGGTCCCCTCTCGGGGGCAGAAGGAGCCGTGAGAAGGGGAGAGGACGGGGTGGGGGGCTGGGGAGGGCTGCACCCGGGGATGCCCGTCGGGGGGTGCATCGAGAGCTGCCCCCCCGGGGAGCGCGGGAGTGACACTAATGCTCCCAGAGCAGCGCGAGGAGGGGACAGGAGGGGCACACACCGTGGCAGGAGCCAGCTCTGACCCACGGCAGCCTCCAGACACGGCAGGACCCCGGGGTGACATGGGGGGTGCAAGGGACCAAGCTCCCACCCCATTGCACAGCAGAGAGACCAGGGCAGTGTTTCCCCCCCCCACCCCCCCCGCAGGGGAGATGAGTCTCCCCATTATCACAGCTCTATAACCCCCCTGGGTGCCCCCCCTCCCCCGGGAAGCACAGAGGGCCTTTCAGGCAGCAGCGTCCTGCCTCCCCACCTCCCTCCTCTTCCTCTCCCGCCCCAAACACAGCCCCTTTTCTTTGGCCGGGTTTCGGAGCCGGGATTTCTCCTGCAGCTTTCTGGACCCTTTCCAAACCCTCCGACGTGGTTAGAGATGTCCCCTGCAAACGCTTCCTCCCTCGGCTCCTAATTGCTTCTAACGAGCCTCCCCTCCAGGGTCGCTCGCTCTGCTCTCTCCCAGACCCGTCACCCGGGAATAAACCCGGG
>JAOQGH010000040.1:66856136-66876452 GCA_025769975.1 Gallinago jamesoni
TTGCTTCTAACGAGCCTCCCCTCCAGGGTCGCTCGCTCTGCTCTCTCCCAGACCCGTCACCCGGGAATAAACCCGGGGACAGCAGGAACCTCACGGGAGCATCCACAAAAGGGCCAGGGCTGCGATTCCCAAAATCCCCGTCTCCTGCCCTCCAGCTGGATGCTCGGCCCCAACAAGCTCCGGCTGCTCAGCAGGAAGGGTCCCACAGGGGGACATGGGGTGGGACACGGGTCCTGGCCATCAGGCAGCCAGGTATGGCGTGTACCTTCTTCTCTCTCTTTCCCCCCCGAAGGGCACCACGTGCCTGGGCTCAGCCGGCGAGAGGAGAAGCGACGCAGCCCACCCCGAGCTCCCGAGCACATCAGCCCGGTGGGATTCGGAGCATGGTCCCTGTGTTATTTCCAACTCCTCTCCCACCTCCACAGCAGACGTGTGGAGCCATTTATCCATCGCCAGGAGCCGTGTCCCACTGAAATGCAGCCCTCTGGGGGGCTGCCTGTCCCCTTCAGCCCCCCCTGCACCTCCCCATCCAAGCCCGGCTGCTGCAGAGCCCCCAGCCCCTACAAAGCCCTGCTAGAGATGCAGGTGAGCTGGTCCGGACCAGGGAGGACTGGAAAAATGATGATATTTGAGAAAATAAAATAACCACCTCTGAGTTCAAACCCCCAAAGCCTTGTGCTAAAAAAATAAAATTAAAAAAAAGGAAAAAAAGTACAGCATTTAAGCTGAATTTGGAAGAGCCCCCTGGGGCCTCCCCAGAGCTGTAGCTTAGTTTCCCAGACCCCATGGTGTCATCTGCAAGGGTCTGACCAGCCTCCCCCTTGGTGGGACGTGGCACCTGTGAGGGAGCCTACGGTTCCCCACCAGCTCCCCCGACCAGCAAACCACAGCCAGAGCCATGGGAAAGGAGATGGGTGGATTTAGGCTGGTGCTCCAAGAAACTGCCCCCCAGGGCGACCATCTGCTCTCCTGTCTTCCCCTTCCTACAGCAAAATCCATGCTGGATGGGAGATGCTGCTCCTCACCTTGGAACTTCTGCAGGATGCTTCTGAACTCCCCAAATCCAGACGGACAGGAGAGGGACAAAGCTCCCCCAGCGTCCAGCCAAGCTGGGAAACCCTGCAAGGCTTCCGTAAAGGAACCCCTGTCCATCCCATCCAGATCATCTCCCCCCATGGAAAAGGAGAACTCAAACCCTACCAAACCATGAGCCCACATACAAAATGGGGGTGAAAAACCAGCTGTTGGGAAAAGGGTGGTGGTGGAGAGAGAGGGGACAGGACCTCACTCGTGGTGGCACGTGCAGCTCTGGCCGTGCCGAAGGGGAACGCTGAGCCCCGCGGAGGGAGGATGACGGTGAGGGATGCAGGCAGTGACTCGCACCAGAAGATGAGCTGGGGATGGGGCAAGAGGGCGAGCAGCTCGGGGGGACCTGCCCGAGCATCTGCCGTGGGGTCAGGAATGGCAGAGGAGGGCAGCCCCGCTCCGACGCCGGCCCAGGGAGGGAGCAGGGCTCTGCCCAACCAGTCCTTACCAGTGAGGAGACACCAGCTCTGCAGCTGCAGAAGGGACGGGTTAAACTGGGTTTACAGCCCCGGGGAACTCGGGATGATCTCTCCCCACCTTCATGTGGGCACACAAGCTCGGTGCCCAGTAAATTAGTCCCAAACCACATCAGGACCGTTCGCAGAGCGATGCCTGGGGGGTACCACCTCTGCAGGAGCCAGCAGGAAGGAGAAGTGCCCTCCCCAGGGCTCCAGTGCCCACCCCTGGACCCCAGAGAGCTGCCGACCCCCCTGTCACCCCTGCAACGCGGAGGGTGACGTCCCTTGGGCCATGCAGGACCGTTCCATGCACCGGCACATCCTCCCACGATGCTGCCGTGGGGCAGAAACCCCCACGCATCCCTGAACGGGGACACCCTGCCATGAGGGGCTCCGGGGGGAGCAGAAGCAGCAGTGACGTGAGGCGAGATGACATTTAAACCCAGACACAACCACGCTGAAGGTGGTGGCATCCGCATCTTTATTAAACCCACCGGTTTAATTACCAACAGCCCAGTGCTCTCCAGCACGGGGAGAGTCAGCCGCCAGAGAAGAGAAGCACGAGCATCCCTCCACTGATCCCCCTAACGAGCAGTTAAGCAATTATAATTAGCCAGCAAGGAGTCGATATCGCAAAGCCCCTTCCACCACCGCAAAAAAACACAACACTGGCCCCCAGGAAAAAAAAAATAAAAATAAAAAAATCGCCATGCTGCACCCTCCACGGAGTGAAGGGATTTTTTTTTCCCCTCCCTCTGGAGCATGAAACCAGCTCCTTTAGTGCCCTTGACCCCCCCCCCACCTCGTGACACCCCCCCCACCCGGCCCCGGGCCGCAGCAACGGTGCTCCATGCCGTGTGGCTGGTGATGGGGCTGCCATGAGGCCACTCAAGGTGACAGATGCCCCCAGGAGAGGCAGCCCCGACACTTCCACGCTCAGCTCAGGACCCCGAGTCCCTCCTGCACCCAGTCCCCCCCACTTTCCCCCACCCCCTGCCCTCCATC
The DNA here is from genome assembly GCA_025769975.1 of Gallinago jamesoni. NCBI lineage: Eukaryota > Metazoa > Chordata > Aves > Charadriiformes > Scolopacidae > Gallinago > Gallinago jamesoni. The sequence continues at coordinate 66,858,686 of JAOQGH010000040.1, forward strand.
CCCCTCCTCCTCCAGCATCGTTTGGTTCTGCTCCCTGCCCATCTGACAGGGGTGATGCTCCCTCCTCTCCCTCGGCACGAAGGCTTTGTTTCTGGGACGCAGCCTCTGGAGGAGGCGACCTGTAGCCCGTGAGGTGCCGGGAATGGGGCAGAATTCATTCCAGCCTGGACACAGTTCATCCTGGGAGCTCCCTGCAGGCAGCCCCTGGGGCTCCCCCCTCTCCTGCCTGCTTCCCAACCTGCTGCAGCCACCCCCGGGGTTCTCTCCCCCACCCCGGGGCCTTCTGACCTTTCCCTTGAGTAAATTTGGCAGAGACCATCCGCTCCCTTTCAGCCTCCCCCCGAAATCCTCCCGTGCATCGCCCATGGCGGTCCCTGCCGGCTCCCACCGTCCTCTCTCTCTCCCCACAGAAATCCCCCGGCCCTGCCATCGCCAAGGCAACCAGCCACCGGTACCTCGGGGGGGCTGCTGGTCCCCCCCAAAGCACAGCTCGGAGTGGCCCGGCCGTGGCACGGTGTGGGGCAGGGATGGAGGGGAGAGGCACGGCGGAGCTTGGGGGGGTAAAGCTCCCCAGACACCAACACAAAGAGCTCCTGGTGCTGAGGAAAAGCCCGCTCCGTGGTGCGTGGAAAGCATTTTGCCCTCCCCGAGCATCTCCAGATGTGCTCCAGACGTGCAGCGGCTACATCCCTGCCCCAGCCCTGGCAGTGTCACCCCCTGGCCAGGGGAACCCAACCGCGATGGCAGCGGCCAAGACAAGTGTCACCCACTGAGCCACCCTCCGGGGTAACCCCTCCCAGCACAGCCACGGCCACCCAAGCACCCACCGCCGGAGCAGCACCATCACGGGCTCAGAGGGCATCCAGCTGGACCACCGTGGTCAGTCCCACCACACCAGGACCCACCAACTCCTGCCCCGCATCACCACTGTGCCCCCCCAGTGGTCCCCTTCGTGGCTGGTGCCAGGCCAGGGATGCTCTCACCTCCCCCCAAGCCCCGCAGCCGGGAATGGGGTCTCTGCCATGCCCAATCCCCCGGGATGCCATGATGGATGCGTGGAGCTGAGAGCGCTCCAATGCCTCCTCCAGGATGCTGCTCAACTCCACCATGGCATGGCCAGAGGACAAACGCCACGTGGCCGAGGGACCAGCACTCGCCCAGCCGGGCTTCCAGGAGGCCCCTGGATCCTTCCAGGGATCCGCCGTTCTCCCGGACACAGAGGAGGAGGTGACCCCGGCTGGCTGCGGAGCATCACCAGCTCAGCAGTTACAGAAGACTTCAAAAGAAGCCCCGAGAGGAGGAAAACAGCGCAGAGAAGTAATTGACAGCAAATGCCCACATTAAAGGGGACGGAGAATATTCTTTATCGGGTTGTTTTATGTCTTTTTTTAGTGTTTTCAAAAGGATTTAAGCTGCCAGGTCTTGGAAGAGCCTCCGTGGCTGAGGAGCGATGCAGGGACAGAGCGCTTTGTGCTCTTCTCCTGCCGTCACCCAGGTCCAGCAGGACCCACCGACCCGTCCCTCACGGACACACGTGGCCAAACCACCCCCTCCGTCGGGGTCTCTGCGGAGACCGGAGCAACCAATGCTTAGGGACAAATTATCCCTCCTAACCCATCTGGTTTCCCTTCACTATCAAGCCCTACAACTCCCCACGTCCCCTGGCTTCAAGAGATTTTTTTGGGGAACACCCCCCCCCCCAGGTGCCAAGGGGGCTGGGTCACAGACAGAGAGAGGGGCCACCACGGGGTGGTTCAAAGCCAGTCGTGCCTTTGAATAACCCAAAATAGGCCCGTTCCAAATTTTTCCCATACTTCTCCCCCATCACCTGCCAAAAAAGCCCCAAGACAGCCCCTCTTCCCCCCCCTCCCCAGCCAAAGGACAGGGCTCGCTTGTCCGTCCGTCCGTCCATCCGCCTCCTTTCCCATCCGGCTGGCTCTTGGCAGGTCCGGCGCAGTGACAAAGAGCCGATTGATGGCCGGGGGGCACCTGAGCGGAGCAGGGCAAGGAGCCCAGGGCAAACCAGGCCACAGCCCCGCCGGGAGGACGAGCGCCGTGGGGCTGGAGGGACGGCCCCGGTGACACCAGCCCCGGCCCCAAAGCTCCCTTTTTGGCAGCAGGGATGGGACCAGCCCTCCCAGCCCCCACCCAGGGGGTGTCCGTGGGGGGAAAGCCGGGACAGGAGAAGGGGGCGATGCCAGGAGAAAGAGAAGCAGCACCCGGGCTCCTGGCAAACCCCGCTGCCCGTCCTCTTCCGAGGGCTCCTTCTCGTCCCCGTCCCTACCTGCTCCCGGCATCCCTGGCAAACGGCGCAGAACCCACCGCCGCTCCCCGCGTTCCAGCCTCCCAATTAAAATCAAAGCGCCCATCGCAGCCGCTCTGCCCAAACGAGAGCCGTTATCCCCTGCCGGTCGGGGAGGGGGGACACGCTGCCGTGCGTCATCCCGAACCCCCTCCCGCCGGCAATCCCTGCCAGACCCCGGAGGAGCGGTCCCCGGGGAGGGACAGCCAGGGACGGGGCTCTGGGGGCGGCCACAGGCTGAGCCCAACGAAGAGCATCCAGCCCATGGCATCTGGGGAGCCCCACACCAGGGCAGGGGGTGTCCCCAGCTCCTCTTCCTCCGAAATTCAGGGAGGGGCACACAGCCAGACCCGGGCAGTGCCACGTCCTGTGGGTGTCACGACGCCCGGCTGGGTTTTTTCCCCCCGACAACAGCCCCATGAATTGGCTTCGGCATCCCCCTTCTCTCCTCCAACACGCCCCCCACTCTCACTCCCCCAGCCCCAAAACCCCCCGAAATCTGGCTCCCAGCACCACCACGATACCCCCATGTGCTAAATCACTGCCCGGCGAGACAGCTGGGGGGGGCAGGACCAGCCCCATGTCCCCGCTAAGAGCCCATTTAGATTTTTACTGTCATTTTTTTCCCTTTTCTTCCTTTTTTTTTCCCCTTTTTTTTCTTCCTTTCCACCTGGCACGGCAGCATTTCCACCCCATTGACTCAGAGCGGTTTCCAGCCGGGAGAACACCGTAATGGCCTCATTATTTCAGATGAGGAATCTGTGTGTTCAATTAGGCAGAGAAAGGTAATTATCTACTTGTAGAAGATAAGAAAGGGGGGGTACTTTATCGGGGGCGCAGCACCAGCACCGTTCCCAGCCAAGTCCCCGGATGCTCCAGCTCCATGTGCGGCCACCGGCTGGGCCGAGGGGACACGGGTACCCCCCAAGTGACCCCCCCACACCTTCACTGTGCTCCCCGACACACACAGACCCCACTGACACCACTTGGCAGGTCCTCCCCCACCTCCCCCACCCCACCCCTAAGCTACCAAAAAGCCTCGTGCCCCACACCTTCAGCCTCCAGAAAGCACATCTGCTGGGTGACACTTCATTTAATGAGGAATTAACCTTTTTTCCCCTCATACATCCTCAGCCAACTGACGCAAGCCGGGCAGCATCCTCAGTGGCAGGCAGACGGGGTCTGGCTCACCGTGGCCAGAAAAAGGATTAATCTCCAGATCTCAGACACCTTTCCACGCACAGACCCTGGGGGTGATGACGAAGAGCTCCTCATCCTCCCCCGCCACCTCTCTCCCCCTCTGGGGACAAGCGTCCCCCCCCATCCCTAAGGGATCCACGACTGGGACACAGCAGAGCTCCCAGCAGGTCCCATGGCTCAGGGAGGACAGAGCCAGCCGAGCCAGGAGGGCACGGTGACCCCCCCTCCCACTCGCAGTGCCCAGGGACCCCCGCTAAGCCCCAGGGAGCGTCCGGCCCCGGCTGCTCTCCCTTGGGAAGGGAACACACGCCGATGGCCGTGCTCCAGCCCAGCCGGGGGGATTGTCTCCCACGAAAGCTGGGAGATGGAGAAGAGTGAACCCCCTCCCCACCGCAGCTGGACCCCCCCCAGCCACAGGGAGCACGCTGGGCAAGCCTTTCCCCCCAGCACGGCACGAAGGCACCTTCAACACGAGCGAGGCGGAGGGGAAAACATCTCAGAGTAGCGGGGGCTGCCCCGGAGCCCCCCTCCCACACAGCTCTGCCTTGCAGCTCCCCCCACGGCTCAGCCCCCAACCCTTTCCCCTCCCCCCAGACCAAGATTTTTCTTCAATATGTTTTTTCCTTGAATATATTATTTTATTGCTTTTTTTTTTTTTTTTTGACTCCATTCAACATTTTCCCACCTGAAATGGCTCCCTGGCTCTCTGCGGGGCTGCAGCAGCAGGACTAGGATCCATCACGCGTGGCCGAACCCCTTCCCCAGCCTCCACCCAAGCCCTCTCCATCGCCACGCTTCCGAAAGGGCTCCACGGGACCCCAACTCCAGCTCGGCCAAGTGCCCCCCCAGGCTTTAGGCAACGACTGGAAAAATCCCAGCGCAAGGAGCAGCATCTCCCTGGAATCCAGAGGACTGGGGAGAGGGGCAGGATCCAGCCCAGCGAGGTCCAGCTTTCCCTTGGGAAGCCCCCGCCTGGCTGCACCCCGGCCAGAGAAGATGCCCGCACTCCCCACGGCACGGGGTGAATCCAAACCCCACCGCCGGAGCACGGTCCTCACCCAGCAATACCCAAGCCACCATCCCCCCAGTGTTGTCCCTACCTCCTGCGGACCCCCATCTCCCCCAAACCCGCGTGCCCATCGCCCCCCAGGTGCAGGGTTTCCCCTCTGTGGGACGGGGCAGGGCTCTGCATCTCCTCGCTGCTCCAGCAAACCCTCCAGTCCCCCCCGGAGCATCCCTCGGGGCAGTGTGGGACTCAGGGCACGTAAGGAGGAGGTGAGGGGGGGCAGGAATAGGTGCCCACTGTGTTCAGCACCCGAAAACACACCCAGGAAAGGCACCGGCACGCTGGCATCGCTCTGGGCATCTGCCCCGGAGGAAAAGTCATCTCACCCTCGTGCTGCTGCATCCCGACACCCAGAGGGACCCCCATCTGTGGCTGTCACAGCCAGCCATCCGCAGGGACGGCCACCCCACACAATCTCCCGCCCCGTCCTGAGGCTGCCGGTCCCAAAGGAGGAAGGACTCGTCCCTCCTTAAGGCCGGGATCATCCCGGGGACACGGGGCAGCCCCTCACGGTTCGACTCCTGGAACTCGTGGCTTTTCCATTAGGCAGGACCCTGCAGCGGGGGGGAGAGAGCAGGCGGCGCAGCCTCCCCCCGACCCCCCCTCCTCCAGCCTCATTTCCTGCTGCTCCCATTAGCATTATCCCCAGTTCCCCGAGTTCACCATAAGGCCTAAAAATTTGCAGGATCATGCTGCTGCTACGGTCGGAAACTTTGGGTTTGCCAGCAGAGAGGCTTCTCCAGCCCCCAACCCGCTCAGGAAAGCCATTTCTTGCCTAAATAAGCACTAACTCTCGTTTCTGCCCAATTTTTTTTTTTTTTTTTTTTGGACAAAAAACCACTCAGCGAGTTCAGTCCCACCAGAAACGAGAAGTGTTTCGGCTCAAGTTTCACCCGACCAATATTCCGTGTAGCTTTGTGCCCCCCCAGCAGCCCGGCGAGGGGAAAACCGGGCTCGATGAAGCCCCGCAGGGCGAGCACCAGCCCCTGCCCCCCCCCCCCCCGGAGCATCCCGGGCGCATCCCCGGGCGCCAGCCGGAGCATCCCGGATCGCGGCCCTCGGGGGACAGCCCAGGCCGGGAGGAAGCAGGATTTTTCCCGGCAGAGAAGCGGGGACCGGGAAAGCGCCGGGAAGGACGGAGGGTTGGGGTTGCCCCTTCCAGGCAGCGACGGGCGGCGATAAATGGCCTTCTTTGTCCCCGCAGCCCACCCCAGGCGGGCGGAGAGAGGAGGACGCAGCCGCTCGGGAGAAGGGAACGAACCCCCCCGAGCGGTTCGGGGTCCCCCCCTCCGGTCACCCCGGTCCCTGAGGGGGCCACAGCGAGGTGCGGTGCCCGTGGCGGGGTCCCGCGCTCCCCAGCCCCCCCCAGGCAACGCAGGGGGACAGTCGCCGGTGGGATGCGGGGTGCACACCCCCGGGGACAGGGAGGGCTCCCACCCCCGCGGGGACACAGCGGAGCCGGGGCGGGCGGGGGGGCGGGAAGGAAGGGGGGGATGCTCTGGAAGCCCGGCGCGGTCGGGGACACCCGCCGCCTTGGGGGGGAGAGACTCCAAACCCCACCGAGGCCTCGCACCGAGGGGCGATGGGGATCGGGGGGGGCCCCCCGGCGCCGCCCCCGGTTGGAGGGGGGGGGGGTCGCCCGCCTCCCTCTCTCCCCCTGCCGTTACCTCTGCCGTAGGCGAAGGGGAGGCGCAGGGCGCGGCCCTGCCGCACCAGGCTGATGTGGAGGTAGGTGAACCAGACGGCGAAGGTGAGCAGCGCCAGCAGCAGCAGCAGCTTCAGCTGCTTCCGGAGCTTCTTCACCGGGAGCCGCGGCATCCTGCCGCCCGCATCGCCCCCGCCGCAGGCCTAGCCCCGGCCCATCGGGCCCCCCGCCCGGCCCAGCCCGCTCCTCAGGGGCCGGCCGCCAGGGCAGCGGGGCGGCGGCGCGGCTCGGCGCGGAGACCCCCGGCCGCCCGGTGCATCGCCGCCGCCCCGGCTCCCGCGGGCGGGGGAATGAATGAGCGGGGCCGCCGTGGGAGCGGGAAGGGGGGGGGGGGGGACCGAGGCCCCGCCCCCTCTGCCCGAGCGACGGCACCGCCGGCCAATGGCGAGAAGCCCCCGGCGGGCTTCCTGCCAATGGGCGCCCCGCGGGGGAGGAGCCGGCGGAGGCGCCGCGCGTCTCCACGCCAACGGGCCGGCATCCCCGCGGGGCGCCGCGGGACGGGCTATGCGGGGCGCGGGGGGGGGGGCGGGGACCGTGTCCGCGGCCCCGGCCCCGTCCCTGCGGGGCGGGGGGAGACAGGGCGGAGGCGGAGCGGGAGGGAAAGAGCTCTTCTCGCCGCGGGAAGGGAGCGGCGGGACCGGTGACGCGGGCTGCGGCGAAGCCGCCCCCCGACCCGTCCCCCCCCGCGGCGGGGATGGTACGTTCCCGCGCGGCCGCGGCTGGGGGCTGCGGGCCCGGCCCGAGCGCGGGGGGGCGGGACCCCCCTCGACGGGTGCGGGGCCCCACTGGGGGATGAGATCCCCAGGATCCCCCTTCCCGGGTGCGGGGATCCCATGGGAAGGATGCGGGGGTTCCCTGGATGCTGCGTGCTGGGTGCAGGGATCCCACGGGGGCTGGAACCCCTGGAAGCCCCTCACTGGGAGCAGGGATCCCACGGGGGCTGGGATCCCCGGGATCCCCCCACCCCGCTGGGATCCCCAGGGCCGCTGGCGGGGCTGTCTGGAAGCAGGAGGGCTGTAGCTCACCCTGTGCAAAGCCTACCAGTAATTAACAATAAGGCTTAATTACGGCAGCAGCGCCCAAGGCCTCCCTGATGGAGGGTTGCGGGCTGTGCCGCCCTGCAGGAGCCACTGGCCAGCACCGCTCCTTGTGCCCCACACCCCCGGGCCACCTCTGCTCAGCCAGGCTGAGACCGGCCACAACTCACTTCACCGCGGCACCGGCTGGTTTCTCCCTCCGCAGCGCGGCGACAAAGACATGGGATTATTTTGTTTTGTCCTTTCCCGCTCCGCAAGTTGAGGCAGCAGCTCCTCCTCGCTGCAGCCCGGGGCTGGGACGAAAACACGCGAGAAATGACTTATGAGAGGAAAAAAAATACATTCACGGTTGGGAAAACTAGAGGGCACCAGTGCTCTGATTTCATTTCCCTGCGCTCAGCTCCCTTACGGATGTGGAAGGTTAATTAGCTTGTAATTAAGCCCAATTTAGAGAAACAGGTGGGGAAAGAGGCAGAGCTCGGTCCTCGTTAGGAAGCGAAGCGGCACTGAGCCCCTCGGCAGCTGGGGGGGCCGGGGGCTGCAGGGCTGCCCCGGCTGGGGGGGAGGAGGAGGAGGAGGAGGCTGGGATGAAGGGGATCTCTGCACAAGGCTTTCCCGACAGATGGGGGAGATGTGTGTCCAGGGAAATTAGGCCATTATTTGCCCCATTTTTTTGCCCCTCTCCAGCAAAGGGAGCAGGAGGTGGAGGGTCGGGGCCAAGGGACCGGAGTTTGGTCTCTTCCCACCCGCCAGTGTCCCTGTGGGAGCCAGGAGATTTGGAAACGCCAGCAGAATGTCCCCAAAAAATCATGAATGACCCGTGCTGACCGAGGAGAGGGGCTGGGGCACGAGATCCTTAATTACAACAGCAAATATTCCTGTGCACGCCATGTCCCAGCCCAGTCGGGGCACCCCAATGTGCCCTGACATGGGGTTCTCCTCCCCTTTGGTCCCTCAGGTAGGAGACGATGTCTCTAGTAATTAGCACCCACGCTGCCAATTACTGAGCGGAGTCACACTTCGGGGACAGTTTTGCAGCTTCTGACGCGGGTGTCAGCGGGAGGGTCTCCCTCACCCACCCTCTGCTCTCTCCCTTGGTGTGAACTGATCTCACTCGACTCTGACTCCCCTTTCCTCTCCCTGTTCCTCCCACGCAGTACTTCATAAGGTGAACCTTGGCACCCAACTTCCTGAGCCTCCATAAACTTCCTTAAATCCCATCGAATGTATTGAACTGCCCAATTAACGTTGCACCACAGTAAAACACATTCCTGCTTCTCCCTTCAGAGGGAAGTGCCTCCCACTCCCCCCTGACAAAGGGCATGGTGCCCGGGGGGTCGCAGGGAGCCCGCACCGGGCTTGTCACTGGTCCCAGCCACGTCCCCAACGAGTGGCACCTTCCAGCCTCACCCCATATTTGCGGGGACAGAGCTGGGGCCGGGCTTGGGACCTTCCACGAGAGCGGGGTTTGTTCCTTGGCTGCCTCGGAGGTGATGGAGCCGGAGGGACGAGCTGGGAGCAGCTGGAGCCCGTCCCGCTGCTGCCAAAGCCGCTCTCCCCCTCGGCAGCAGAATTTCGGGGATTTCACAAGCCCGAGCCCTTCGCACAGCATCCCACTTCCCCGTGCCAGCGACACGCTCGGCCCTGCCTTGACGAGGTTTCCAGGAACAAACCCCCTCTGAAAAATGAAGGGAGCGGCGATCCGCACCCTGCCAAATCCCGGCCACGGCTCCCTCTGCCAAAAGCCTTTCTCCTCCACCGGCCTGGAGACCTCACGGGCCACAGAGCTGCCTCCCCTGGCCTCTTCCATCCACCAAAAACAGGAGCTGCCAGCAGTGGGGGGCTGGGGTTTGGGGCTGAGAGCGGGGAGAAAAGGGGGGGCGGAGCCACGTGGAGGGGACCTTATTTAGGGTTTCTTCACCAAGCACCCCAAAACACCTGCAGTTGATCCCAGACGGCCACCCTGGGAGGGGACAGAGAAGGGGACAGAGAAAGGGGCAAGGAAAGAAGGTGGGACAAAGAAAAAGGGGTCAAAGAATGGAGTAAAGAAGGGGTCAAGGAAAGCAGGGGGGAACCAAGGGGGCAAAGGAAGAAGGGAGGAAAGGAGGTGAAGAAAGAAGGGGAAAAAAAAAAAGAGACAAAGAAGGGAACAAAGAAGAAAAAGGCAAAGAAGAGGGTAAAGAAGGGGACAAGGCAAGAGGGGGCAATGAAGGGAGCAAAGAAAGAAGGGGGAAAGGAGGTGAGGAAAGGGGGTGAAAAGGCTCAAGAAGGGGACAAAGAGACAGGGCAAGAAGGGGACAAAGAAGGGGGCAAGGAAAGAAGGGGGAAAGGGGTGAGAAAAGAAGGGGTGGAAGGAGAGGGGGAAGAAGGAAACAAAGAATAAGGGTGAAAAGAAGGGGGCAAAGAATTGGACAAGGCAAGAAGGGGCACCCAAGGGGGCAAGGAAAGAAGGGGGAAAGGGGTGAAGAAAGAAGGGGTGAAAAAGGCACAAAGAAGGGGGCGCAGAAGGGGACAAGATAAAGAAGCGGGCAAGGGCAAAGCAAAGGGGGGCAGGCGGGGCTGTCCTCTTCCCCGCGGGGCGGGGGAGGGTCCGTCGCCCCGGGCCAGGGGTTCCCGTCGAGGAACCCGGCCCCGTCCCGCCCCGTCCCGTCTCTCGGAGAAACGAAAGTGGGTCTATCGCGCCTCCCCCCGACGGCGGCCCGCCCCCGGCCCCGCCGCAGCCCCGTGCCCGCCATGGAGCGGTCGCTGCCGTCTTACGAGCCGCTGGCGGAGGGGGGGGACACGGAGGGGCTGCCGAGGAGCACCGTGGTGATGATGGAGCCGCCGCCGCCCCCCCCGCCCCGCGACCACCTGGCCTGGTCCATCTGCACCACGCTCTACGCCAACATCTGCTGCCTGGGCTTCCTGGCGCTCGTCTTCTCCGTCAAGGTGCGGGGGTCGCCATGGGGGATGGGGGGGAAAGGGGTCCCGGCGGGGGAGTGCGGGAGGGGGCTGCCCAGTGGGGTGGGGGGCGGCCCCGGGGACCCCACTGAGCCCCCGGCCCCTGAGAGACATGTAGAACCCCCAAAGTCAAGGAGTCCCATGGACGCCACAGACCCCCCACCCCAGGAGACCCACGGACACCACAGAGCCCCAACCCTGGGGTGCCCAAAGCACTCCATAGAGCCTCCAAAGTCGGGGAGGCCCGTGGATCCCCCAGAGCCCCCATGGAGTCCACAGAGCCCCCAGCCCCAGGTGGTGCCATGGACCCCACAGAGCCCTGGCCGGGGGCTCTGGAGAAGGCAGGGGTTTGGGGCAGTTGGCACCCGGGGGTACCCCAGTGTCACAGGGGGAACTCAGCCCAGCATGGCAGGTCAGGCTTCACGGCCCCCACAGCTCCTCTCCCACCTGGCTGCAGCCTGGAGCCCCCCAGGGTGTCCCCCTCTGCTGGCACCCCACTGACTCTCCCCTCCGCCTCCCCCAGTCCAGGGACCGCAAAGTCCTGGGGGACTACGGCGCGGCCCTCAGCTACGGCTCCACCGCCAAGTACCTGAACCTCACCGCTGTGCTGCTCAACATCTTCATCATCGTCCTCGTCATCACCCTGTTCGCTACTGGCACCGTCACCCTGATGAAAGTCCTCCACCAGGAGCAGGAGCAGTACCCCTTCCACCGCCCCACTTAGCCTGTCCCTCGCTCCCTGGGCAGAGCATCCCCCCCCCATGTTTGCTGGGAGCCCCCCTCACTCCTCAGAGTCAGGGGAGGATGTTCTCCATGTAGCCCCCCCACCCTGGATCTTGCAGGGGTCCTGTCCTGCTTTCCTCACTGCTCAAGGTCCTACGGAGCCTCCCTGGAAGTGCCTGGAGACACCTCTCCTCTGGCAGGAGATGAGCACCCCAAAACTGGCTGGAGCTTTTCTGCTGTCGCTTCACGCTCATCTTGTAGCCCCAAGTGCCTCTAAGAGTAACCCTAAGGAGAAGCACCTCATCCGGAGAAACCCTGGTTCAAATAAAGGTTTCTTTCACTTTTGCCCCCACTTTGGTTTCATTTTGCAGGGGTGGGGGATGGGTGAGGTGGTTCGGGGTCCCCGGCTGAGAAACGTCTGCCCTTGGGACGCGCCTGGAGAAGGAAATTATCCCTTGGCAGGGAGCATCCCGCTCAAGGGCGCACCAGGACGGGTGTCTGGGTACCTCAAGGACACGGGATGCCGAGGACACGGGCAGCACCTCGTCTTTGCCTGGGAGTCACCAGGAGCACCCCCATCCCACCGACCCTGGGGGCAGGGACTGGAGCAGGCGCTGCTGGGAGCAGGCTCAGGTTTAGGGGGGACGCAAAGGCAGGATGAGCTGGATGAGCTGGAACAGGACTCGGGGCAGCGGGGCCAGAGCAGCTTCCAGAGGTTTGCGGAAGCTGTGGGTGCTGTGGCTCCATCCCAACGTGCCGGGATGCGGGAGGGAGATGGACAGCCCAGCCCTGAGAGTCAGGGCAGTGCCGGGACACCGGGCGGTGGGGACACCGGCAGGGCAGCTTTTGGGGTGAAGCAAGACAGCGACCCCCGGCTCTCCTCCCCTCCAAAGCTTTCTCAGCATCGAGGCTTCACGCCGGCCACTGGCAGGGATCCGGGCAGGGATCCTCGTGCCTCTGGGGTTGCCAGCACATGGCACTCGGCGACCCGGCTTCAGCACTGTCTGAAGTGACCCGGGCAAGAACCCGCAAAGAACCCAGGCTGGAGCCCATCTGGCAGAGCTTCAAGTATGCGGTTGGCCCGGCTTCCCCTTTCCCCAGCTCGCTGGAAGCCTCTGTGCTCCTCGCCTGCGGCAACCTCAGGTCCTCAGGGCTGGGGCCCTGTGAGGATGGGGAAAAAAAAAAAAAAAGAAAAAAAAAAGGCCTTTTTCATTTTCCTCCTCTTCCCAAGAACATTAGGCTCCTGCCAAGAAGCTGCGCTCATGAGTAAGATGTCAGAAATCCCACCCACAAAACACAGCGGTTATTTATTGCAGGATCCCTGGCACTGACCTCCTGGTGAATCATTTATTCCTCCGCTTCTTCCCGTAAGAGCAAACGGAGCACGTGCTGCTCCCGGTTCCAGCGGGGCTGCCCCCCCGCTCGCAGGCCACCGACGGGGTCCGGGATCAAACTCCCCCGTCCAGCGGCGGGGGTCCCCGAGTCTTTTTTAAAGGGCAGTAAATCCCGGCTCGAAACCATCGCCCGGCCCTTCCCGGCTCCGTTCCGGTCCTGGCAACGGCCACAGCCCGCATGGAAAGGGCTGGCGGGGCGCCGGCGGGGGGGCTGGACCGCATCCGCTCCGGGCCCCTCACGCCTTCTCCCCGAGCCCCGTCCCGCCCCGATCCCGCACGGCAATATCGCTGCCCCAGGGGGGTCTGGTGCCCACTCGGGCTGGCACGGGGAGGGGGGGTGGAATCACCCTGCACCCCCCGGGAGCTCTTCCCTCCCTCCTCAATCAGCCAACACCCGCAAAAATTGCCGGAGCCCATCTTCCCGCGTACGCTCTGCTGCCCGAAACCCACCCGGGCGGTCCCGGCCCCCCCGGCCCCGCAGCGGGGAGAAGGGGGGGGAGGGGGGGGGAGGACAGCGCCGCCCCGGGATGCGGACAGCCCGGTCCTGCTCTTGCGGCGATTGCTCCTGGGCCGTTGGCAACCGGCCACCGAGCCTTGAACTCGCTGCCCCGCAGCCAGGGACCAGCGCCGAGCGACCCGCAGGAGCCGTGCGGACCCCCCCCCGGAGCCCAGCGAGCCGCTCTCAACCCGCCCGAACGAGCCCCCCCGCCCCGCAAACCCCACTGTCCCGCATCCCCCTCACGGACCCTTCCCTCCGGGGGTGAAAAAGCCACCCGTCCCCCTCTCCACCCCCTTCCCCTCCCCCCGCGGTCTGCTTCCCCGCACCCTCCCTCTGGAGCTCACCCCAAAAGCCCTCACCCTCTGCTAAGGAGACGGTGGGTCCGCCCGGGGCCGGGGGTGCGGGTGGGAGCGGGGCCGGGCGGGGGCTGAACTTTGTCTCTCTGCTTTGTGGAGCCTCGTTTGCTCAGGTGCAAGGGCAAATAAAGGAGGCTCCTGCAAAGGCAGGGGGGGAGGTGGGAACCCGGTGGGTGCCGAGCTGGGGTGGGGGAGACACCGGCTGTAACCCCCCCCTTGTGCCGGGGGGGTTGCGGGAAATGGGATCCCAGAACGGATGCTGGGAAATGACAACAAACACCCCGGCTGCGCTCCGTCCTCGGGGCTGGCGGTTGCCTCCGGCCAGCAGCCCCACAACTCGTGTCCCTTCGCCTCCACGCGAGCTGGAGAAGCAGTTTGCGTAGCACGAGGGACCCCGGCACCCCAAAACGGGGAACCCCCTGCCAGGCTCCTGCAATCAGCTTCTTCAGCAGCTCCATAGGCCAGGGGTCGGAGCACAACCCCCCCCCTCCGAAACCTCCCCTGAGCCCTCACCCTCCTCATCCATCCCCTTACCCATTCCCACCAGCCTCCCCATTTCCCACAGCCATTCCTTAGTTATCACCTGAACCTAATGAACCTCGTTAATCTCAGGGGGCAGCGCCACCAGGGAAGTAGCCGAGGAAAAGAAAAAAAAAAAGTAATACATAAACTTTTAATTTTCTGTGGGTTCAGGGCCAGTGAGATCTGGGAATGGGACTTCCAGCTCCTCGCCCAAAGTACGGGGATGGACATGACAAATGCCTTTGCCGTCCTCCTGGAACAACCCCCTGCCCTTCCTGAGCAGAGGAAATCCTGTTTCTCAGAAAAACTATCAGAGCTGTTTCCCTCCGTCAGCCCCTCACCCTGCTTCCGGGAGCCGGTCACCGAGCAGGAAGGATGCGGATGTTTCCAAAACCAACCCCAACCTACTTCGTAGCTCTGTGTCTTGTTGCCTTTTTGGCTCACGTGGTTTTTACCCCCCTGCTCTTTCCCCGAAGCACCCCTCAACTTTTTGTTTTGACGGGCACAAGCCCTCTCGTGGCAGCAGGACCTCACCTTGGGCGCTGAAACCAAAGGAAAAACCCTCCAAACCCCACATGTCAACCCAGAGGTTGGCTGTCCCCCCTGCTGCTGCTGGCTTCAGCCTCTGCAGGGGGGGATCCCGCTCTCGGTGGTGGTTTGCAGCTGGGGAGGGGGTTTTGGGCGGCTGCTGGTTGCCCCCCAACCGCTGTCCTCCCACTCCCCGTGTCCCCGCTGTGACCGAGAAACCCCAGTCTCTGGCCCGACCTGCCCAGGGCAGCAATCGCTTTTCAGCCCAAGGGGGCAAAAAGCAAACGAGGAACCCACGAGGTGCCCACCCCGTGCCATCGCCCGGCCCCCGGGCACCCCCTTCCACCTGCCCCCCCACACCGTGCCTGGGGCTGGGGCTCTTCCCCCACCTGTCCCCAAGCCCCCAGCCTGCCTGTGGTCCCCGCAGCCCGTCCCCGAGACCTTGCCCCGGGACTCGGGTGGGGGCAGGCGGGGTGGCCCCACCCCGGAAAACCCTTCCTCTCGCCTATAACTATCCCGGGCACTCGTGTCCCCGCTCCTCACGGGCACCGGGCTGCCATGGAGAGCCACCCCCAGTCCTTCAGCATCAACATGCAGCCCTTCGGCTGGGACAGGCCAGCTGCCCCGGCCACCGCCTTCGGCCCCACCGTCACCCCTTTCGTCCAGCCGCCGCCTGACCCCAACCCCCCGGACTTTGTGCTCTGGTCCTTCTTCAACGCCATGTACTGCAACCCCTTCTGCCTGGGCTTCATCGCGCTCATCTTCTCCATTAAGGTGAGGGGAAAGGCTCCCCCAGCCCACACACACCCCCCCCCAGCTCGGGGGTCCTGCCTGCCCCCACGCCAGGGCTCCCTAATCCCAACTCTTCCTGTCCCATCCTGTCCCACCCCACCAAATCCCATCTTGTCCCACCCAGCCCCAAACCACCCCATCCCTGCCTTGTTCCCCCATAAGACGCCCCCCCGCCCCCCAAATCCCTTCTGCCATGTGCAACCCCACCACGCCGCTCTGCCCCCAACGTCCCCGACAAAGCCACCATTCGAGGTGGCCCGTCCTCCTGCGGCGCTTTGGGAAAACCTCGGGTGAGCCCCAGCCGGGGGGACAAGGTGGGCAGCCGGCTCCCAGCCCCCTCCCACGGCGTTCCCCAAACCTGGCCCCTGCCCGAGATAGAAATAGCTGCTCCCTGCCCACCCTCCCTTTATTACCTTCAAAGCAAGTCATTTTTGACAGGTGCCCCGATAACCCCAGGGACAGATATCAGCATTTTCCAGCACTGTTGGAAGTGCCATGGGGGTGCTCCTGACCGACCACCCCCTCTGTTTCTGGGTGCTCTCCCCCTCCTGCACCGCTGCTCCAGCCCCACAGGGATCAGACACGTGTTCCCAAGAGAAATGGCTTGTAATAAACCCTTAAGGAAGCACTTTCAGGCTGCGGAGAGTTCCATCGCCACTGGAACAGCCCGGTGGGTCCCGGTGGAGAGCTTCGCTGGGGAGGGACTCCAGGACACCCCCTGGGCCCGTGGCCACCACCACCGCTGGCTCGTGTCCTTTCACTGCCCATCTCCTCCTCCCGCAGTCCAGGGACAGGAAAATGGCCCGTGACCCAGCAGCCGCCGGCACCTACGGGAGGACGGCCAGGCACCTGAACATCATCGCGCTCTGCCTGGGCACCCTGGTGACCATCATCTCTGTCGTGGTGCTGGTCGTCTACCTCAACAGCCTGCAGGCGGGAAGCCACCTCTGACCCTGGCCCACAGAGGAGCAGTGGCACCGGCACCTCCTTTTTCCTCCCCCTCCACCCTGCTCGGCCAAACCCCCCCCCGGGAAGCCACTGTGTCCCCTGGGACCTCCCTCCCCACTCCCACCGGACACGGGGGTGACCTCAGAACCCTCCTGGTGCACCCTGAGAGGAAACTGCTTTCACATGAGCACTTATTTTCACAGCAAATAAAGCTCCTTGCCCACCCTTCTTAGAAACGTCCTGCCTTGGGGTTTTGGGAGCCGTTATTCCCCCTGAGCATCCCCATCTCGGGGGGGGGGGGACACAGGGCCACCCCGTAAGTCAGACATCTAAGTGGGGAGGCAGCCTGGAGCGGGGCAGAGCAGCAGGGAAGGGGGTGCTATGTTGGTGCTGGTAGTTAAATATAAACACACTTGCCCCCCCCAGGCTTCTGGGGTGTTTTGAGACCCCCCCCACACACCCCTCCTGTGCCAATTTCTGTGCGTCCTCCTCCCCGCCTTGTCCACCGTCCCCGGCAGAGATGGCCCCCGCGGGGAGGGGGCCGCCAGGCTCCCAGCCCCTGCCGAGGAACCGGGGGTCAGTTGCGGGGCTGGGGGGGGTCCCGCCTTGCCTTGCACCACCCCCCACCCCCCCGACCCTCAGTTCAGCTCCATGAAACCATCTGCCAAGCCCGCGGCCGTCCCTGCCCCGCCTCGGTGCCGCCTCCCCACCCCTCGCTACCAAGGGAGCGGCCCCCCCAAAAAGGGGAAATTTGGCTTTATGCCTCCCCCAAGTCCCCTTGAGCCCCCTCGGAGCCCCCAGAGCGCCCCACACCCGCCAGCTTAAGGGGGTGGGGACACAGGGACACGGGTGACCCTGGGGGGCAGTGCCACCCACCGGGGAGGGGGCAGAGTCCAGGGTGGTCGCCTGGACGGATGGGGGGGTGGGGGGGTCTGTCCGGCAGCTCCGCCCGCGCTGGGGGCCCCGGGCCGGCGCTGGAGGCGGTGCGGGGCCGGTCCCGCTCCCCGGGAGGGCTGGGTTTCGTTTCCCCGTAGCTGCCTCCTTCCCCTCGGCTCCCGGCCCGGCCCGGCCATGAAGCCCCGGCAGACGGAGGTGTCCATCCCGCTGCAGCCCCCCGGGCGGGGGCCGCCCCCCGCCGCCTTCCCCGACGGGCAGCCCCGGGACTACGTGCTCTGGTCCCTCCTCAACGTCCTGCTGGGCTACGCGCTCGCCTACCTGGGCTGCCTCTGCTTCCCCGCGCTCGTCTTCTCCATCAAGGTGAGAGCGACGGCGGACCAGGGACCCCCCCGACCCCGGCACCCCCGCCCCGGCCCGGCTCGGTCCCCTCGAACGGGCCCGGCCGGCCCGTGTCCCCCCAGCTGGCCCGTGTCCCCCCGCCCGCCAGCTCCTCCGGGGACCCCCTGCGCCAGGCCGGCCCGCACCCCAGAGACAACCCGGACCGGGACCCCCGGCCCAGCGCCCTCCGACGCCACCCCCGCGCTGAGAACCCCCCCGATCCGCACCCCCAAACCCAGCCCCACCCCGGCCAGGGACCGCCCCCGCGCTGCCCGGGACCCCCCGACCCAGCCCGTTCCCTCGCCTCGGGACCCCCCGATCCGCCCGCCACCCCCCAGCCCTCTCCGACACGGCCCTGGATCCCCCCGATGTCATGTGTCGTGTCCCCCCCCGCCCCGACCCTCCCCAGACCCCTCTCCCGTCCCGGGACCCCCACACCCGGTCTCCCATCCCAGACTCCCCTGACCTGGGTGACACCGA
>JAOQGH010000040.1:66876552-66892202 GCA_025769975.1 Gallinago jamesoni
CCTGCCCTGGGACCCCCCGAACCGGTCCCCCCTCGATCCAGTCACCCCCCTGAGCCTGCCCCCACTCGACCCTCCCCCAAGAGCCAGGACTGTGCATGGGGGGCACGGGCAGTGCCCGGTGGCTTCGCCCCCTGCCCCCGGGGGCCATGTGTCCCTGAGGTCCCAGCCCCACCTTGCAGCCACCCCCAGGCCGGGTCATTCCCCCCCCCCGCCCCGCTGAGCCCCCCACTTGCCCCCCCAGGCCCGCGACTGCAAGGTGCTGGGGGACCTGGAGGGTGCCCGGCGGTACGGGGACCGTGCCAAGGTGCTGAACATCATCTGCTCCACCCTGCTGGTCCTGGCCATGGTGGCCGCCATCACCACCTTTGTCATCGTGTTGATGAACATCATAGCGTGACTGCCACACGGCCACCGACCCGCTTGCTGCCACCTTGGGGGGCGGGGGGCTTCACCTCCCCCCGCCCCCTCCTCCTCTTCCCAAAACATCCCTGCTTTGGGCGCGTGGTACATGGGGAGAGGGAGTGATGCCTCGTCCCCTCGCTGCCCGCACCCCCGGGTGTCCCAGCACAGCCACTGCCTGCGAGGGTTTGGGTGGGCCAGGCTGGGACGGGTGGGACAGCCCCCCCCCCCCCCCCTTTTCTCTGCTTGTGTGCCCGGGCAGGGAGCTGCTGGGCTTCCAGGGTGCTGTGACACACGTATAGGTCACTGGTGCCACAAATAAAGCTCCTCCTGCCAAACCCCTCTCGCTTCTTGCCTTATTCCCACTGGGGAAGGAGAAGAGGGTCCTTGTGCGTCTTCGGGGCATCCTCCTCCTCCTCTTTCTCCTTCTCCTCCTTCTTCTCTCACTGTCAGCTCAATGACTCTCTGCCCCACCACAGGGTAGAGCACTTCCAGCCCAGAGCCTAGGTAGGTTTCTTCCTAAAAGCTTAGGCATGGCAGAAAAAGGAAAGACAGACAGAAAGGAAGACGGAAATCAACCAATCAATCAATGAATGTGTGTTTTTCTGGCCCTACACACCCCATCCTGTCTCACAGCCCCATCTCCTCCCGCTTCCAGGAACCCCACAGAAGTATCTCTTCCACATTTTGGTATTAAGTTCCCATTTAAGGCATCTGGTAACCCAAACGTGCTGCGAAGGAGGGGTCTTCCCAGCCGAGACCGCCTGGAGGGACTGGGCTGGAGGTATTGGTGGGAGCCAGCTCCGTGAGAGATCCTGGCACCGGGGCTCCGTCTCGTCTCGGCCCCTCGGGGTCACTTGGTTTCAGTCACCCCATGGCTCCATCCCGCCGAGTGCTCGGTCTCCCCGGAGCCATCCGTGCTCCTCATCACGGGAGGAAGACTGGATATAAAAAGCCCATGGGCTGGCAAAGCCAAGTGTGCTTCTCCCAGCGCCCAGCCAAGCCTGTCTGATAACCACAGCCAGGGAGGGCTGTAATTTCTGGGGTTTATATATAGAGGAGACGAGGCCGCGCCACAGACAAGGACTATATAAAGGGGCCACCCTGCCCCGCTGCCCCAGCCAGACTGGTGGAGCAGGAGAGCCGTGGGGTGCCCCTCTCCGTGGCCATGGACACCTCCTACCCACGGGAGGACTACCTGGCCGCGCCGTCCCACAAGCGGGACCCATCTCCCGCTGCCCTCGTCCCCCCGGCGCCCCGTGACCACCTCGTCTGGTCCATCTTCAACACCATCTACATGAACTTCTGCTGTCTCGGCTTCGTGGCTCTTGCCTTCTCCGTCAAGGTATGGAGTGGGGCGGGGAGGGGGGGAGACTGAACACTCGGGGTCACCTGGGACCCTCCCCGTGGTGATGCCAAGGGATGGACTTCCCAAGGAGGTGCAGAGCATCTAAAATAACCACCTGGGGGGGGGCTGGGGTGGGGAATGAGAGACCAACACCCTCAAGAGGCTGGTTGCAGGTGGAACCATCCCCAGGTAAAGCCCCCACGCTTTTCCTGCCACCTATTGATAAAGCTGAGAGACACCCCCACAGAGAGCCACAGCCTCCTGCCACCACAGGAGGACCAACCCCTTCTTCCGAGAAGGTGCTGGGGGGCCGTGATACCCCTGGCCCCTCCACTTGCCCTCTGGCAAGGGGGCAAAGTGAGGGCTGGAGCCCCCAGGGTTCCAAAAGATGAAGGAGAGAAAATCCCCACAGCAAAGTGGGGGGGGGGTGGGGGGGGTTGGAAGCTGAGGGGAGCAGCAGCACAGGGGGCTGTGGGGCAGCCTGGGGTGGATGGGCAACCCCCCAGGGGGCTTAACTTGGGGCTGGGAGGGTGCTGAAGGTACCTGGGCTGGGAGGGGGCACGGGGAGGGGGTATGGGGAGGGGGCACGGGGAGGGGGCTGCGGGCAGCCCGGGCGCTGCTGCCCCGTCCCTGGCTGTTGCAGGCGCGGGACCGTAAGGTGTGCGGGGACGTGGAAGCCGCTCGGCGCTTCAGCTCCAAGGCCAAGTGCTACAACGTGCTGGCCACGGCCGGGAGCGTGGTGCTGCCGCTGCTGCTGGCCGCCCTGGTCATCACCGGCGTGGTCCACCTCTCCAAGCTGGCCCAGGAGTCCGTGGGCTTCTTCACCTACCAGTTCAGCCCCAGCGACGAGGAGGACAAGTGAGCAGGGGGGGCGAAGGGTGTGGAGAAACCCCTTCGCACGCTGGTGGCCCACCCGAGAAGACCACTGGTCCAGCATCACCCAGCCACCACCCACCTCTGCCACCCAGGGCCACGTCAGCAGGCTTTCGTGCCCACGGGGCTGGGGAGGGAGGGGGGGGGGCAGCCCCCCAGGCTTCTCTCCTCACCCTCCCCTGCCCACCCAGCACCCCCAGCCCTGCGGTGCCCGACCCCGGCTCCCGGCCACGCTCCGTGGGGCAGCTTGGGTATTTTTTTTTTGCCGTGTTTGGTTTTTTTACCTGCCTTTTATCCTGTGTGGATGGAGCACAGCGTCCCTGCAGCCTCAGCGAGCAGTGTTTAAACCATTAAACCACTTCACACACCACGAGTCTTTTGGTGCCTGTGTGTAGGGCTGGGGGGGTGCTCGAGGGACAATACAGATATGCCTTTTTCACTCTGAGCATGCCCTTTGGGGCCAGGAGAGGG
The DNA here is from genome assembly GCA_025769975.1 of Gallinago jamesoni. Lineage (NCBI taxonomy): Eukaryota > Metazoa > Chordata > Aves > Charadriiformes > Scolopacidae > Gallinago > Gallinago jamesoni. Next base: position 66,879,644 of record JAOQGH010000040.1, read on the forward strand.
AACGATCTCGGTGGCCCCCAGAGCCACCCAGCCCCAGCCCGTCGGGGTCTCGCCGGCGACTGCAGAGGGGAAAGACAGACGCAGAGAAGTTTCCTGGGCCCAGGGGGACACCCTTGAGCGGACGAGATGTCACCCCCTCCAAGGGGAGCTGAGACCTGCAAACTCATTGCAGGAGAGAGGAAGTTCCCCGGTGGGTCCCCGGGTGAGGACAGAGGGGAGAAGCACAGGCTGCGGCCCCGCTGCCCCCCACCACCCCCCCATTGCCCTCCCCGGGGCAGGGCCAGATCCTTCTGGCAACCGGGCGAAAGAGATCCCGTTTTCGGGTGGGAGGGGATGAGGACACACGCTGACGTCCCTTCCAGAGCCACCGGGCTCAGAGCTGGGCTTTACCCCCAGACCTCCCCAAACCCAAACCCAGGTGCAGCCCACGGGGCTGTTACGGGGGGGCGAGGGGACGGAGGGGTCCGTTTGTCCTGCCCTGCTGCTGAGAACTGCCGCTAATTAGGGGTTGGGTGCCTTTTGACGAGGCCCGAGGGACAGCCAGGCTAATTACAAGGCGGGGGAGCCGCGCCGCCTCCGGCCCAAAGCGTTCCCACATGGTGCCGCAGGGTTTTTTATAAACTCGGTGGAATTCGGCCGAGATTCCTGGGGTTTGTGTGAGGGGGGGGGCAGGAACCCCCCCACACCCCCCTCACTCTCTCCCAGCAATGGGAAAGAACGGGGCATCAAAGGCAGCCCCGGGAAGGGGGTGGTGGAGGGGAGGGGGCTGGGTGTTGGGGGTATCCTGCCCCCCCGTTCTCACAGCCCTGTCCTCCCGCGGGGCTTCCAGGGACACTGGAAACGCCTCGAGCACAGAGGGGGCAGGTCCCTGCTCAGCTGGAGGGGGGGCTCTGCCGAGACCCCAGAAACACACCGTGCCCATCCTCTGAGAGAGCAACGGGACGACCGGTGCCCGGGCTTCCTCACCCCCCGGGATAGAAGGAGTCAACTCCAAACCTGCTTGAGAAGAGAGAATGATGGTGCAGAGAAGGGGTTAAAAACGCCACGGGGGTGTTATAGCCAAGAAACTGGGAAGGAAAGGAGCCCTGGGCTGGGCAGGGGGGGCTGAAAGGCTTTTGGCTGTGTATGTTGTGAGTGATCCCCACTGCCAAAATAACGCCCTGCTCCAGCCTGGCTTCCACAGGAGAGTCTCTCGTGGTGGGGGTCAGCAGGACACGGGGGTCCCGGCTGTATGGAAACCCCAGCAGCCCAGCCACGCGGGCAAGAGCCGAGGCCAAGGTCCTTCCAGCCCCCGGGAGAAGGTGAGGACCAAGCCAGGACGCGCTGGAGGAGCTGGGAGCAGGCGCAGGCACGGGCTGGACCACGTTCAGACCCATCATCTGGGGCTTCCTTAGAGACGCAGATGTTTGGAGCACAAACAGACCCCACGTGTTCAGAAAACTCATTTAAAACAGTTGTTTTCAGGCTGGATTTGGTCCCCTCTAAGCCAGAGAGCTTGAAGGCATGGGAAGGGGAGCGAGGGGGCTCGTGCTCCCCGGCGCAGACAGGGATGCTCAGGGTCACTGGGGGGGCTGCAGCCGTGGGGAGGGCTCGGAGCCCACCTCCCGCCCCAGGGCTGCAAAGGGGGACAGCACACACAGTGTGGGGGCAAGGGGCTGATGGCACAGCCTGGGACCCCCACCTCCACCGTCCCCCTCCGCCGACATCCGCTCTTCAACGGGCTTCTGCCGCTCCAGGGGGTGCAGCCCAGCCCAGCCGAGCTCTAAAGCGTCTTGGTGGGTGCCCTCTGAATCCGGCCGGCTGCTGTGGGGAAGGAGACGCTCTGCCCTACAACCAGGACCAACCCCTGTGAGATACGGGAACGGCTTCTCCCCAGACCACCCTTATTGCAGCCCGGGCGGTGACACCATACCTCCGCGCAGGGGGAACCGCTGCCCTGAGGCCTCCAGCACGGCTTCCAGGGGACACCCCACCGCCTCCTGGGGACAGTCGGTCACTTCGATCCTCAGCTCCTTTCTGGTGATGGTGAACTTCAGTTTGGAGCCCAAATAGGAGACGCCGGTGACTTTCATCCTGTCGATGTCCTCGGGAAAGGCAGGGTCGAAGCGGAGGCTGGTCTTCGTGATCCTGGGGAGGCAGGAGCGGGTCAGTGGCTGGAGCACAGGGTGACACCAAAGCAAAGCCACCTCGAGGGGTCAGTCCCCTCACTCCATCCCAGGGATGGAACAGGCAGCGCAGCCTCACACATCCCAGGGGCCTCTCCCCTCACTCCGTCCTTCCGTGGGCAGAAAGAGTCCTCCATAATCTGCCATCTCCACCAAATGTGTTATAACAGCTCAGTTTCCACTTTCCCTCTGGGCTGTGGCCGAGACTGGTCAGCAAGGTGACCTCCAGAACTCACGTCAGCCCCCACGCCCCCCGGTTTGAAGGGCTTCAGACTCAGCGCTGCTCCATGTGCTCCTTCAACAAAAGGTAGAAATGGAGCAAAGAGCTTGAACCCTCTCTCCAAGCGCTTACCCAAAGTCAAACAGAGCCCATTTGTGTGTTTTGGCTTTGGATGAAAAAAAGATAAGGGTCACCATTATCTCCTACTCAAATCTTGACCCATGAGAACTCTTGACCGACTCCTTCAGCCTGTTGAGGCTCAGGCTCGAGAGAGGCTCGAGAGACCGGAGACCCTCGGGGGCAGCCCAAGGCACCAGCCGGGGCCCGTGGCTCACAACCCTCCAGGGCTATGTAAACATCACCTCGGCTTGGGAGGAGGTCTGGCTGGAGGTCTGGCTGGAGGTCTGGCTGGAGCCCCGAGCCTGTGGCTTGAGGCTGCACCGAGAGGGGCCCGACCTGACACACGGAGAGTGTCCCGAGACCTTCCAGCTCCCCACAGCCCGAGATGATGGTTTTCAGCTGGGAACACGGTAGCTCACACCCAGCTCCACCAAGAATCTGGTGGGTTCCTCTGCAGTTTCTGGCCACACACAGGGAGTAAAAACACATAGTTAGTGCTAGAGGAGGTCGCTGAAAATCAAAAGGCTCGTCAGTTTGATCCGTCCCCAATTAAACTAAGAATACGCTGCAGAGTCTTCAGGGCTGAAACCACCAGGCTGCTTTGGGCACGAGACACGGCTTTGAAATTATATGAGCAGCCTAATGTTTTTTCTAAGCTATTTGGCTGCTGTGGTGGTGCCCGCTGGGCACTGTCCCCCCCCAGAGCCACCCGTGGGCAGAGGGCTCCAGAGGGGCTGCAGAACCTCTGTCCCCAACGCATCCAAAGGGGACGGGATGCTATAGCTCAGCCAGGGGAACACTTAGGGAATGGCATGGAGCTTCCCAGACATGCAACCGCCTCACAAAGTGACCTGGAGAGAGTCTCCTACCTGCTCCGAGTCTGTTTCCAGTCTTTAAAGTGGGAATAGGCCCATGGCAGCTCAGTCTGGTGGCAGAGGACTGGGGTCTCCAGTCACAAAGGCCCCCTTAGAAGGGGCACCCTGTATATTGTATAATAAGAGCTAGTCTTGTGTTTGCTTCCAAGGGGATTGTATGGACTCTCTCTTCAATTAATTAACCAAAAGACCAATGTAATTTGTGGATCACAGCCTTTAAGCTCCATCCACACCCAGTGAAGAGCCTGTGGCACGGGCAGGTCTGGTTCACAGACCTCAAACTGAGCCCCACCATCCTGCGCTCGTACAGAGACAACCCTCTTCACTGAGGGTGTCACCGGTGCTGGAGAGCTCAGCGTTGGCCTGGCTTTGGCTCCTTTTGAACCCAACAGCTTTCAGCACTGACTTAGCTGGAGGGAAAATGGGGCAAAGCTTGTAACTTCTGAAAACCTCACTGTTTTCCACCAGCGACTAACTGTCCCCAGTATCCACGGTTCAGCTGGGATCCTTAGTGCTCCTGCTTGTTCGTTACCTGCTGGGAGCTTTGGAGGATGTTCTGGATGCTGCAAGTTCCTTTGTTTTTCATGAGTACAACCCCTTGCTCCAGATAAACAGTAAGTTTTCAAGTGACACGTGGTTGCTTAGAGATTAAACGAGACATAGCGTAGGTTCTCACCTGAACCCCGTGTAGCCAAAGAGGACGGCCTGCAAGAATCCACCCATCCCTGTCAAGAAGTTCACTGCTCCTGACCCATCTGAATTCTCCACCCAGATCTGCTCCAGCAAGAGAGAGAAAAGACTCAACGGTTGCGCTGGGACTCCTCGTACAGTTATGTGGGTTTGAACATGTTCATCATCGTCACCATCCCTCATCCCGGGGGTTGCAATGACCGTGCTCCCTGGCACGGGGCAGTGGATGGGCTCCGATGGGTCCCTGAGTACCACCACCCCCGTTCCCTCTCCCATCCCCAGCAGGCAGGAGGAAGCCTGGGGTGAGCACCCACCGACCCGGGGCTCTGCATTGCTTGGTAGGAAGCAGATGCCTCCTCATTGCCCTTCGGAGGAGACACAGCGTGCAGCAGCTCAGTATAACACCAACCCAACAACCTGGTGACCGCAAGTACGGCAGCAGGGGCTCCAGTCCAAATGACATCTCCCAGTGGGATGGGCCCCTCCTGGGGACAGGCAGGGTGGAAACAAGAGGTGTTTGTCACCGGGGAGCAGCGGGGCCATGCAGCTCACCTTGAAGGGCTCCGTGATGTTGCTGAAACACTTGTAGAGTTGGCTCTGGCCTCTCTGCACCTCCTTTAGCTCCAGCCACCCCACTGCAAACATGCTCTGTGGGAGAGGAGACCCACCTTTCACCAGCTGCCATCTCCCCCAGGGGGGACAATACGGCAAAACCTCCAGTGACACCAGAACGGGCATCCTCTGACCCAGAGCTGTCATCTCCAGTGCACTCCTCCAGCTCTGCTGTCCACCTACCCCCAAAGCGTGGCTGGCAAACCGTGCCCATCGAGGGGGTGGCAGTGACTGACTCGATGGAGACCCCCCCCTCGTGGGTGAATCCCACCCCAGGCTTTGCCCCTCTCCTCACCCAGGTCATGGCTGGCCCATCCGGTGCGGTGGCAGGTTCATACATCTCCAGGTCGTTTCTCCGGACCTCGGGGCTCATGGGGTGCATCAGGGGGAATCCCAGCAGGATGACATCAGCCTGTTTCACGGGCTCTCCTGGGGAAGGGAGCCGGTCCCACCACACGTGCCAGCTGGGAGCAACCGGCAGCCCCGGTCTCTGTTTGCTCATTCGGGGAGCAAACCTGACTCACGGGGATCATAAACCCAGAACAACAAACACCACAAGGGCAGGGGAAGGTGGTGGAGCTTCAGGGAGGACACCTCATTGCTGAAAGAAGACCAGAACTGCAGCTTATGGCTTGAAGAGGCAGGGCCCTGACACAATGGCACCGGGACGGGTGTCACCTGAACTTGGGGCGTGAAGGAATAGCTCCCACCACCCCTGACTGTGAGACAGGGGACTCTAAACTGGGCTTGCATCTCCAATGGAACCAGCATCTCCACTTCCAGAGGGCCAGGGGCTGCTGGAAGGGCCACACACATGGCACTTGACTTGGAAAGAGACACCTGTTGGTAGTGGGTCCACAGCAAACACCCCATCTGCAGCCCAACACTAAAGGCCTCTGCGTTCCCAAGTTTCCTCATTTTATCAGTCCAGCACTGGGAAATGATCCACCAAGAGGCAGAAAAAGCACCTAGAAGCCAGGGTCTCCCCAGGGACACCCCGATTGCTGCGTGGGGAGAGCAGCATGAGGGACAGTGGCTTCAGCTTCAACCCCTCTGCCCAGCTCTGAGCCCCCCGGAGCCCCCGCTCCCCGCTCTCAAAGAGCCAGTGGTGCCCAACCCCGGGGTCTGCCACGGCCCCGCCGCTCACCTGGGCTGTACCCGTCGTACTCGGGGTGGTATTTCTTCTCCGCATCAAAGGGCACTTTGATTTTCCTGGCACAGTCCACCCACTCCTCTGACACGGGGATGGAGAGGTCCCGAGCAATGGCAGCTGCAAAGTTTAGGCTGAAAAGAGGCGAGGAGCAGTTCCTCGTGTCAGGCATAAGGTGCCTGTGACCCCCCCAGGGAGCAGAAGAGAAGAAAGGGAACAGAAAGGGCTGACTGAGCCATAACTGCAAAGCAGCAGCTTTTCTGAAAGAACAGGGGTCAAAGTGTCAGCCCGAGGTAACAGCTTTCCTGGCTGGAGCTGGGATGGCTGTTCCTCCAGCCTTGGGTGTCTCCAGCTGGCTAACTGTACAGACGGCTCACGAAAGGCAGGGTGAGAAACCCCCTGTGAAGTGAAATCCCTCCCAGCCTCATGGGGACACCTCAAACAGGTCAGATGAGCCACCATGGGACCACCTGCTTCTTCCTGCTGGCTGTAAAGGTGGGCGAAGGAGACGGGCTCGGAGAGCAGGGTGTGAGGAGGGGGAAGGTGTACCCCGTGGGACCCCCATTCTTCCTGCCCCTGCCGGGAGGAGGGGGAGGGAGAGGGGCCAGGGCTTCCCCAAGGCATGAGTCTCACCTCCGCTGGGCCACGGCGTTGGTGTAAACGGAGTTATCAACCCGGCAGTGATGCTCATCGGGGGGCATGACACCTGCAGGAGGAGGAGGAGGAGGAGGACACTTCACACCACAGCCCGCCTGAGGTTTGTCACAACCTGAAACAACCTGGCTATAGCTTGGGCAGCATCAGCCAGAGGGTATCTCCCTCACTTCACAGGCAAGGGGGCCTTCGAGTCATTAATTCTACCAACTCATTCAACCAAGTCAATCAAGTCACTAAATCCTTCCCCAGCCACAAGCTCAGCCCCTTCCTTTGCTCTGGATTGTCCCCGGAGGAGAGAGGGCCACTTCCCCAGAGGAACATGGCACCAAGAGCACCAGATGTTCCTTCAAGGGATTAAACTCCCACAGGCTCCTGGGGGCTCTAAACTCAGGTCTCCGAAAAAAGTCCTTCCTCTCCAAAGCCCTGGTGCTGTTTTCTCTAAGTGCCACCAGCCACAGCAGACCTGACGCCACCCGTGTGTGTGCCATCAGCTCATAACACCATAGAAGGAGACATTTAGAGCTGTCCCAGGAGTAGCGAGGGGCAAACCAGCCGGTACTGTGGCACTGGGAGAGAGCTGAGCATCTTGTCCCATGTCCACGTGGTCATGGACATTATCTGTGAGACATTCCAGAGGGCAGGAGCCTGAAGATCCCATGCATTCCTGTCCAGGTCTAGTGAGAGGGGCTCTGAGTCTCTGCTCGGAAGCCCCTTCCCTACGAACAGGCCTGGCAGTTGCAGAAGTACCTCTGATGTGGTAGCACTGCTCCTCCTCACTCCACACCATCCTGCTGCACCAGTACCGAGCCACGGCATCCACCAGCTCCCAGCCTCCATCCTCCCTGAACAGCTTCTGGTCCTGGAGGGAGCCCAAGCCAGAGAGAAACAGGGATGTGAGGGAGACTCAACCAAACCCAAACTCGGCAGGAGGAGAGGAGCTCTAAGGAGGTGGATGTAGCAGGAGAAAAGGACAGAGAACTGGCCTGGATTGAGCCAAGGGGATGCTGAGCCGCCCTGAGGAGCAAGGACAGAGGAGGCAGAGCTGAAGAAGGGACCCTGAGGTGTTCTGGCAGGGTCAGACAGCAGCAGAGCTTCTCTGGGAAGGGACAGTGACAGTCAGCAGATGCCCTGCAGGCCCTGCCACCGGTCCAGGCAGGGGCACATGCTCCCTTTACCTGCGTGGTGCAGTAATACTGCTCGAAGGCCATCACAACGTCCCCGGTGATGTGGATTTCCTGGGCTCCATAGATCTCCTCAGGACAGACCTCCCGGCCGGTGGCTGCGCTCTCCCACGGGAACTTAGCACCCTGCCAGGAGAAGAGGGTGCTTCTGGTCATGGAGCAGGTCCCTGAGGAGGAGCTGAGCACAGCATCTCAAGGTGTTCTCTGTTCCCAGCCCATCACCACTGTCCCCAGCCCGTCACCGCTGTCCCCACCTTGTAGCCTTGCTCCTGCGCGTTGCGCAGTGCCCCATCCAGCCGGCGAAGGCGGTACTCCAGGATGGCTCGGGCAGCCTCAGGGTGAAACAGCAGAATGTTCGGGAACATCCAGGTGTCCTGGGAGCATCCAAGCGAGGCAAGGTGGTGGGACTGGCTGGTGGGGCATCCCAATGCTCCCACCGGTTTCACCCTTTGAGTCCACCCCCCTCCCAAACGCTCTGATTGGGATTTTGCTCCTACTTAAAGGTGCTGTCCCGTGGGCTCTCTGGGGTCAGTCCGTGAGGGACTGCTTCTGCCCACGCCTGCCACTCTCTGCTCGTCACCCACCCGGTATCTCCCCAGGGTGGTCCCAGCAGGACCTCCCATCATGCAGGGGAAGGGAGGCAGGAGTTCTTCAAAGCCAGAGGCTCTGGGGAGGGTCAAAACCACACACGTCCCCAGGAGGAAAGGACACAAGGTCCCTCGGGACCGCAAAGCCCCTACCCACAGAGAGGCCACTCCGGGTTCAGCGCAGGAGCCCCAGCACCACCCAGCAGCATCTCCTGGGCAGTGGTCACGGAGCTGTGTGGCCACCGGCTTGGCTGCTCCAGGCTGGGCTGGGCAAGGGGCTGCCCTGCAGAGGGGCTTCTCCTGTCCCTCGCCCCCACTGGCTCCATGGCAGCCCCAGGAATCCGGCTTCAGCTCCGGCACTTTGCTTCTGGGCTAGAGGATAACCCGGGTGGGCAACTCCAGGGGCTGGGCTGGTGGGGGGAGCAGGACGGGAGCAGGAGGTTGCTCTCCATCCAGCAGCTGGTGCCAAGGCAGCCTCTACCTGAGGGCAAGGAGGGGGCCTCCCAACAGCCTTCTCCAGGCTGTGTAAAGCCCCCCGGGCTAGCAGGGTCTCCACCCACCTGGTCCCAGAAGACGTGTCCCCAGTAGTCCTCTCCTCGAGAGCCGTTGGACAAGCCTCCAGGGCTGATGCCGTGGAAGAGGAAGCCTGTGCTGCCCCGGGGGGGAATGGCGCTCAGCAGGTAGTAGAGGCACCCCTGGAGGGCCTGTCGCAGTGGCAGGGGTCCGTCCAGGTCCATGGAGGACCCTCGCCGGAGCGCGCCCCAGGCGCGGGTGTGGGAGGGGAGCAGGGAGCCCGTGGCCACCAGGGCCAGCCCGTGGCTGTAGCTCCTCTTGGCCTCCTCTTCACTCTCGGCCACGGCCGTCAGGAACTCCCAGGATCGCTCCCGCTCCTCCCCGCCCAGCGTCACGGCCCGTGGCACCGGGGTCCAGAGCATGTGGACGGTGGGACGGGGTCCCCCCTCCACCTCGGGAACCAGCGTCTGCCCGTAGACGTAGCTGGGGGTAGGGGGGCGAGAGGGGAAGGGGGAGCAGAGCTGGTGGGACTCCGTCCATGTCCACCCACGTGGAGGGGACCTCCCCAGCGGCTGAGTGTCACCTCCCTTCCCCCCCCAGTGTGAAGGTCCCCGTCCCCACGTGCCAGTGCAGCAGCCATCCCGCCCCCAAAGGGCAGGAGACTGGAACTCGTCACGACTTGTCCCCTGTCCCAGCAAGACATTTCTAGAGGTCATCTCCTCCAAACTCACTGTGTTCCCCAGACTCACTTCTCTGGAAACACATCTAGTTCCTGGGGCCTTCGTTGCTCTTCTACGTGTCACTCTAAGGAATAATTCTGGAGTTGCAACTAATGAAAGTGTCTCTACACATCATTTGGGGTTTTTATATACCTTCCAGGAAGAAGCAGATTTGCAGCAGCCCCCACCACTCACCATGCCAGCCTAGATCTAACCCTACCTTTGCAATTAATTTCCCGTTGGTGAGCAGGGCAGCGTGCTACAGCCCGTGAAGGATGTCTCCAGAACAAGGTTCCCCATGCCCCAAACTCACTGTGCTCCCTGGAAGTCCGGCCCTTGCTTCAGGTCCAAATCCTGGCTCTTTGGCACAAAAGGCGTCTGGAGCTGGACTGAGATGGGTTGGGTGGTGGGAGCCGATCGCCGGATGGTGACGCTGAAGGCCATCAGGTGGACAAGGGAGTGGTGAGCATAGATGTGTTGGGTGGCCGTGTAGTCAGCTGAGCGAAGCCGGTGGCTGAAGGTTCCTGTAAGCACAGCGAGAGCCACCAGCCTTTTGACCCATCAGCTCCTGGTGCTCTGCCCCAGGCTCCCCATTTCTGCCCTTCAAGCCGGTTCCTACTGGCAAAGGAACCGCCTTTCCAGGTCCAGGTCCAAACACAGCTTTTGACTGGACAACACTGTTAACAGACTGAACCTGGCCAAGCCCCTGAGGAATTATTTGTGCTATAAAACCTGTTAGCAGGCTAACGATTAAACAGTGTTTGCCGAGCCCGGCTCAGCGGAGGTTGAGACAAACTCTGAAAATCGCTCTAATCCTCACAAGAAAGAGGAATTTTCCACTTGCTCCTACACAACTGCAGAAAAACAACAGGTGGATGGAGAACGGGGAGAAGAAAGATGTGACCTCGTGGGAGAGACAACATGGGTAAAGAGACCTCTAACTTCTAGACGAGGGTCACCAGCAGTTAGAGGAACAGAGCGAGGGTGCCCGAGGTGAAGATCTGCAGGAGCAGCAGGACAGGGAGACCCCAGCCCGTGCTCTGCCATTTACCCGCCCAGGTGTTCAAGGTGAAGGTCTCGGACAGGCTGTCCGCACCCGGCACCCTCATCCTGACGTTGATGGGGCTGGGGACGTCGGCACGGTGTGTGTCCCCCACAGCCCCGTTGTACACGCCGTTGACGTGGAGGACATCTCGGTAGACACGGGTGCCCAGGTAGGCGTTGGTGACGGTGGCCAGCAGCCGTGGGTCCGAGGGCAGGGAAGCGGAGGTGAACACGGCAGGGTCCTCTTGGCCACCATCCATTGTCCCCAGCCCGGGCTGCAGAGCAACGACAGCAGAGTCATGAGGGCTGAAGGGAGGAAGCCGGGGCAGGGGCTGTTTTGGAGACCACCAAAAGTGGGGGGTTGTCTCTGTAACCTGCCTGGAACACCCCGGTGACTGGCAAACCTGGGCTTGCTGCCTCCAGCCTCCTTACACTCCCAGGGTCTCCAGCTCTTTTAGTCTCCCCTCTGATGACCTCCAGTGGGTTTCCTCCATCCCAGCTTTCCTCCCAGCGCCTGCGGCGTGTCTCCTCCACCCGGGCTCGTTTCCTCCTCTGCAGCTTCCCTTCTCGCCCCCCGGCTCCCACCAAGGCTCCTCCAGACAAACCTCATCCACTTGTGGCTCTGTCGCTTCTCCAATCTGTCCCCTCTTCCTCTTCTGCCACCCTCTCCGTGACAGCATCTCACCAGCTTCTCCCAATACAACGCGCCCACCTTCCTCTTCTCCCCTCCTCTTCCCCGCGGCGCTAATCCCTGACCCTCCCGTGGCCCCAGCGGCTCCCCATCTCCCACCCCACTGCACCCCTGCGCTCCCCATCTCCCACCCCACTGCGCCCCTGAGCTCCCCATCTCCCACCCCCCTGCACCCCTGAGCTCCCCATCTCCCACTCCACTGCACCCCTGTGATCCCCCACTGCGCCCCTGTGCTCCCCCCACCTCCAGCCCGGCTTCAGGCCCCGGCTTGATGGGGTACGAGCTTGTAACTTTATGGATGTTTATAAACTTGTAAAAAGAGACTGAAATGTTTCCATGTTACTTACAAGTACATAACAAAGACAGAGACACAAACAAACAGCACTTTCGGGAGCCGCCGCTGGTGCCTGGCCCCGCTGTGCCCCGGGGGAACACAGAAACCATCAGACAAGGCACCGAGGGACCCCCCCGAGGGAGCCGGGGTGCCAGGACAGCAGTGACCCCCCCCCTGCCCGGGCTGGTGGTCCCCAAAATCCCTCCCCGCCCGCAGCCGGCCCCTGGCAGCTCTCCGGACGGCAGGGATTCCCGGCTCCAGGCAGCGCCTGAGGCTGAACTGTGGGAGAAATCCTCCTCCCCCCTTCAGGAAAGGTAAAAGAAAACCCAAAAAAAAGGCGAGGTGGGGAGGGAGGATGGCGGGGGGGGGGGCTCTTGCCTTGGGTCTGGGGCTGAGCGGGGGCTGCTGCGGGGATCCCGTGCGGGGCAGAACGGAAGTCACCCAGCCGACAAAAAAGGAAGGAAATAGCTTTTTTTTTTCCCCCCCTCCTTAAAAAAATAACAAAGCAGTAAAAGTTAAGGAGCAGATGTTTGCCCAGATGCGGTTGTTGCCCGTCGCGGGGAGCACAGACGTGCGGGGGCTGCCCCGCGCTGCAGGGAAGGAGGAACCGGGGAAGAGAACCGGTCCCGCATGATTTATCGGGGAAAATCTGCCCGAGCTCCGCAGCGGTGGCCCCGGTGGCGACCTGCGGCCACGACCCCCTGTGGCAACCAACCGCCCTTCGTCCCCAGCCACGCTCCCACCGCCTTCCTCGCTCACCCTGGGAGGGAAGGGACCCGGACACACAGAAGCGCCCGACCTCCACCGCCCCGTTTGGGACACAGCCTCTGTCCCCAGCAGGTCCTTGGCCCTGGTGTCACCATGCCCCTGCTGCCCCCTTGCTGCCATGTGCGTCCCCCAAGGGATCTGTGTCTGAGTCCCCAAGGCAGGGACACCTCCCACCAGCCCAGGTTGCTCCAAGCCCCCTCCAACCTGCCCTTGAACCCCTCCAGGGATGGGGC
>JAOQGH010000040.1:66901957-66926082 GCA_025769975.1 Gallinago jamesoni
GTGAGGGTGGCAGAGCCCTGGCACAGGCTGCCCAGGGAGGGTGTGGAGTCCCCTTCTCTGGAGATCTTCAAGCCCCAATGGATGCTCCCGAGTGATGTGCTCTGGGCAACCCTGCTTTGGCAGGGGAATGGGACTGGATGGTCCCTAGAGGTCCCTTCCAACTTTGTCAAATCTGTGAATCCATGTGCTGGAAACAAGAGACCTCGATAGACTGGGCTACCGAGAATCACGGGGAGCTCAGTGAAGGAAAGCTGTGAGTCCTGTACCCGAAACCCAGCGATCCCAGCACAGACAGAGGGGTCTGAGCAGCTGCAGAACAAGCTCAGCAGAGCGTGCTCCGAGGGAAGGAGCAGGGTCTGGGGGGGACAGCAAACGGTGTCAGAAGCAGGGCTGTGTCCCTGCAGTGACAGAGGGGAACCGTGCCCTGGCCTGCCCCAGCAGAACCCAGCCAGCAGGTCACAGGATGCCATTATTCCGCTCAGCATTTGCTGGAGCATCCCTCAACACCATGTCCAGTTTTGCATCACCTCCTTTCAGCTTATGGGGGGCCCTGCAAAACTGGGGAGTCTCCAGCAAAGGGCCACTGAGATCAGGAGGTTGAGAGCTTGACATGAAGAAGAAACGTTATTTGTTCAGAGTTATGAGGCAGCACGCAGACATCTCATCACAGCCTTCCCCCAGCTAAAAGGCAGTAACGTGGAAGACAAGAGGTGCTATTTTCCCAAGGACATACAGAGAAAGGACAAGAGACCACAGGCAGGATCTGCTTTAGCAGGGATTCCATCTGGATAACAGAGAAAAATTCTTCACCGTGAGAAAAATTAAACATCGGTGACATTTCCCCTCGCTGGAAACACTCGAGGCAGCTTGGCAGGTCCCTGCACAGCCCAGTCCAAAGGCCTGATTTGAGAGCAGGTGGGAACAGATGACCTCCAGAGCTCTCCTCCAACTTCAGACTATGACTAAGAAGCTTCAAGATTTTATTTACCAAGAAGCAGGAGCACCAAGAAATTAATTTCTTCTTAAAAAAGAAAAGAAGCTCTCCAAATACACTAGAAGTGGGGAGAACGTTTCCTCCAAGTTCACCTGTGGGAGTCAGTCTATCCACACACTTTTAGATCTTCAGAACTTAGACATTTTAAGTTTGTCCAAAGCCAAACTTACCTCGTTCACAGTGACTTTGGCACTCTTGGCAATCTCCTCAAAAGTGAGCTGTCTGTGGTTGGCCGGGCGGGTGAAAGTCATCTGAATTGAAGTAAACAAAACAAAATAAATCCCACATGGTTTTAGTTTTTTTTTCCAAGAGCACGCAATGGTTCCCTCCTCCTGCCCCGCTGAACGCTCAGGCTGCGGCAGCAACTGCGTTTCTCATATTTCATCAAAAAACTTGGAAGAAAAATGCATCTACATCAGCAGAAGGGAGTGGTACCCCTCCCTCCTGCACCCACACCTCACTGCTCTGAGCAGTGGATTTCCCAGGCAACAGCATGACCTCCAAATAAAGCAGATCAATCTGTGCTGAAATGTCTCGGCACGTATCAGATCCCCCAGGTAACACAGGGCCTGGAGGTGGTGAAACTTGCTTGCAGTAAAACACTAGCAGTGAAATATACACACAGTTGGTGTGTGGGTGTGTATAAACATACATTATGCCCCAGATAACTCAAAATATTGAGGTTTTGAGAAAGCTGCAGGGGCAAGAAGGTTTAGACACCAATATCATTTGGTGTCAACAGAGCCAAAGCCTTCAAGTGACACAAGAGAAACTGGTTAAAGGTTTAGGGTTACCTGTCAGGGAAAGGACTCTGAGTGCTTAGGAAATTATGATTTTAATTGTGTTTTAGACATCTTTTGTTATACTAGAAGATACTTAAAGAGTTTTTATTTCGGATATCATCCTCAACGCACAAAGTTTGCTCTTTTCCTCCCCACCTCCATACCCTTCCTGAGAGCACACCCTTGAAAACGTGATCCAGCAATGCAGCACAAGGATTTTTCCCCTGAGCAGAACTTGCCTTTTGTCACCACCTAGAGGCAAAACCCGCAGCCAACTATTTATTGGCACCCAGAGAACAGAACATTTAACTGTGACCCCCGCCAAAGGTAGCTGGGGAGCCCCCTTCCATTCCCACCCCCCAGCACTCAGCTCACCTCCATAAGACATAACAGCTGAATCTTTTGCAGCAGAAGTGCTTCATTTGCAGCCAGATCTGGCTGTAAGGGGAAAAAAATGGAACAGTAGTTCATTATTACTCCCAACCCCCACCTCAGGAGTAAGCACCCACTGCCCTCATTTATGAGGGAGGGGGCCGTTACAGTCCACCCACTATTGAGGGCTCCCTAAAGCAGCTCCTAAGGGCTGCAGAGTCAAACACAGCCCCTCACAAGCAGGTGACCTTTTATCAGAGGCCACAGCCTCACAGGAGGGGAGATACAAGTCGGCCAGTAAATTACTGCTAAGTCAGTAATTTCTGCTACAGCCAAGGTAGTTAATAGCCAACACCACCATTTTTCCCAAATTCCTTAGGGAAAGCCCCTATTTCCCAAATTCCTTAGGGAAAGCCCCTACTTTACACTGGAAGCAGTTTAATACTGGGAGCAAATGGCGTTATGGAAATTAAATCAGAGTTTATCTTCCTGTGCAGGACTGCATGAAGGTTTTGTTTGCTTTCCCTTTGGATCACAAGAGACTTCTCTTTAGTTCCTCCAATCACCCAGACACTGAGGGAGGCCAGAAGAAAACAGATGATACGTACGAAGATGAAACAAACATTACTCTGCTGTGATTCAAATCATACTGATGCACCAGAGTCAGGAATTCTTAAGGTAAAGGTCCACAGAATCTAAGCGTCCTCTAAAAAGCGAGCCCAGGCCTTCAGCAATAAAGCAACTCCCTCGCTCACCTGCTGGCCCCAAGCCGACTTCAGAGCCTGAAAGGTCTCTACGTTACCGCTGTTGAAGGCATAAAGGGTGTCAATGAGCCACTGCCGGTCGGTGTTTCGCAGGGACTCCAGCACAGGGTGCATGAGCTGCAGGAACCAGGCAGGAGAGCGTTAATTGGGCAAAATCAATTCCTGATACTCAACAAGCACAGCAACGCTGCATCAACTTACCAGCTCCCCGAAGTTATAGACACCTTCTCCCAGGAGCCCGGCCAGTCCCAGGGTAAAGGCTCTCTCCTGCTGCTCTGATACTGAAAAAAACCCACCAAAACGACAACCAAGAAAACCCCAAACAAGAAAAACAGTTTGGATAAAGGAGCAGCCTAATCAATTCCTCCCTGTGCCTCTATTAAATCGCTCCCAGCCCTCCTTCCCATCCTCCCCGAGCCTGCAATTCAGAAGCCTGCAGTAACCACAGCAAGAGCCACTTTTTAAATCTGTATTGAAGATTTTGGGGAACTAGAACAAACTAGCCCTTTGTGGTGGAGGCGATTCCTTCCCTCCCATCACCTCAATGCAGCTCAGGAGCAGAACCCTACTCAGCCATTCTTCCCAGGGGCTCCTCCTTCCTCCACCTGCACCCTGGCCCAGCTGCGGCAGAGTCAAAATAACACTGAGAAAACCCATTCCCTGCCAGCACATTGATTTAGGTTGAAGCGACGAAGCAGAGAAAGAGAACTGGGACTTCTGTGCCTGGCAGAGGAGGAGTTACCCGGCAGATCTTTAACATCAATGCAGCCCAGAAACCGCAGAGCGTCCTTGTAGTAGGAGGCGTGGTTCCCAATGGTCTGGTAGTACTTGCTGGAGAGATCGTAGAAGCGGCTGTGAACCGAAGTCACCCCTGGGAGATTGTTCAGCATCTCCTCGACCTCCTCAATGGTCTCCTGGAGGAGGGTAAAACCTGTGTGTTACAGGTGAAGGTACACCCCAATCACCCCCGTGCTCCCAGCGCACCGCTGTAAGGGCTACGACACTCCTGTGGGGGCCAGAAGGAGCATCCACTCGTCGTAAAGCAGAGACCACAGGCAAAGCCACTGCCACAGCGTTAAAAATAAAGCAGTGCCTTTCTCCCTTTACATAGTAATTAGGTTAAAAAAAAAGACCCCAATCCCCCCAAAACCAACCCTGCAGCTGTACTTATATACAGATCTATACACACAGCTTATATATACTTACACCCACCAAACCCATCCAACATTGTAAATGCTCTAAGGGACATAACGCTGCGCTGCAAGAGAAAAGCCCTCATCTCAGGTTTAAGAGATGGTTCTAAAAACAGCCAAGAGATGAAATAACCACCACGCTTAGCACAGGAAGTGATACACTAACTCAGCCATCATTAGCAGCTCGCCAACGAGCAGCAAATACACTGCTGAATTCACAAGACCCTCCAAGCTGTGCCCTGGAATATGTCAGGATACTTTCCCCTCTCCTGAGCTGCACACCCACAGCTGCAGCCCACAAGCAACGGCACCTCAAAGGCCACATGCATAAGAATCTCATTGAAACCTCAGAGATTTGGCCATAACCACTATACAACGGGTTTTATGGCCTACAAGGTGAGAAGCAGAACCGCAGGTCCTCATGGAAACTCCAGGAGCTGCACATTTATCACCTTCTCGTTCAAAATCAAAACACAGACCCAGGCAGGTCCGTGCTGTAGCAACTGCTGAAGCGCGGGGCAGTGGCCCAGAATATCCAAATGCTGGGACTACTGGAGTCATCACCTTACCTTGGTGACCTGCAGGTCCCCGATGTTCAGCTTCAGCGCCCCGATGGCTGTTTTACACAAAATGACAGCCTCGTCGCTGCTTTTCACCTGCAGTTACACAAAGATACACCTTCAGACAGTGCTACCTCCTCAGCCAGCTCGTGCTGCCTGCATTTCATCTGTTACCACATTCCTGCACTAAAATACAGAGTTTTCTCTGAGAAACAGAGAAGGTCTTCTCCAGCAGCGGGTTCAACGTACACACATTGCCCTCTGCCCCTGCACCATAATATGCTCATACACAAAACAACTCCTGTGGATGAACTATCAGAGAGAGCAATTTCAAAAATACCTTTTCTCGGGTCTTTTCCAGAAAAGTAAGGGCCACATTGGGATCTGAAGCAGAGGAAAAAAATAGGCAGCAATATCAGGAAATGCTGTGGAACTAAATCTCAGCCTAGAAATATATGCTTTTACTGGATTCATGAAGACTGGAGCATACTTTTTCTATAGTGTACTACTCAGCCTTCAAAAGGCACTACTATCATAGGCCAGGCTTTCTGCTCCTCAGACATTTCTTTAGCGAAGCAGGAAACTCACCACTCTATTAGCAGCAACTATAACTTTTTGAGCTAGTGCTTTCCCTGTTCAGTGCTCCAGAAAGACAATAGCTTCGTGTTGAAGACTGAGCTGTTACTATTAACTGGCCAAATCTCACAGGCATCAGTTGCTTAAAAATAGTGTAAGTACCAGGTAAGGACACTTACCTGTCATCTGCCTGACTACATGGAGGATGATCTCTACCAGGGACAAGGGGTTCACCCTAGAACAAAAACCTCATGTCAGAACAGCCACAGCCAACAGTGGGCTACCTCAAAACCTCTTGATAGCCACACTCACCTGTGCTCAAACTCACTGATGAAGTTCTCGTACAGCTGTAGACATAAAGACAGGCACAGTCAGGGCAAAGGCATATTTCATTTCAGCTACAACACTTGCTTTTCCCTGAATCCCAATTCATTTTTCCAGCAAGTAGTAGGCATCCCATACAGAAATGTCTACATCATATAGAAGCCAAAAATTAATCATTTTAGCTCATTTTATCTCTGCAGACTCCTTCCAGCTGCAAGGAGTGGTTCAAGAACCTCACAAGGCAGTAGGTACCCCAATACAACACCCTGCTGCAGGCTGGCCTGGTGTGTGCCTTCGGTTATCGCTGTACAATGACCACAGACCTAGAGCATTCTAGTTTCTTTCTGAAGACATTTGGAAAAAAGACTGTCTCTAGAAACCCACAGCTCTTTATCATGGAATAACTGTCTCCTGGGAAACTGAGTTTTAGCCTAAAACCACAAAGGATTTGTGCATGATTCCTTGTAGCACACAGATAACATGCCACTCTTGAGTACACTGTCACCTTCACAGGTGGAAGAAGCTGCCAGGCAGGGGGTGAAATAACCCACCAAAAGCTTGACACCCCATCCTTCACTCATGCTTGTAAAGCCCTTGCTACAAAGAGGAAAGAAACAAGCTTCCCTTCCCCCCCCAAAAAAATCCTAGAGTGAATAAAATTAAAGAATCACTTTGAACCTTCTAAAATTGACACATTTAATTTTAACAGAATTTTCATACTGCACACTCACATCTAGTGCATAGACCCCAGAAAGCAGAAATCACCTCGATTAATGCCTCTCCAGACACAAGTCACAGGCTGCTTATTTGCCACTAGTACAGAAACACCATCACTCATCTTTGCTAGGGAAAGACAAAACCCACGGGAACAACCGAGCACTTCACCTTGATGAGTCCATCTCCTTGGGCGAAGCAAGGGTCCTGAACAAAGTCCAGAACTTGCAGGGTCAGCTGGTGCCAGAGCCTTAAGAAAGAAGGTGGTCCCTCAGCGAGCTCACACTTCACCCCCGCTCCTCCCCTCCCGCCGCACCCCGGCCCCGAGCCTGTCTCTGCGGCTGCCGTGACCGATGACAAACTCCCACAAAACCCAGCAGCAGAGAGTCCCCCACCCAGGGCACTACCATAAAGGAACCCCAGGAAGATAAGGCGGGAAGGAGCTCCCTAACTCCCCGCGGCGGGTCCGTGCTGGCCGAGCGATGACCCAGCGACAAGGACCCGGGAGAGGCCCGCTCCCTGCGGGAGACAGGCCAGGCCCTGCGGGGGGTGTGCGAAGGGGCGCAGCCCCACAGCAATGCCCTGGGACACCGGGAGCTCCGGCCCGGCCCCGCCGAGGGCAGCGCCCACCTCCCCCCACCCCCAACCCGGGGCGAGTGTTACCGCCGCAGCGCCGCCGCCCCCCCCCCTACTTCTTGTTGTAGAGCTCCTCCAGGCGGTGCCAGACGGCGGCCTGCCCCGGCCCCGAGCTCTGGCTCTGCTGCAGGAAGCCCGGCACGTCCTTCATGGTGGCGGCCGAGCGGAACGGAGGGAGCGAGGAAACCGCGACGCCGACACACGGCCGCCCCCGCGCTCGCGGCCGCCGGAAATGCACACTCACTTCCGACGCCGCGCGGGGCACGCTGGGTACCGTAGGGCCCTGCGGCGACCGCCCCCTCCTCCCCGCCGCCCCGCGGTAGCCATGGCAACGCCTCGCCAGCGGCCTTCACCCTCCCTTCCCAAACAAACTCCCCCAAAATCACCGAAACGACTCGAAACGGAGGCGGTGGGGAGGGGGGCGAGGCCGGGTGGCCGCCAAGGGAGGCGGCCGCCAGGGCGGGCGCGCCTACTCGGGGCAGTGCGGTAGCGCGGCGGCGGGTGCCCGGTGGGGAGCGCGGCTGCCCCGGCCATGGAGCGGGGGCCGCGGCGCGGCGGCGGGCTGCTGGCGGCGGGTGAGGCCCGGCGGGGGGGTCGGGGGTGGAGAACGGGGCCCAAGGGCCGGGAGCGGGGGCTGAGGGGCCGGAGCCGGGCTTGAGGCGCGGCTGAGGGGCAAGAACAGGCCCTGAGGGGGATTGAGGGGCAGGAGCAAGGCCCGGGGGGGGGCTGAGGGGCAGGAGCAGGCCCTGAGAAAGGCTGAGGGAGAGGAGCGGGCCCTTAGTGGGGGCTGAAGAACAGGAGCGGGTCCTGAGGCATAGGAGCAGGCCCTGAGGGGCAGGAGCGGGCCCTGATGGGAGACACCCACGCGCGGCTACCCTCCGATTCTCACTCAGCACCCGTTCACCAACTCTCTCTTCTCTTGCAGCATGGAGGAGCCTGTGGGAGCGTGGCCCCAGGGATGGCAGCAGCAGCCGCAGTGGCCCGGCAGGCCTGGCCCGGCTCGCCTTTTATTCTGGGGATGGCAAAGGGGCGGCCAGCTCTGGAGCATGGAGGTAGGGCAGTCTGGGTTGGTGTGCCCCTCGCCTCAGCCAGTGCTGGTGCCTGATGCCCACCAGGCTCTGCCACGGGATGCCAAAGGGAAGGAACTGCTACTGATAGGATGAAAGCACTGGATGGAGGACACCACCTCTCCTGTCTAAACAGGCAGATGGGTCACCATCTCTGTAAACCAGAGCTGGCCTGGGAGCTCAATGAGTAGAGACATTTACCAAGAAGTATTAGCGTTTGCCGATTGTGAATTTAGCTCTGGGTAACCTGGTCTGACAAGGCAGAGCCATGTCCTTGCAAAGACAGTGTCGATCACGCTGAGGCCATGTTCAACACTTACAGCTCAGAAATTGCTATTTGTGTTTTGCCAAAGTCCACCCAGCTGCTCTCGCTTGGCTCCTTGCACTCCCACGCCTCCTCTGGACTGCTCATAATGTCCTGCACCAGAAGCACTAATTGTCTGGGGAGAAACTGTTCCTTGAGCTGATAATGACTGTTCTCAGCCCCATCTGTTTGTAGTGCTGACCCGTGATTGCCATTGACATGTGGAGCTCTCTCAAGGCAGAGCCCCTGGGGGAAAACAGGGAAATGAACATGTCAGTGCTGACCTGGGCAGCGCTCCCCCGGGCTGACTGCATCTCCCTCTTAGAAACTTTGTGAAACTCAGGACGTAGAAAAACAGTCTTTGTATCCTGAGATCAGTGTAAATCGACTGTGAGACTTGTGAGCCCCAGCGCCACTGTTCCCACAGCCCTGTGCCCCACTGCTTTGACCACCCCTTTTCCAAAAAACGCCCTCTCACAGGGGCACCAATGGCTCGGTGTTTGCAGATCTGTGTAAGAAGGTGCAATGGAAAGTATCTGCTCCTGGGGTATGGATCAGGTTGACAGTTCAGCTTTCTCCTCATGAAGTGCTAGCACTCTATCCTGCTGATTGGAGAGCCTTCTGCAGAATTCTGCAGAATTCTTCCCCCCCTCCCCGCCGAGCAGTTCTCAGCTGCAGTCCCTGTCAGTACGCTACCAGCTGTGATTTCCCTCTGTTCCGAGCAGGATCCAAGGGACCAGGCCCTTCTCTTTGTCCGCTGCTGCCAGAGCCATTTTGGGAAGGGGCAGCTGGGGTGGTGATGGTGGGACGCAGCAGCTCACCCTGCGGGACGTGGCAGAGCAGATTCGGAAGAAGGAGTGTCGCCGGGTGGTGGTGATGGCTGGTGCTGGCATCAGCACCCCCAGCGGCATCCCAGATTTCAGGTAATGCCTCCCTCCTTCTTTCTGCCCTTTTTCAGTGTTGGGAGGGCCAAGATCTTCTGCTGGTACCTGCTCCTCCTCTCACCCCTGCCTTTCGTTTATCTGTGCCAGGCTGGCTGGGCACAGGGGTTTCCCTGCCCGCAGACCCTTCTCCTCCAGCCGAGGGCAGGCTGGTGTCACGGGTCAGACTGTCCTGGCCCAGGTCTTCAGGGTGGTTAGGTCAGGCCTCTTGCTTGATTCTGTGGCTTCACTCGCCACACCACCTTGGCCATCAGAGAAGAGCCAACGTGGCCATGGCACGAGCTTGAGACATTCCTGTTGGAAGAGAGTGGGATCCTCCCAGCATACCAGGGTGGTCCTTCCTTTCTCTGACTGGGACACCCCTCTGCAGCTGGGAGAAGGTGGGGTGGAAGCAGGGCATGGATGCCAGGCATGTTCTCCTGTCCAGAGGCAGCTTCAGCTGCTCTCGACACACAATGGACAGAACGAAGCAGCCAGGGAGAGCCCAAGGACCCAGCTGTCTGGTCTGTGGTGTCTTGGTTCAGCTCTGTGGTGGGTGGCATCTCCTCCTGCACTGTGACTACCAGCCCTGCTCTCCTCCTTGCAGGTCCCCGGGAAGCGGCCTCTACAGTAACCTCGAGCAATACGACATCCCCTACCCAGAAGCCATCTTTGAACTCATGTATTTCTTCGCCAACCCTAAGCCCTTTTTCACTTTGGCCAAGGAGCTCTACCCTGGCAACTACAGACCCAACTACGCCCACTATTTCCTGAGGCTCCTGCACGACAAAGGTCTCCTCCTGCGCCTCTACACCCAGAATATCGATGGGCTGGAGAGAGGTGAGTGTTCTTTCCCCCCCTCTCTCAGCAGCAGAGCACCGGGGAGAGCTGAGGGTGAGACACAGAACAGGAGGCTGGACTGGGGCAATGCCCAGCAGATGTGGGGTTCCTGGTTGAGTCGCCTCAGGCTGAGCTGGTCCTCTCCTGCCCGCTGTGTTCCAGTTGCTGGGATCCCTCCCGATAGACTGGTGGAAGCCCATGGCACCTTTGCCACTGCCACGTGTACGGTCTGTCGAAGGAAGTTCCCAGGAGAGGACTTCAGGGTGAGTGGTCACAGCTGGGCTCCGACACACAAATGAACACGAGGAGGAGGACCTGCTCCAGGCTGTTATTTTGCCCTCAGGGCCCAGCCGTGGGGCAGGACATGTTGTAGTTCTGACCCGGGTGTGCGCTGCCCTGTAACGAGCGGCGTTGGGTGCTCTCGCTCCAGGGGGACGTCATGGCAGACAAGGTCCCTCACTGTCCCGTCTGCACCGGGGTCATCAAGCCTGACATCGTGTTCTTCGGCGAGGAGCTCCCGCAGCGCTTCTTCCTGCACATGGCGGACTTCCCCATGGCAGACCTGCTGGTCGTCATCGGAACCTCCCTGGAGGTCTGGGACCGAGGGAACTCCCTGCTCACAAAGAGGAAAAGGCACACAGAGAACAGGGGGGCTCTGGAGGGGAGAGAGGGGTTAGAGGAGAAGGTGAGACACGGGGTTATCGAGGTAAAATCTGAGGTGACAGGGTAAGAAATAGGGTGCATGCACTGAGACCCTCTGAAAGCCTTGTGTGCCCCTGGGAAAGGTGAGCACCTGGAGAGCAAGAGCTGCCTGAGGGAAGGCCACCAGAGAACTGGTGACATCCCTAACCTGGTCACACCTGGGGCAGCTTAGCCCGCAGGGGGAGAACTAAGCTCAGCGTGCAGTGAGTTCGCCCCTGCGGTACCCGGCCGTGGGGTGACCCTCTCTCTGCTCCTCGGGGTGACCCCCCCCTTAGGTGGAGCCCTTCGCCAGCCTGGCAGGAGCCATCCGCAGCTCCGTCCCCCGCGTCCTCATCAACCGAGACCTGGTGGGACCCTTCGCCTGGCAGCGGCGCCACAACGACGTAGCCCAGCTGGGGGACGTGGTCAGTGGGGTGGAAAAGCTGGTGGAGCTGCTGGACTGGGAGGAGGAGATGCGAACGCTGATGCGGAAGGAAAAAGAGAAGGTGGGAAGGGGCTGAGTGCCCCGGCCCCCTCCTTCGGCCTCTTTGTCCCTGGTTCTGGAGTCACCCGGGGTCTGTGCTGGCTGGGGTCGACCTGCCCCGGTGGCACTGCCACACCTGCTGGGAAAAGGTCCACGGGAAAGTGAAAGAAGGTTAAAAAAACAAAACCAAACCCCCCCAAACCTCAGCAGCGCAGGCGCCGCAGAGCAGAGCAGAGCAGAATGGAGCTGCTGCTGTTCCAGGGGTCCCGGGGCGGGGGGGATACACAGATCTGCTGTCCTCAGGTGGAATAGGAAGAATATGGAAAAGGCCGAGCTTTGGGTTGAGAGAGAGCAATTTAGGGCTTCTTCAGGCAGCGCCCCACCCAATTGCTGAAAAGCTTTCCGGTGACTTCATCTGGTTTGGATCTGGATCTGTTGGACTTCACCCGAACCCGCTGAAAAAGGCTCACAGGAGGGAAGGTGCAGTTTCCCGGGGCTGGGTGTTACCTCCCAGAAAATCCCCGCCGGCTGCATCAGGTGAAGCCTCTGATGCCCCCATCACCTCAGCGGAGCCTCCCCCTCCCCCTCCCCCTCCCCCTGCCGAGTCGCTTTGGGTTCGTTTCTAGCGGGTTTTGCCTGGTCGTGGTGAGAAACGAGTGGTAGTAGTAACGCGAGGGAGGCTCTAATGGTGCTAATTGTTGGTCTGGGACCGAGCAAGGTGCTGCAGCGCCCAGCGAGGGGACGGGCAGGAGGGAGGGCACCCGCTGCCCCGACAGCCTGGAGTCGTTAAAGGCAGGCCTGACCTCCCCCCCCCCCGATCTCTCCTGTGCCCTCCTTACCCCTGTGACCCTCCTGACCTTCCCAAGGGAGAAACCGCAGGAGAGACGTTATTAATTACTTTGAGTTTTCTGCTAATGTTAATTGTTACATTACTTTAGATGGGCTGGGAAGATTTTTCCACATTTGGCATCAAACACTTTTTTAATTGTTTATTTTAATTGAAGCAGGAGCTGCAAGGTGTGGGCCAGGCCAGCTCTCCCCGTGTGTGGGTGGGTGCAGCCCCGCACGCTGCAGAGGGGGTCCCCGCTCCCCCGGGCAGAAGCCCCTTGTACTTTAACAGACACACTGTCTGTCTGTGACTTCTTCCACCCAAGAGAGAACCTGGCTTCAAGACTCCAGTTCTGACGTTGAGGTTGTTCTTACTTCCGTCAGGTGCTGGGGTGGGACGAGTAGGAGTTTGTGAGTCTTGGGGCCAGGTTTGTGACTTTCCACGACCAGCCCTTTAGCACTTGGGTGCGGTGAAGCAGCCCTTGGTCCGAGGCTGGTGCTGCTCCGCATCCCTGCCGGAGGAACCGACGGAAACGGGGCAGAGCAGGAACAACACCCCCCCAGCTCGGGGACTGTGGTGCTCGGAAGCAGCTCCAGCCGAGCCGGGGGGGTTCAAAACACCCAGCAGACCCTGCCTGCTCCTTCTGTTTGCAGCTGGATGTGAAAGACAAGTAGGAGGAGGCTGGCTCCCCGCTGCCGAGAGACACGTTCGCCCAGGAAAGGAGACACCGTCGTGCCCAGCGTGGGCAGGGGAGGAGGTGGCAGCAGGGAGCCCCGGGAGAGGCCTCCAGCCCCGCAGCGGCACCTCCGGCAGCCGGGGCGCAGGGGGGGCTCCGGGAGGTGGAGCAGAGAGACCCTCGCCCGCCAAGGAAGGGAGGCTGAAGCCCAAACACCGAGCTACAACCGGTTCTGCACGTGAAGGCTTCGTGACCTGAGGCTTCAGAGCGGTCGATGCGGCACCCAGCGCTGCTCCCTCCCCCTCTCACCCCATTTCTGCGCCCACCAGCAGAGATGTCCCTCGTCCCGGTGCTGGCCGTCACCCGTCACACCATCTGGCCACCTCAAGCCACGAGAGCTTCACCAGCGAGCGCCAGGGAGCTCTGCATCCACAGGTTGCCCTTTGGGCCTCCTCCTGAGCCCTCCCAGCCCAGAGCCCCCCGGGGCTGGAGCTGAGCAGCAGGGGCTGAAGATGCCCTGAAGGCCAGGGGACAATGGAGTGAGTCTTCCAGCTCCTCCCTCCGGAGCGAGCACCCACCGGCTCCTGCCCCAGCTGCTCCTCGGGAGCTTCTCTCTCGGCCACGTCCTCCCGCTGCCGCAGACCATCGCGTTCATTCTTCAGCTGAAATCTCTGCTAATCAGGGGACAAATGCTGTTGGGGGGTGTCAGCCCCCCACTCTGTTCAGGAACACCAGCCAGAGCTGCTGGCAGTTTCAAATTGATGTGGTGTTAATTATTTAATAATAAAGAGTTCTAATTATTTTGCTGACATCACCTGAGGGTCTTTTCTATGAACTTCTCTTCCATCGTATTCAAGCATATCCTGTCCCCACCACCACTGCTCCTTTCACCTGCTTTTTTATTACTTTTTTTTCCCCTTTCTAGCTGTTCATCCAACCGCCCACCTCGGCAGCAGCCACACATCCCTCCTGCAGCGGGGACCGGCCCCGGGGGGGCTTTGGGCAGCCCCAGGAGGGTCGTTCTCCCCCTTTGCAGACACCAGGAGCCTCTGACGCGTTGCTTCCCACCAACAATGGTGGGACGTGGTGTTTTTTAGCCACCCCCTGCTAATAAAGCCTTTACTCCAGGAGCGCCTCCTGCGCCGGGGTGTCTCGGATCAGGGCTGGCCGGTTGCAGGTCGGGGGGGTTAAGCACGACAGAAAAACAGAATACACCAATATCAGAGGCTTTGCACTAAAAATACAGCCCCCACTTTCACGTGGGAGAGCTTTAACAGCTGGGAGGAGATGAGAGGTCTGCGTTTTCACACAGGTTTGTGGTGGGGTTTTTGCTAAATGAAAAAAGAGAGATGTATCTGGCCCAAAACCTCCAGTCTCCAGTGGCTGCTCCCCCGGCAGACACCGGCAGCCTCAGGCAGACACCGGGTACCCCTGGGGG
Source organism: Gallinago jamesoni (assembly GCA_025769975.1). Taxonomy (NCBI): domain Eukaryota; kingdom Metazoa; phylum Chordata; class Aves; order Charadriiformes; family Scolopacidae; genus Gallinago; species Gallinago jamesoni. Next base: position 66,916,112 of record JAOQGH010000040.1, read on the forward strand.
AGCCTGGGGATTTAATCACGATGACTAAAAAAAGTTCTTAATCACTGAAGAACTAACCTGAACAAAGCGTCCCTTCAGCTTCTCACCTCACAGACCCCAGCTTCAGAAAACGGGCACCGACTCCTCCCTCCAGCCCCATCCCACCAGGAGGCAGAGCCCGTCCCGCTCCCCAGCAGAGGCCCCCCACACCCCGCAGCCAGACCCCGACCAGGGCCGAGCGGTGAATCCCCTCCTCACGGGCAGAAATCAGCTGCCAGGCACCATTTTCATCCATTCCAGGGCGTTTGTGAAGGGGAGGAATGTCCTGTGTCAGCTGCTGTGACCCCACAGGCCGGGCTCAGACAGGTTCCCAACCCTGCTCTCCCTGCGGGACGCTCCCTCGGATACACCCGGTGGCCAAAGTGCAGGGAAAGGCTCCGGCCTCACCCCCCTTTAGTGCTACAGTTTTACCTCCCAAAAAAACCTGTGGAGTCCAGGGCGGCGGGAGGAGAACCGTGTGCTCCTCAGAAACCCCCAAAGACATTTCCTCACCAGCCCAGAGCTCTCGTGTTCCACGAATCACAGCCAGGAGCCCGTTTGTCAGGTTTTCTTTATTCTAGCATCACTTCTGCATTCCTACTTGTGACAGTAAGTTTGGGAGTGCTGGTACATGAGACTGGAATATTTTCTTTAAAACAATTCTCTTTAAAAAGAACAAAACAGGAAAAAAAAAAAGACAACAAACGTAAGCGGCAGGGAAGGAGAGGACCATCCCCTGGGGGCGACCAGCAGTGGGCCCCTGGGGAAGCTGAGGCGGATGGGGAGGCAGGAGGAAGAGCCCAGATTTTGGCCTTTCATTTGGAAAGTGTGAGATGGGGAAAGGCCGACGCCAAAAACTCAACCCCGTGGTGCCGGGAGCATCGTGTGGTGCCAGAGCCGGAGTGCCAGAGCGCTCCTGGCAGTCACTGCAGCCAACGGGGGGGCTGGCAGCCTCACACCAGGGCTCTCCTCACCTCCCCGTGGGGCACACACCGACACTCACCACCACCCCCGGGCGTGCACGGGCACCATCACACACAAACACACGCTCAGCTCCCTGCTGAGGAAACAGCTGCACCGAGGTGTCCCCACGGACTCTGCTCCCCAAAAGCTGCCTGGAGAGCCACTCGCAGCCTCTCCCCCCTGCGCTCCCGGGGAGGGGCTCCCCCCACGCAGGGACGGCCACGTGTAGCCACACAGAGTCATGTGTAGCCACGCACCAAGTGGCCACACGACCGTCGGCACAAACACGAGATGCTCTGCTGGATGCTGAACCCCAATGGAGACAGACAGATCCTCCCCCCCCCGCCCCTTTTTCCCCCAAACATCTTATTTTAATTTATTTTAAAAAAAAAAAACAAACAAACAAAAGAAAAAGTCCTACTGGAAAGTCCTGGAAGCGATTTGGAGCATGAAATCCTCAAAGCTGCTGAGAGGAGGGACCACGGTGGAGCTGGGCCATGAAGACCCTCGGTGAGGAGCGGTGGTTGTGGAGCTGGGAAGGAGGTGGGAGCGGTTCCTTGTTGTGAATTTGCTGTGAGGGGTCCAGGCTGGATCCAAGTCCCACGGGGAGAGCCCTGGCCCAGCACCGGCCTCTGGGCACAGCACTGGTTCCAGGGGGGGCGCGGAGGGGGCTCCCCAGCTCTCTGAGGCTGGGGCCAGGCCTCCATCAGTCCAGCCCCAGGTCCGAGTCGGAGGACGACCTCTCGTCGGCCGCCTCGCGGATGGCGTTCTCCATGGGGGCCAGGCTGCCGCTCGGCGTGATGCCCATGGGCTGGATGACCTGCTCCCTGCGGGGGAAGGGCACACACCTCAACACTGCAGCAGGAACGTGGGGCTTGTGGCTGCACTGCCCTTTCCCCCTGCCATCGGGGCGGCTCCAACCCAGCTGGCAGCCACGGGGCTCCTCTGCTCCACCTACTAACAGTGGATGAACGAGGACTGGTGAAAGCAGGGAAAGGGATCAGTGCCACCGGCGGCCATCTGTCCCCCAAATGCCACTTCCCACGGAGCAGCCTGGCCAGGACAGTGACAGCTGTTGTCCCCAAGCCCTCGGCCAAACCTGCTGAGGCAGGAGGTGCCTGGAACCACAGTGCAGGCACAGAGAGGAATTTCACAGTATGCCATCGTGTCAAAGAGGGCTGGGGGCTTGCAGCACCTTCCCCGGCATGTAATGGGGCCCAGCTTAAGGCAACATTTCCCCATGTGTGTCCCGGTCTCCCTCTCACACCCCTTCAGATAGCGGTGGCCTTGGGAACAACACATCCAAGGTCAGTGACACACAGACATCACAGACACACGGGTGCTCACACAGACACAAACACACACGCTTTTCTAGTACCTGGACAACTTGTCAAACATGTTGACTAACTTCATGGCTTCGTACTCCTTCTGCTCTTCAGTCATCCCTTCCATGGGGTTGGGCAGTTTCTCCTCGACGCGCCCGGTCACAGGGTTGATGCTGCAAGAGGAGCAGTGAGGCCGGGACAAGGGGAGAGGTGCATGGACCCAACACAGGCACCAGTAACCACAGGACATGAAAGGTGAGGGTGAAACTGCTCAGGAAATGTGCGTGACAGAGCAGGACACAGGAGATGGCAGGGGGGCAGATGAGGAAAGGGACGGAGCAGGAGTGGGAAGAAGGGAGTTACGGAGGGGGAGCAGGCTTCCTTACTTGGGCTTCGCCTCTTTGTACTCCTCGGTGTCTGTGTCTTCATCTTCCGAGTACTCTCCCTCTTCCCGACCACCAGCCATGAGGCCTCGTGCTGCCAGGAGCCCAGCGGCGTTCCCGTAGCCCGTGTACTTCACAAACCGTGACACTGCGGGGAGGAGGGGACAGAGACTGCCCTGTGCTTCCCCTCCTGCCTCTCCATCTCTGTCCGCTCCCATGTGCCCCACAACACAATCCAAGTGAGGCCATGGAGCTCCAGAAATGCCAACACTGCCTCAAACCCTGACAGGGAAGGAGGCTCCCTCCCTGTGCAGCAGGAACGGTGGGGACAACACCCTGGATGAAGGCCAGGTGTCTGCAGGATGTCACCGTGTCCTCCAGCAGAGCTGTTCCCTCATTGCTGCCACGAGAGACAGCAGCTCCTTCCCACTTGGACGCTCTACACCTTTCCCTACTTGGTGTGTCCGGCCCAAGGGAGGGGAGGACAGAAGGTCCTACTGCTGCAGAGGTCACCATCCCACGCTCTGGGGTGGCCCAGGGGACACGCTCTGGGACCTCCCAGCACCAAAGCCCACCATGAGCCCTACTCACCGCTCTCCTTGCAGAGCACGAAGAGGAACTCTGCTGCACAGTGCTTCACATCGGTGTCGATGTGGGTCATCAAACGCACCAGCTTGTTCCGCAGCGCGTTGCCCACCTCGGGGCGGTTCCTCACGTCCCGCAGCGGAGGCAGCACCTACGGGGCCACGGTGAGGGGTGGTCAGTGGGGCTGGAGCAGCAGCAGCAGGGCAGGCAGGGGAACACGCACACGGGTTTTACAGATCAGCTACAACTAATAAATCCACAGACCAGGGGAGATGTGGAAAAAATACCGCGAGCACCAAAGGCCTCAACCACCCACGTATCAGAACCCAGTAGAGAGGGAGAGGAGGTCTCTGCCAGCATCACTCAACATCTGGCTGAGCTGCAGCCTACCTTGGCCTTCAGGAACTTCCTGGTCTGGCGGTGGACTCGGGCGCTCTCGGTCAGCAGGTTCAGCACCGGCGTCAGACTCTCCTTCAGCTTGTGGCCCTGCGGGAGTGACCACAACGGGAACACCACGTTAGTCACAGGGAGCTGAGCTCGTCTGCCTCGTGGTGGGGAAATGGGCACACACCGACAGGGAAGCAGACGGGCACAGAAGCCTTCCAGCCCCGGCTACAGGAATTCCAATGCTCTGTCACTCCTCAAATGCCAGTTTTCCAAGCCCTGCTCTGTGGCACGGCATAAACACTTGTGTAAGGCATCCAGAGAGGAGAAGTGCAGCAGTAAAATTTGGAGACCCTTTGGCATAACTCCAGAGACTGAAAACCACAGCCAGCTTGAAAATAATGTAAATTCATGCTCCCAGAAGCTGCCCACCGGGTAACCACCGAGTGAAACAGAGCACAGATATTTCCATTGCCCAGAAAACAATCTACTGTTCAGCCAGTCCCACCATAAAGCAATGGCGCAGTCCCCTTCCCAGTCCACAGACGCTGGTTTAGTCCTACCAACCCTGCCAACCATGACCAAACAGCCCCTGCTAAAAACCGCCCTGTCTATGAAGGGGTATCTCCAAACCAGCCCTACCTGGCTGGCTCCTGCAGTGGTGGTCCCAGGCTCTCCAAGGCTGATGGGACAGTGCTCTGCAGGGGACGTGTGAAAAGAGGGGGACAGACTCCCCGGGCAGCCTCCGGACTCACCCTGTCCAGGCGCCGCTCCAGGAAGTCCAGCAGGATGCTGACTGCATCCATGTTGACACCCATGTACTCCAGCGAGCCCGGCCGGACTTTCGGGGTGAGGAGGACATCCAGACACTTCAGGGGCAGGTTGCCCAGAAGGTTGACTGTATGGCTAAACACAGAAAAGAGAACACGTAGTCAGGAGTCTTCGTTCACAGAAGTTCTTCAGCTAAAGCAAGGTTCATTACTAACTTCCAGGAGTGTGAGGACCCCAACATCCGAGTTGCCGTTAGACTGCACCCCAAGCTCCTCAACCACTAAAAGGGAATAAACTGAACTGCTTTTTGGGTGGCTGAACTATTTGCTGGGAGTCTGAAGAGACTTCAGTGACAACTGAGAAACTGTGGATCTCAGCAGAGGCCGAGTAGGACCAATGTGGGTGGTCAAAGGTCTTTCTCCAGGGTCTCCTACTGCCTCACCCCTCACTGTGGTGGTTGATCCAAGGCATTGCTCTGGATTTCTCTGACTACAGCCTTTTTAGGGACAGGATTGTGTCACCTGCTCAAAGCTGACACCCCAGGGTCAATAACACTCCACAACGTGACACAGGCAATTTCTCAGTGTGGCCCAAGAGACAGACAGTTAATTAAGGCCAGCCCATGGACTCTTTAATTAAAAAGCACCAAATCTCTGCCCTGGCAAGCTGCCCACTGGAGCGGTGGCACTGCCCACTGACACAGGACATTGGATATGACCCTCAGGGCCAGGCAGGTAGGGAGAAAACCCTCCTCCCGTGGGGCAGGGGGCAACTGTGGGCAGGACAGGGCTATCTCCAAGCCCCAGCAGCAGGAGGCAGCTGCAGGGCAAAGCAGAGATGCCTGCGGTGACCTTAGCAATGGCCACACAAGCAGAGGAGGTTGGCCAAGGTCAGGTAGGATCTGCCCTGGGGAGACCTGTTTCTGGTGAGGATCGCAGCCTCGTTATCTGACACAGACCTGTGGAACTCCTCCGTCCGCTCCTCTCCGTCCGCAGAGATCATGAGGCAGTGGCGCAGGAGGGCACCCAGGTGCCGGTACTGAGCAGCATCTTCCTGGTCCCAAAACAGAAGGTGAGAACCTTGGTCAGGAGTGGGGGATCCTCCACAGCCTTGCACCCGCTGCCTCCACAGCCCCCAGCCCCACAGCTGGCAGAGGGGTCTTGAAGTGGAAGTAGCCCTCAACTCTCCTTTGGAGGCCAGCACCGTCCTCCTGCTGCCCAGGACCTTCCCCGTCACTCTACAACACTGAGCCAAGGGCTGGAAGAGGCCCCAAGACAGGCCCCTGTATTAGCCAGAGATGTTCTCCATCACACCCTCCTTCGACCTTCTCCAGAAGGACAGAACAGGCCACTCTCAAAAGCAAGTTACCTGGAGGCTCCGCTCTCTCACTTGTGCAACAAATCATCCCATTAAGAAGAAAAAATACCCATCTTTTAAATTGTAATGCTCTGAAAGTCTTAGGGGTTAATAACACATTGGATGGAGGCAGTGCTCTGGGGAGGGAGGTCCAGACACACAAGTGTCCTGCCACCTTTACATGTACCCGGGGGGGCCACGAGGGCCGGTACGTAACACAAGGAAGGGCAAGCACAGGAGAAATCCAGTAGCCAAACCACAGCCCAGAAACACACGAGTGCAGTGAGGTGGGACACCCGAGCTTACCTCATCCACCTCCCTCTTGCTGGAATCAAAGGTGATGTTGAAGAGCACTTTCAGGATCTCCATGGCTCGCTCCGTCTCCTGGCGAGGCAAAGGTGGGAGAAGTCCCTCCTCGGTGGCAACTTCATAGGGGTCCATCCACTTCACACCGAGGGTCAGCTCCAGGGTGTCTGTCATCAGGCTGATGCCCCGGAGCTCCTGGGCCAGCTGCTGGCGGATGTCCACCCTCAGTGCTGTCAGCAGGAACAGCAGGCGCAGGTCAAAGAACTTCACCTCGTGAGGAAGACTCCTCTCGTTGTACAGTTTGATGCGCTTGGCCAGGCCCACCACCAGCCGGGCTTCAGCCATCAGCTCCTGCGCCCTGGGGCTGCTGAAGACGATGTTGCAGAGACATTTGAGGGATTCCAGGATGACATCCAAGTCTGGGACCTCCCGGATGAGCTCCTCCGAGTAATCGATGCCAGCATGCCTGGAGAGGGTCTTCAGGCCGTCCTTGGTGGTGAAGGGGCCCAGGCAGTGCTTGTCACGGGACAGGATGCGGATGCTTTCCAAGCAGGTCACCTGGCAGGACGGCTGCAGCTCTCGTTCCAGGAACTTGATCAGCAGCTGGGCCATTTTCTGTGCAGATGGAAACAAGTAATACCTCATGCACCAACACTTCTCCATGCTCCCCACCGCCCAGTAATGCTCTGCCCTGGAAGGTACGAGCACCACCTCAAGATGGACCCACAACAGCTCTGGTCCAGGTGCACACTCGGCTAAGTGTTTGGCTCCAGATTCTGATCCCAAGCCAGTTCGAGCAAGGACACCCAGCACAGAACAAGGAAGGGCTGGGAGAGGGTCTCCGATGTCAGGGGGAGCACAAACAGGCAAATGTTGCTGTCACATACTGTAGCTTCACCCCTGGTTACGAGGGTTGAAGGTAACAGGGTTTACTCGACAGGCACATGAAGCGAGGAGAGGGCAGGGCAGAAGCATCCCTCATGGCTTCACCGAGGAGCCACCAATCCAACAGCAGGTCTCTACTCCCACCCAGAGCCTGAAGGTGAGGGAGGCACTGGTGCTCCAGAAACAGCCTGGAAAGGCTGAGAGATTCCTCAGAAAAATCACCAAAGGAGGGTAAATGGACCTAAATGAGGCAAGAAGAGCACCTCACTAGGAAAAGAGGTGAAAAGATCTCAGGAGACTCAAATAAGTAGCACCTCCCTAAGCCTCAGTGCTGTCTGGAGACCTACTAGCCCAGATCCTCAGCCGGCACCGGGCGGCAGAGCTCCACTAACACCGATTCACGGGAGCTGGAAATCCAGGTGACAGCGCTGTACGTGACAGGGAGCAGCGCAGGAGCAAAGGCAATGCCCCAACAGCCAAGGGGGCTCGGCTCGAAGCGTGTGTGGCAACGATCCCTTCCACCAACAGCCCCCGGCACAGGCACCCGCAGCCTGGAGAGGTCACGTCTCCCCAGGTCTCTCTAACAACACGTGTCTCTCCGTGTGTGTGACAGGAGCGAAGGAGCTATCACTCAGTGTAACTGGCCCAACACAGCCTAAGCTTCAGAACAATAAAAGGATGAGGGAACAAATGAAGAAAAAAAAAGTAAATTTCAGTCCTTAATGTGAGGCTGGCAGAACTGAACAAGCCATAGCTCAAGAAGCATGTCCCACAACTGCACCCTGGAAAAGTGAGAAACTACAGTCATCCCTCTTTGCCTGCCACACGAGGAGACAGACACAGGAGCCAAAAGTACAGCTGTAGGCAGCCAAAGCCTCCGACTGACTCGGGTTAGAGAGACCTCAGGGCTGTGCCCAGGGCCGAGCCGTCATAAGAACTGAGCTCAGGAAACCAGGTGGTGACACTCAGTCCACATTCCATGACATACACCCCAGAAGTAGAGCACCCGAGGGCTCGGCCAGCGAGACTGTCCCAGCTCCAGAGCAAGTCAGCACAAGGCAAGGACCCCAGACCTTGTGAGATCTGGTCCCACACATCGGGCTGGACCTGGAAAAACCTCCTGCTGGTGATGGCACAGAGAAAAGGAGGTCCCACTCCCCCAGCCCAGCTGCGTGCTCCACTCTCACTGTGCTGACACGGGCATTAGCACAATCTGCCAATGAAACGGACCAGGAAACTGATCCAGATGGAAAATAATCGAGGAGGAGAAAAAAAAAAAAAAAAAGAAGTTATTGGTGAGGCAGATCAGCTCCCAGCTGTGTGCAGCCACACAAAGGCCTGTCCTAGTGTGAAAGGACAGCAGAGCAGGAGCACTGCTCTCCATCCAGCACCAGATTAAACCAGCTTAAAGTGTCTGTTAATGTACGGCTTTGGTCAGATCCTGCTGCTGCTCCACGGCAGAAACACCTCCCTCCAGAGCCCTGCACGCTGCTCTGATCTCCTCTCACGCCACACACAAAGGATCACACTTTTCACACACCCGTGGCTGAGCCTATGTACACCACAGAACCCGGGGGCTTGCTGATGTGGAGCTGTGTCTTAAACACCAGCTACTGATGGAAGGAACAGAGCGAGACGTGCTGAGCACACCATTCCCTGAGCAAATTAATGAAAAAACACTCCTTTTTCTCCTCATAGGAGCTGCCACCACCCAGCCCTGCTGGACACGGGTCCAGAGCAGCAGCAGATTGAGGTACCCAACTGGAGGAGTCAAACAAAGAGCGTGCCTACCTTCCTCTCCTCCTGCTCCTCATCGTCAAAGGTGAAGCACTGAGATTTCTGGGGGGGCAAAACAAAAACAATCAAAATAAGTAAGAGTTTAAAAATCCACAGAATTGTTTCCCCCATCCAGGGGAGGGCCATTCAGCTGGAAAGCAGCAGAACTAAACACACACCACAAAAGCACAGAGACGAACCACGCCACCAGGTCTCAAGTGCTTCCCGTGACAGAGGTCCCCACTCCCTGCAGGCCCCTGCTTCTCCTTCATCCTTGAAAAACATCTGGGATGAACACCACCCACTGCCCTCTCCCACCGGCTCCGTGGTGGGGGCCGAGGGCCAAAGCGGTGCCCATCTGACAGGCAGACTGGTATCTTCATACCACAGCAGTGAAGCAGGTACCCATCCCAATCCAAATATCCCCTAACAGCCGGTAATTCCTCTGCCCAGTGACACCACCAGGCTGGGCCTACGCATTCCCCCCCTCGATGTCTATTGTTCCTTCTCCTCACCAAAAGGAAGTACCGTCTCCTGGTTACTGTGGTTGTTCAGGCCACGTTCCTTGAACACCACAGACCTGACGTCAACTCCCCCATCAGGTCTCTTTCCCCACTAAACCCTCAATAAACCCTCCTGCTCTTTGTCCAGAGGAAGCACCTCTCTGTGTGTGACTGTCTGGCTGTTCCTGGACGGACGGTCTCCTCTCTGGCTACCCCAGCTTCCAGGCCCCTGGCCGGCACAGGAGACCACATGCAACCCTCACTCACACCAAGAGAGCATTTGGTCCAGGTTTTGAGAACAAAAATGTTTAAAAATGTATAAAACACTGATTATGAATGCACAGATACAGCTAGAGCTAGGCAGAGATAGGCAGATAGAATTGTATCATAATTCTCCCAGCATTTTCTCACTGTCACTTTTACTGAGCTACACCGCTTAGGATTACGGAACTGCTCAGTAACAGTAATTAGCCTTACCACTAATTAACCGATCACTCAGATACTCTGGCCTTATTCTTCCCTCCCCAACTCACCCACTCTGCAAATGCAGCCCCCCCCGCCACTCACTGCCTTTTTACGTGCCGATCCCCATCTGCTTCCGGGCAGCAGGCACAGTTTGCTGATGAACTTACGAACTCTTATGAGGAGAGGCTGAGGGACTTGGGGCTTTTTAGTCTGGAGAAGAGAAGGCTGAGGGGGGATCTGATCAACGCCTA
>JAOQGH010000040.1:66928139-66945223 GCA_025769975.1 Gallinago jamesoni
CAGAGAGGTGGTGGAGTCTCCTTCTCTGGAGACATTCAAAACCCGCCTGGACAAGTTCCTGTGCAACGTGCTCTGGGGTAGCCCGGCTCTGGTGGGGGGGTTGGACTAGATGATCTCCAGAGGTCCCTTCCAACCCCATATGATTCTGTGAACAGTGTCACCATCACCAGGACCCCAGGGAGGGCTCTGGTCTCTCCCAGGAAACGCTGTGATGACCAAGGCAGTGCCCCCCCAGTCCCCACTCAGGCTGTCACCCGAGGCTGAGAGCTCCATCCTGGGACCAATGGGCTCCGCAGACAAACTGTCACTTCTCCCAGCCCATCACAGCCTCCTCACAGGCTCCTGCAACCTCATCCCTGTGTGCTTTTGCCAAACCTGTGGTTTTGCTTCAGCTGTAGTTTACTCCTGGCAATCAAAAATTGCCTGTGTAGGCACCAGTAAATTAAAAATCCCCAGAAAAAGGATAGAGCACCACTAATTTTTACAGCAAAAAATGATGCAAGAGAGTTGCTCAGTTTATCTGCAGTTTCATAACCCTCTTCGATTGCTTCATTTTTTCTAGACAGGCCAGCAAAACCACCGGCACTCTCACAACTTTCCTACGCTCGATGCACCGACAAGGGATCCAGGAAGTTTCCCTGACAACCAGGGTCTATTTCAAAAGGGATTCACCCCACACATAATCTTTGCCACTTTAAGGCTGGAAACACTTCCCTCACTGCTTCCCAACCAGTACTTTTTTTAAAAAATATAAATTCTGTATTTGATATTTACTTCTCATCATCAGCTTTCAGGTCAGGCACCTGTACCAGATTCCAGCAGCCCACCTGTGTCCACCCCAAACGATCTTTTACTTGCAAATCACCACGACCATTTCACCTGCAGCTGCTCCCCAGGCCTCAGCTCCATCACCTCCAAACCTTGCCTTAACATAAAACCTCTTTCTACTTGCTCTTCACACTGATGTTTATTTCCCTGCCAGCTTTTACTTTGTATCTGGATAATTAATAAAAAAAAAAAAATCAACTCCCTTCTACATGCTGTACTTGCAGTATGCAAAGGAGCCAAGACAAGGAGAGGCTGCTCAGCTGCTTGCCAGCCAAACACCAAGCCACAAACCACCTGCAGGTAAGTGACACAACCACCTGTGAGGTTTTCCCGGCAGTAACGTGCAGAGAGACGGGCTCGGGGAGCCAGGCTGGGGACACCCGGGTGGCACAGAGCCCCCACAGCTCCCGGGCAGGGCTTCGCCGCTCACTCACCTCTGCGTTGTAGATCTGAAGCACCTTGAGGACCGTGTCCTGCTCCCCGCTCTCCACCGTGGCTACGACAGCGCTGAGCTCCATCCTCTCACCAGCTCAGCTGCGGCCGGGGGTGAAACCGGGAGGGCACGGGGGCTGCCAGGGCTCCCAGACAACGGTGATACCAAAGGACCTGAATACACAGATCTCTGAGAGGGAGAGAGACAGGGGTGGGAAAGGACGGAGGGGGGAAAAAAAAAAAAAAAAAAACAAAACACATAAAGAAATCCCCAAGAGAGATTGCTCACGCTGCTGCATCCATAAAAGCAGAGCAGATGGATAACCCGAGTAACACCAGCAGCCGGCTTCCTCCCTCTCCCTCTAATCCTCTTCCTCCCTTTGCTTTTCAACGTTTAATATATGCCCTCCCAGCAAAGCACTCGGGGAAAGCCTTCCCCCCGCCCAGCCAGGGATTAACACCGAGCAGATAACAGCGGCTCCCCAAAATAGCTCCTGCCTTCTCCTCCTCCCCTGGCCGCCCTCATTTCTCTTACTGCGCAAAAGGGGAGGAAAACATCCAGAAACACTTCCGTGGAGTGAAAAGGGACAGTGAGGAAAGGCAGAGGGATGGGACAGCATCCTCCTGGTGTGCCCAGGGTGGAGATACCTTTCAGGGTGGTGAAGCGGAGAAGATGACAGGGGTTTATCGGAGGAGATGACAGGGGTTTATCAGTATCCACTGCTGGGTGGGTGGGTGCCTGGCCGGGCTGCGCAGCAGATTATGGCTGATTCGCAGCGTTCGGGACCCCGTGGCTCCCTCCTGACACCCGCGGAGGATAACGCACCTCCCGGTGACACTGCAAACGAGCCGGTGCACGTAAGGACGCGGACGAGGGGATTATTTCAGCCACGGGCAGGAGCCCAGCAGCCAGGGAAGCCAGGCAGGCCTGCAGCAGGGGGACGGGACCCCTCCCGGGGGAAACCCAGGGGGTCCGAGTGCGGATGGAGCTCATCCCCGAGCCGTCCCTGCCCGGCCGGGTACCCTGCTCTGCAGCACGGCCAGGTTCCAATTAGGCGGTACCTAATTACGACAGGCCGCGCTGGTCCCGGGGCCCTGTGCCCAGGGGAGCACCAGGGAACCCCCCCGCACCCCAGCGCGGCCAAAGCCGGGTTTGGAGGGACCAAGGGCAAGTCTGGAAGCCAGAAACCCGCGGGGCCGGCGGGATGCCGGGCCGGGGCAGGCGGCACCGGACCGAATCCTCCCCGTTCCTTGCGGGGAGAAGCGCAGATGGCAGCGGTGGTCCTACCCCCCCGCCTTCCCCCGGGCCCCTCCTCACGCCGCCGCCACCTCCTTCCCCTGCCATTTTCTGCACCTTTCAATGCTCCTCAAGCCCGTGTTCTGGCCCCAAAAGGGAGCCGGGCGGTACCTGCGGCTCCTCGGTGGCTCGGAGGCGGCCGAAGCGGGCGGGGGCCGGGCCCTCCCCCGGCCGGGAAGCGGGGCGGCCGGCGGGCCGGGGCGGGGGGGGCAGCGCCGGTACCTTCCTCCCGCCGCCCCGGATCCCGGCCTCATTTCCTGGCCGCGGCCCCGGCCCTCCCCCGGCAGCGCTCCGCCGGGACGCCGCCTTCCGCCCGGGGCCGAGCCGGGTCTGAGGGGTCCTCGGTGCCCCCCCACGCCCCCAGGGACCGGTGGGCCCCGCCGGGGGGAGCGCGGAGGAGGCGGCGGACGGTAAAGGAGGCGGGTGCCCGAGCGGCTCCGCCCGGCGAGGAGGGGCCGGGGCCGCCATGGCGGAGTGGGGCCGAGGTGAGGGGCCGGGAGGAGGGGGCTCCCCGTTCCCGCTGTGGCTACTTGGGGGGCGGGTGGGCGAGTGTCCCCCAGAGCGCTTGAGGGGCCGGGGGGGGGGACGGGGCGCTGCCGCCGCCGCCGCCATTTGGGGCCGCCTCAGGCGCCCCAGGGGGCAGAGCCGGGAGAGCCCCGGAGCCATGGAGGGGCCCAAGTGCCCGGATTCGCTGGGTTTCACCCCAATCCCGTACTGGGGCAGCGCCGGGGGTGTCGCTGGGGCACCGGGCCCCTGTGCTGCTTCCAGCGGCTTCCAGCTGGGCCTTGGGAGCGATTCGGGGTTCCTGACCCCCTCCCTTTGGGGAAAGTTGGGTGTGTTTTTGTCAAAAAGAGTTTGGGAGCGTTTGGTGGCACAGGCCCCGCGAGGAGGCAGCTGTAAGGGCCTGGGTGGCAAGCTGGAGACCGGTCAGGCAACAAGTTGTCCCTGCCTGGCCCGCCACGTTGGGTGAGCAAACACTGGGGACAGCTGTCGGGCCAGATACGACCCATCCTCCGCCTTTTCCCTCCCCAGGTCAGGGCCCGGGAGCCGTGGAGGATGTGCTGGACGTGGAGAACAAGCGGATGGCCGACAGCCTGGCCAGCAAGGTCACCAGGCTGAAGTCGGTGAGTGGCCACATTGGCCTCGGGCGCTGCGGTGAAGGAAGGACGGTGACATTGTTGGTGATATTGGTGATACAATGGTTACCTGTCACTTGTGAAACACCTGGGATGGCTTCGTGAACCTCCACTTTCCTTTTGAGGTTCAGTGGTGTCCTGTAATGAGAATGATGCAGTGTTCGTGGTGCTCAGGGAAGGAGTTACAGGCACAGAGAGAAACATAAAAGCCGCAGAGAAGGGAATTGCTAAGTGCACCTTCTTGGGGGACAAAGTCACAATAAAAAGGTAGATTAGTTTTGAAAAATACACGTGTCTCTATATAATTGGTGTTCTTAAAGCTAGTTTGCCCCGACTAACATCACATACTTTGATTTAGAGCTTAATAGAAGTCAGTGACTCACGCTGTAGAAGGGCAGGCTCTGGATTCCTGCTGTTGTGTCCCAGCATTTAAAACTGCCTGTCCCACCTATGACAGTTTCAGACAGTTGACCTTTATTTTCAGCAAGGCTCTGTCTGTGCAGGAGGCAGGGAAGCGTCGACTCGCTTTTCTAAGGCGCATTTCAAATTTTACCAGCATCAGATGGGTTAGAGGCTCTCTCTGCACTGCAGGTTTGTTAATGCCTGTTGTCTCCTTTTCCCCATGTAGCTGGCTCTGGATATCGACAAAGATGCTGAGGAGCAGAACCGATACCTGGACGGCATGGTAAGGAACGTGGCTTTTTTGTGCTGTCTGAACTGTGGCACTTTAGCAGTAGTTAGCAGCAAAGTCAGATCCCAGTGGTTGGTTTGGCAAACCAGGCCATGGAACTAAACCTGTTTCCATGGGCTCCTCGATGTATAAACATCAGGTACCTGGCAGCTGCGAGGGTCACCTTGCCCGGGTGGGTGGCTCGGTTGGTATCGAGCATCAGGAAGGATGGATGCAGGATGGCACACGTCAGAAATAGAGGTGGAGATTGGTTTCCTCCCCACCAGGACTGAGGAGCTGCCTCCTGATGCCAGGAGATGGGCCTGTTCCTCAGCCACTCCTGGGATTTCTGGTATTACTGTATAAATCTGTCAGGGGTACTGACTGTAACGCCTGAAACCCATGCTGCCTGCCAGGAGTTTGTAGTTCACTGTTGTCTTTGGAAGGAGCAGAGCTGATGCTCTGGGTGCACTCGGGGTGCTCGGTGCCCTCTTCCCTCATCTTTCTGACACACAGCACCCCATAAAACCAGAATCGCTTTCCAGAATAATCTGCCTCTTAAGTGTTGGTTGCTGCTGGAAAATCACTGCACCGGCGAAAGGCAGTGTGTTCCTATAGCAGAGGGGGTACCTGCTGGGGCTCATTAGGAGAGAGGCAATTCGTTAACTGAACTGGGAGAGGAAGGGGGTCCAGCCTGGTGGTTTGAGGAGGAGATGAGCACCGAAACGGGGGTGCTTGGGGAGCCCTTCCTGCACGTGCTGGGTGTTGGGAGAGCTGGTGTGTGGAGGCGAGAGAAAAGGGAATTACAGTGTTACACCAGTGGAGTCAGAGGCACGAGCTCAGCTTGGACACTCAGCACTGGGTGCTGTTGGTGTCGGAGGGTCTGAAATAGGTGTTTGCTCAGCCCGAAAGGAGAATGGACAATCAGAATAAAAGGTGTAAAGGCAAAAGACCTTAAAGGAGAAGCCCTCAGTCAGCATTAAATTGTACTTCTGTTACAGAGGTGGTTTTGAAGCATTTCAGGAGTAACATGAGCAGAAGCTCCGAGTAGTTTGTGGATAAGGAGAACAGGCCAGGAGTCAAAATTAATTGCCTGTTCTGCATTAATTTGAGAAGTTTCCCAGCCTCTGGTGGAGCTGCACATGCATGTGGTCCTATGCTGAAAAAAACTGGAACTAACAGCAAGAAATGGCACCTTTTTCTGTGCTGTGGGGCTGCACAGAATGGTGATGCACACCATTGATTCCAGCTTCATGTGGGGACCTTTCTTTTGGCCGGAGCACTCACTTGTGGAGTTGCTGTTAACAGCCCGTTGTGGGCAGAACAAGGGCCGTGGGTACAACTGCCAGCCCCACAGCGGGTCCCGTGCACCAGCTTGGAAAAGGAGGATGGTTTGGTTTAGTTGGGAACAGACCTTCCCCTCTCTGTTTTGTTTCCCGGTCTCCAGTGCAGAGGGAACGGTGCTGCTGCTGGAGGGGAAGGACCTTCCACGAGGGACGGGCAGCTGCTGTGCAGCTCCCTCTGTAAACGTGGGAAATTTCCCGGGAAGCAGGAGATTCTTGGGAATACCTTCACCTGTTCGTAACACCTCCATCTGCATTTTCTTTCCTGCCCAGGATTCTGACTTCATGAGCGTGACGGGCCTGCTGACGGGCAGCGTGAAGCGTTTCTCCACCATGACGCGCTCCGGGAGGGAAAACCGCAAGCTGCTCTGCTCTGTTTCCGTGGGACTGATTGTCATTTTCTTCATCCTCTACTATCTGGTGTCCAAAGCAGGGACTTGAGCTTCTTGTTCTGTGAGTTTTACCAAACAGCACCCACGACAATTGACAGACTCGTTCACGGCCTCTCTCCCTGTGGTGGAGTCTGAGACATTCCAGACAGACCTTCCAAGAACTTTCCTTTCCACCAGCTTCTTGTCTTTGTTCTGGCTGGTCTCAGATATCTCTTTATAAAATGAGTGTCTTTGATTCTAAACAGATTTCCACATATAACACAATTTTGATGCTGTTAAATGCTTACGCCTTTCTCTCTTGCCTGGTTGTCTGTGACTTGCGGCCTATTTTTAAGGGCCACTGTTGGGTTGCCTCCCTGACTGAACTCAGTACCGGGCCCTTGAGGAGATGTAGCTGACAGATCCAGAGACTCTGATACTCAAAAGTTTAATAAATTGCACGAGTTGTGGAAGCCATAGGGTTCAGGATGCTGGTTTATGGTAGTGTGAAGGTGTGACTTAAATTCCAGAGTGGCCACTCAGCTGAATCCTGCTCTCAGTGTCCTGTTTTCAGACTTGGAGACCATTTGGTGTCCTTGATGTCCCTGGGCTGAGGTGAAATCTGTATAGCTTTGGAGGGAAATTAGCAGTAGATCTGGACCCGGGTGCTGTAATTGTCACAGTGAAGAGTTGCAGAGAAGCAAGACTTTATCTAGATGCCAGCTTGGTCTTATTTATCATCCTTCTGGGTAAGGCTGGAGATGAACCTGTGAGAAAGGAGGGTCAGACGCCATGAGCCACCTTGATTTACATACGTATTTTCCAGAACCTTCCCCTGCGCTTGCAGGTGCACTCCCCGAGACTGTTGAATCAGTGTAAAGAAAATCTGATGGCAAAAGGTCCAGTTAATTTCAGTGATTATGGTACCTGGTATTAGAGCAGTTTGGGAAGATGTTGTATAAACAAACACAGAGGCTGGAGTCCGGTGAGATTCCCAGACAAGGCTGTTGGGGTGTAGGTCAAGGACGGATTTGGTCAGAGGGTTAATCTGTTTATTTATTTATTCATGTAGAAAGCCTTGCTTTGCCTGTCGTAGTGCTTTGGGGGTCCCTGCCTGCAGTGCTTCTGTGAGATTTAGGGCAAGGCACATCCCTCCTGCTTCTGTTCCCAAAGCAGCCGTTCCTGGATTTCTCCTCCCAAATGGGAGCTCTGGGAGCCCCGCTGCCCCTCCACCCTCCTCGCCTCTCGCTGGGCTCATCCCCAGTGCTCGCTGTGTTCCCCCAGAGCCCAGTTATTTAACTCTGCCCATGATTGAAGAGATCTGTAACTGTAAAAATACTCTGCCTGCTGGGAGAAAGAAAAAAGAATTTAAAATAAAATGCTCTTTCTCTCTTCAGCCAAACCTCCGCTGCCTGTTGTTTAAACCCTTTGCTGTCCAAAGCAGCAGAGCAGAGTTGCTGCTTCATCTGTTTTCTGCACCAACCACTATTGTGTCCTGGTTTTCCTTCCTGGAAGTCTTTGCATATTTGCTTCTCTTGCCTTCCTGTGACACCCACCTCCGCAGGACTAAAGCTTCCCCCTTAGATTTTACAGTGTTCTCCTCCAGCCAATGTTCCTCAATGGCTGGATGGTTCCTTTGGCCCTTGTACCCATCAGGAATTCCTTTGGCCTTGCACAATCCCAGATATAGATCTCTAAATGGGCTGTTGTCCTTTGTTCCAGCTGTACCAAAGTCCTAACAAAATACTGCCCCAGCTGGATGAGGAATCGTCTTTTCTGCTTTTGGGAAAAAACACGCAGGGAAGGCAAGTAGAAAGGAGGCAGCAATGGCTTTCTCTGTTCTTCTCCCTGCTTCTCCGCTAAGATGTGGCAACTCCGAACTCTTTCCATTTGATGAAGTGATGGACTTGGGTTTGATTTTCTGAAGCAGACAACTTCTAAGGAGAGGCCCCGGAACGGCCTGGTCTGGAGGACGGTGGTGGGTTTGGTTTGCTTTGACTGCTGTAAATAAAGCTCTGGTTTTAGGATTTTTTGTCCGTGTTTCTCTTTTGTGCTCACAGTTCAGCTGGGCTAAATATCAGCATTGAATCGCTCAGTGGTTCTGCTTGAACTGCAGGGGAAGTGAGCACCTGGTCAGTGTCACCTGGAAGAGGAAAAATGAGGAAAAACCCAGAAAAAATGACCGTGGTGACTTCTCCTGAGGTGATACACTACCCCCCCCCCTCCCCCCCGGGAGCTTTCAGGCAGGCAAAGGCCAGCTTTTGGTTTGACACAAAGGCAGTGAGGTGCCCAGGCCACCTGCAGGGTGAGGCCCTGACTGGAGCTGAGGTCCCCGCCCCCAGTGTCCCCGACACCAGCCGCGGGCCCACAGCCAAGGGGGACCTGGGGGCCGGCACGTGTCCCCTGCTGTGTCCCCAGCTCCCCGATACCCGTCGGGGACGCTTCGGGAAGGGATGGGGACCCGCTCGGCGTCAGGTGGAAATGAGGCCTGGGAGGCGGGGGCTGGCGGGGACACCGCGGAGGGAGGGCTGGGGGGGAGGACGGCGGGGACATGGCGCCGGGCCGCTCACCCTCGGGGGCTGGTGCCTCCTCCCGCCGCCCCGTCCCCACGGGGCCCTTGTCCCCGGCCGCGGCGGGCCGGAGGCTCCGTGGCAGTGACCGCCATGACGGGGCGGGCGGGCAGTTGCCGCGGCGACAGGGACGCGCCGGCGGAAGTGACGCTCGGGGGAAGGGCCGGAAGTAGCGGGCGGGGGCGGAAGTGCCGGCGCGATGGCGGAGGTGGAGGCGGCTGGGAACGGGGCTGGCGGGAGCCCCGAGGCCGGCACCGGCACCGGCGGGTGGCGGCGTCCCCACGGGCCGCTCCAGCGGTACTACGGCCCGTCCGCGGCAGAGGCGGCGGAGGCGACGCCGGACCCCGCCGATATCAACGGCCCCCACTTCGACCCGGAGGTTTTCCTCACTAAGGTGACCTTTGACCCCGCAGTGACCTCCTCCCCCTCCTTCCCCCCCCGGGTCGTGGTGGAGACCCCGCCGGCAGATCCCCCCGCCCGGGCAGGGAGCACCGGGGACCCCTGTGGGACCCCCTAAAGGGATCCTGTGGGCGCCCCGGGACCCGGCCAGGGCACTCCATGGGGCTCCCGAGGATCCTCAGGCCACACACAGCGCCCTGAAGGGGCCCAGAGAGGGGCTCTGTGGGGACCCTAGAGATCTTCACATTAGGGTACTCTGTGTGTCTCTATGGAGACAGCATTGAGCCCTCTGGAGCAGTTAGGGAGGCCCTGGGGGCAATTAGCAGTCCTTGGGGGGGCAGTTACAGCTCCTGGGGGGCAGTCCGGGATCCCTGGAGGCCCTGAGGGGCAGAAAGAGGGCTTTGGGGGACATTTGAAGGTTCCAGGAGGGACCCAAGGGGGGCATTTCAGGGCTTGAGGGGCAGTGTGGGCTCCTTACGTGGTATTTAGGGCTCTGAGAGGGGCAATTGGTGATCCGGGGGGGGGGAAGTTAGGGGTTCAGGGGGCAACTGAGGATCCCAAGAGGGCTGTGAAGGGCAGGCAGGGACCCAGGGGGGGAGTTGAGGACCCTGGGGGGTGCACTGGAGGCTCCAGAGGATAAATGGGGGAACTGGAGGGGGTGATGGGCCCCAGAGGGAGCACTGGGGTTGGGGGCAGTTGTGCCAGTGTTGCCCCCCTGCAGGTGCGCAGCGAGTGCCCCCTGGGGCAGTTGTTGGCCCGTGAGGCCGCACTGGGGCGGGAGATCCGCGCCCTCGACAGCGACATGCAGACGCTGCTCTACGAGAACTACAACAAGTTCATTTCCGCCACCGGTGAGCACCCAGCAGGGGGGACCCCGGTATCCGAAGGGGAATGGGGGGGGTCTCAGGCAGCCGTGGGAGCCAGGCATGCGGTTCCTCCTTCCCAGACACCATCCGAAAGATGAAGGTCGACTTCCGGCGCATGGAGGCAGAGATGGATGATTTGGCTGCCAACATGGCTGCCATCAGCACCTCCAGTGCCCGTGTCAGCGCCGCGCTGCAAGACCGGCACCGCCGCGGTGCCCAGCTTGCCGGTACGGGGAGGGGGCGACCCCAGAGGGCACATCCCCTTGAGGGGGGGTGGGGTCCTGGTGGTTAGATCTTGGGGCTTGGGGGGCAAATCTGGGAGGTTGGGGGGCAGATCTTGGGGCTGTGGCGGCCTTGTGAGGCAGATCTTGTTGGCAGAGGTGGATTGAAGCGGGACTGGGGGACAGATCTAGGGGTTATGGGGCAGAATTGGGGGGTTGGAGAGGAGATGATGGGGAGGAGGGCCGAGGGGCAGATCTAGGGGGTTGAGGAGACCCCAAGGGGAGCAGATCTGGAAGTGAGGGGGCAGATAGCAGGGTGCTGGGAGATCCTGGGGGGCAGATCTAGGGTGGTGAGCGCATTGGGTGGATGGGTTGGAGGGGAGATGATGGGGAGGCGAGCTGAGGGGCAGATTTGGGGGGTGGGCACATCCCAGAGGGGGTAGATCCAGAAGGTTGGGGTCAGATAACAGAGGAAAAGGGGGGCTGAGGGCAGATCTGGGAGGGGGCAGACCCCGGAGGAGGCAGATTGAGCTCCTGCCCCATCCCTAACCGCCCCAACCCCCCCAGGGGTGCAGGCGCTGCTGCGGAAGCTGCAGTCCCTGGTGGAGGTGCCGGGGCGGCTGCGGCGCTGGGCGGCACCCGGGGGGGAGCCTGCACGGGCCCTGCGCTGCCACGCGCGCGCCCGCGCCGTGCTCCGTCACTACCGCCACCTGCCCTCCTTCCGCGCCATCGAGGACGAGAGCCACGCCATCATGGCCGACCTGGCCCAGCGCCTCCGCGCACGCCTCCGGTGCGTTCACTCTGAAGGCTGCCTGTGACAGCTCTGGGAAATGGGGTTTGGGGGACATTCACTCTGGAGCCTACTGATGGCAGCTCTGGGACATGGGGTTTGGGGGACGTTCACTCTGGAGCCTACTGATGGCAGCTCTGGGGAAGAACCGGTGCCGGGGGCGGGTTAACTCAGAAGGCTAATAATAGCCGTTCCCATAAACAGCCTTCTCGGGGAGGTGGTGGTTGTAGTACGTTAACTCTGAAACCTACTGATAACTGCTGCAGGAGACAGCGTTTCAGGGGCCAGGGGTGTTAAATCTGGAGCCTCATGATAACGCCCCCAAGAAGCATCCTGGGGAGGGGGGCACTCACCCTGGAGCACGTTGGTAGCAACCCCAGGAGCCATCAATCCCGTGTGCCGGGCATCCCCAGCGGAAAAGGGACAATTCTAAGCACTGCTGGGAGCTTTTAAAAGGCTGTGGTGTACGGGGGTTTGTCATGTTTTTATGGTAAAGTGATAATTCTGGAACCTACTGAGGAGTTTTAGTGATATTTCGTCATTATTATAACTCTGGGACTTGCTGATAGCCTTTAGCCAGTTCTTAATTACCATAACCACTGCCAACTTTGGAGCATGCTGATGCTATTAACTATTTTCTACCTCCTTTGTTTTTTGAATAATTCCTGTTTATTCTGAAGCCTACTGATGACTTTTATTGCTTATCCCCTGTTTTCTTCCTGTGACGCTGTTAACCCCGGAACCTCCTCCAATCCCCAAGTAACCCCCTCTTCTCCCCCCCTCCCAGGGATGAGACCTTGGACCCCAAGGAACTCACCGAGTGCGTGGAGATGCTGCTGCAGCTGGAGGAGCCACCCGAGGAGCTGTGCCAGGAGTTCCTCAGCCACGCTGGCGCCCGCCTAGAGACCGAGCTGGCAGCGCTGGAGGCCGAGCTGCCCGTGGCCGACCCCTCTGCCGCCGCCACACCGCCCCCGGCCTCCGACATCCTCGACTTTGTTGACCGTGGCAGCTCGGCCTTCGTGGGCAACCTGTGCCTCCTCGCCGCCTCCTACCGCAGCCTCTTCGAGGGGCGCCCGGGGGCTGGGGACGGCCGCCTGGAAGCCTTCGCCGCCGCCCTCACCGCCCGCTACTTCCAGCTGCTGGAGCGGCGGCTGGGGCTGGAGCGGGGCCTGGGGGACACCTCGCTGCTGGTGCGGGCGCTCGACCGCTTCCACCGCCGCCTGCGCGCCCTCCTGGAGCTGCTGCCGGCCGCCGGGGCTGAGGCGGGCGCCGGGCTGGTGGCCCGGGCGGCACGCGAGCGGGTGGACCGCTACCTGCGGGCGCTGCAGACCTTCTTCCTGGGGTGCCTGGGCGACGTGCGCCAGGCACTGGCTGCCCCCCGGCCCCCTGGCAAGGAAGGCCCCGGCCTGCCCGACCTGCTGGCCACCCTCGCCTCCTCCGTCCTGGGCCAGCTCAAGGCCGTCCTGGCCTACGTGCAGCTCTTCACCGCCAAGGATGTCGCCTTTGCCAGCCTGCCATACTTCAAGGTGGGCTGTGGGGCAGCACAGGGGGGCGTGGAGCGGGGGGGGTGTCAATGGCGGGGGGTATCACTGAGGCAATCTGGAGTAGGCACAGGAAAGCTTGGAGGTCGCACAAGGGAGACTTGTGGGGTCATGGGCAACATGGAGGTTGCAGAAGGCAGTTTGGAGGGTGACTGGGGCAATCTAGGGTTGGCGCAGGGAACTTTGGGGGCTGCACAGGGCAGACCCTGGGGGGTCACAGGCAATTTGGAGGTAGCAGAAGGCAGTTTGGGGGTCACTGGGGTGGGTTGGAGCTTGCATGGGGTAGTTTGTGGGTTTCCGGTGCCCCCAGGTGGTATTTTTGGGGTGTAACCTCTCAATTTTGGCGGCAGGGGGAGTTCTGCGTGGAGGCAGTACGCGAAGGACTGGTGGTGGCCTTTGTGCGCTGGCTCTGTCGCACCGCCCGGGGCTTCGCCGATGGCCCGGCAGAGCGGGGGGCTCCCGTGGCACCCCCAGCCCTCCTGCTGCTCCTCGCCCGCCTCTGCCTTGACTATGAGGCCACCACCATCAGCTACATCCTCACCCTCACTGATGAGCAGTTTCCTCCCCAGGTGAGCCCCCAAAGCTGCCCCACTTGGCCCGAAAATGGCCTTAAGGGGACCCTAAATGTCCCCAAGATGTCCCAAAATGGCTCTACATCCCTCTGTGTCCCACCATCAGTTCAGGACACAGTAGTGGGTGCCATAGAGACGTGGGCATTTTCCTTCTGTCTGTGTCCCAAAGCATCCCCAGTGGACCCAAAATGGTCTGTTTGTCCCCAAAGTGACTCCAAGGGGACGTCAAATGGCCTCATGGTTACCTGTGGCCCTGTGTCCACCCAGGATGTTGTGGTGGGGACAACAGTGTGTGTGAAGGTGTGGGGATTGTCTTCCTGTCTATGTGCCCCGAGATGACCCTGAGGGACCCCAAGATGTCCCCAGGTCCCTCCCTGTGCCCCACTGTGGCCCCAGGATACGATGCCAGGGATGTCAGAAGGGTCCTTACCTGTGCCAGTGTCTCCCAAATGTCCCCAAGGGTATCTCTGCATGTCCCCAAGGGGCTTCTGTGTGTCCCCGAGTCCCCCCAGATGGCCCAAGGATGATGCTGCTGCAGGTGAGGTGGTCCAGAGAGTATCCCACATGTCCCCTGATGTCCCTGTGCCACCAGGACATCAAATGGTGCAGGCAGGGGGGGCATCCCCTCGTGTCTCCAGGCCCCAAGGGCAGCAGTGGTGGTGGTGGGGATGGCACTGCGTATGGTGGGGGGGTTGTTCCTACCTTTCTGTCCATGTCCCTTGTGCCCACAGGACACAGGCCCGGCGGTGACACCGGGGCCAGCGCTGTGCGCGGAGGCACGGGGGGCGGCGCAGCGGCTGCTGGACCACTACGTGCAGGTGCAGGGCGCCGCCGTGGCCCAGATGCTTCGGAAGAGTGTGGAGACACGGGACTGGCTGGGCACTGTCGAGCCCCGCAACGTTCGAGCCGTCATGAAGCGCGTGGTCGAGGACATCACTGCCATCGATGTCCAGGTCAGGGCAAGAGAAGGCGCCCAGAGGGGCTGGGTGGGGCCGAAGTCCTCCAGAGGGTCCCGGATGTCCCAAAGGGTCCTTGGAAAGGCCCTAAAGTCCCTGAAGGGTCCAGAGGGAATCCCTGAGGTCCCCATAAGGTCCTTGAGGACTTCAGAAGTCTCCAGAGGGTGCTTATGGGGGTCTGTAAAATCCCCTGCAGGATCCCAGATGTCCCGGAGGGTTCCTGGGAGAGTTGGGAGTCCCAGAGGGTCTGGGTGAGGGGAGGTCTGAAGTCCCTGAAGGGTCAAGAGGGGATGCTCAAGGTTCCCACATGGTCCTTGAGGATCTTTGGGGTCCCAGTCAAGTTTGGGAGGGTCCCAGAGGATTTAAGGGATCCTGGGTGGTTCCGGGGGGGTCGCAGGGTGTGTTTTGGGTGGATTGTGGGGCAGAGCGCTGAGGGTGCGGTGCCACAGGTGGGGCAGCTCTTTGAGGAGGGGGTGCGGCGGGCGCAGAGCAGCGACTCCAGCCGGCGTGCCTTCTCCGTCTACAGCAGCTCCCGCGCCCCGGGGCGCTACGCCCCCAGCTACACCCCCAGGTCAGACTGCCACCCTCCCGGCCACCCCTGGGCCTTCCCCGGCCACCCTCGTACTCCCTGTGTCACCCCTGCGGTCACCACTACATCTTCCCCATGACCCTCCTCCTGTCCTCAAACTGTCCCAATATTCCCCCACCATCTCCACATCCCTTGGCTGTCCCCAAACTGTCCCAACATTTCCTGATGATTCCCGTATGTCCCAGCCGTCCCCTTGTTCCCCGTGACTGTCCCGGCTTCCCCCAACGATCCCCATGTGCTCCGTGTCCCACGTTTGTCTTGTCTCTCTGTGCCCTGTGTCCATCCCCCTCATGTTCTCCCATCTGTGTCCCCAAACGGTCCCAATGTCCCCTGGCCATCCTTGCATCCCCTGACCCTTTGTGTCCCCGTGTCTCCTGACAGTCCCTGTGTCTCTGTCCCCACATCCCCTGGCTCTCTCAAATACCTGGCTCTCCCTGTGTCCCTGACTGTCCTGGTGTCACCATCCCCAGTGCCCCCATGGACACTCACCTGCTCAGCAACATCCAGAAGCTCTTCTCCGAGCGCATTGACATCTTCAGCCCTGTTGAGTTCAACAAGGTGAGGCCACAGGGACGTTACCACGTCCCCAAATGTCTGCAAGATCCCCCCTGGTCTTTGTGTCCCCAGGGTCCCTAAACTGCCCACTTTCCCGCTGTCACATGTCCCTGGTGTCCACATGACCCAGGTGTTGGGGCCCAGGGGGGCCCCAGGAGCTGATGATCAGAGGGGTGCTCCCACTGTCCCCTGGGGCTCCCCTGTCCTAGTGTCAGGACTCGGGGTCCCTGCAGCTGATGACTGGGATGAGGGTGTCCCCATGTCCCTGCGCTGACTTGACTCGGGGCCTCCCTGTTCTCCCAACAGCCAGGCCAAGGGTGTCCCCATCTCCCTGTGCCACGTGTCCCAGTGTCCAGGCTCAGGGAGTCCTTGGGAGTGGCAGCCACGCTAAGGGTGTACCCCCTGTCCCCATGTTGGTGGGACACGGGGCTCTCTGCACTGGGAGAATGCAGGACAAAGGAACCCCTGTGCCACGTGTCCCACATCCCATGTGTCAGGATTGGGGGGGATCCCTGGGGATGTGACCAGGATGAGGGTATCCTAGGAGCTGATGGCCCAGAGAGGGGTGCCCCCAGTGTCCCCACATCCCTATGCAGACATTACCTGGGGCCTTCCTGCCCTGGGGGCATCCCTGTCCCCCCGTGCCACGTGTCCCCACGCCGCAGGTGTCGGTGCTGACGGGGATCATCAAGATCAGCCTGAAGACGCTGCTGGAGTGCGTGCGGCTGCGGACGCTGGGGCGCTTCGGGCTGCAGCAGGTGCAGGTGGACGGGCACTACCTGCAGCTCTACCTCTGGCGCTTCGCCACCGACGAACGCGTGGTGCAGGGGCTGCTGGACGAGGTGGCCGCCAGCGCCGCCCACCGCTGCCTCGACCCCGTCCCCATGGAGCACAGCGTCGTCGAGCTCATCTGCGAGCGCGGGTAGGACCTGGGGACACGGGGGGGGACACACGGGACATCCGTGTCACTGTGGGGCACAGCCCAGTGGGGACATCTCGGGGAGGGGGACATGTCCTGGGTCCCGTTAGATATCTGTGGACAGAGCTGTACCCTCCGAGTTACCACACAGACCTGGGGACACTCCTTGTGTCCTCCCGCCCCCAACACACAAGGATGTCCCATGTCCCCACACATGGCAGCATGCAGGGACACCCCCTATCCCCACCCCCACACAGGGTCACCCCCTCCCACCTTAGCCCTGGTAACACCCCACATTGTCCCCGACCCCAGTGACCCCCTGAGCATGTGCTGACACCCCATATTGTCCCCATGGCCCCAGTGACACACCACGTCATTCTCCCCCTCCCTTGGTGGCATCCTCTCACGCCTGGGAACACCCTGGGCACTGCCCCTTTGTCACAGTCGGGGACCATAAATAAAATATGTGTGAGCTCTGCCCTGTGTCCTGTGCCTGGGGTGGGGACGGGACAGAACAGGGACAGCGGGTCCCTGGGAGGGCAGTGGGGTGTGCGGGGATGAAGGGGGTCACCTGGACACCTGGGTCCCTTGGGGCAGTGGGGAGAGGGGCACAAGCACCTTCTGGTCCCCTCCACCACACCCTTGCACAAGCATCCTGTGTGCACCCCGGGCCTTGCACAAGCAGGGGGGCTGCTCCCCGCACACACACCCCCCCACTCCCAAGCTGTGGGGCCTCCTGAGCATTGTAGCCAGGCAGCACGAGAGGTCTCGGGTCTCCAGGGCTGTGGGGGGACGGGGACAGGGGCCGTGCCCCAGCCGTGCCGTGGAGAAGGGCTGTGCTGCAGATGCAGCCCCTGAGCACTGCCCCCCCCTGAAGAAGGGGTTCCCCAGCTCTGGGCTGGGACGGAGGGTCCCCAGGGGTCAGGGGTGGCACCACAGGGGGTTGTGCCCTGAATCATAGAATCTTCTAGTTTGGAAGGGACCTTCGAGATCATCTTGTCCAACCATCAACCTAACTCTGACAAAAAT
>JAOQGH010000040.1:66950736-66963220 GCA_025769975.1 Gallinago jamesoni
TCCTGACACCCTCCCTTTCAGTATTTGTAAGCATTGATCAGATCCCCCCTCAGCCTTCTCTTCTCCAGACTAAAAAGCCCCAAGTCGCTCAGCCTCTCCTCATAAGGGAGATGTTCTAGTCCCCTCATCATCTTTATTGCCCTAGAAGGTGACTCCACATCCTTTCAGGAGCTTAACCTTCCTCCAGGACATAATCAAAGACCCCCAACCTGCCTCATCAGCAGGCATTTTGGGCTAAAAGCACACAAAAAAAAGGCTTAATAACAGAGTGTTCTGAAAGCAAGCAGCAGCAGATTCTGGCCTGACCTGCCCTGGGGGGATTGTTTGCTTGTTTGCTGTTCCAGGAGTCAGTGCTTTGTGCAGCACAAACACGTGCCCTGAGCACAGGCAGCCTCCAGCAGCCAAAGGGAACAGCAGGTGGAGGAAGTCACATGTGGAAATTGGGGAAGGTGATTTCATGGGGCAGAGGCTCTTCCCTCTGACATCTCCATGGGGGAGATGATGGACCAGGCTGTTCCGTTCCCTTGGACAGGGCCATGTCTCCCAGGGAGGAGGATGAGAGGGCATTAGCTGCAAAAAGCAGTGGCTGTGCTCCACCAGCAGAACAGGAACAGGCACCAAATGGGCTCCACCTCAAAGGATGAAGGATGCTCAGGTGTTTAATGCAGGAAAGGGAACACCAGAGTAAGGCATGGGTGCAAATGGGCAGGGGCCAAAGGAACTGAACCTGGGTAAAGCCTTGGCTGGGATGCCAAGCTCTCACGGGTGTTTAAAAGCGACTTTTAATAGTTCTATTCACTTGAAACTAGCTTTTCTTGCTGGATTTTCAGCACCTCTGAAGCTAAAGAGGACCCACCTGAGAACAAACCTGGAGGAAATCAGTGATCCCGAGGATGTGTCAAGAGGCCCTGCTTCACCTGATCATGTACCACCGAGTAAGAAGAGTCCCCATCTTTGTAAAAATTAAGATAAATACTTCAAATTAAGAGTGAAAATATCTTTCTCAAAATGTTGAGGCTGTAATTCCCTAGGATTTCTACTTGTGGGTTTCTGTCTGTGTTTTCAAATACCAGTGCTGGAGTTGTGAAGTGGGACTGAGGTCCCTGCCCCGCCTGGTGGCAGCAAATCTGAGTATTTTCTGAAGTTAGAGGTAGCCAACGACAGGGACCTGGGTTTGTTCAGGGTGGATCCCAGTAACTTATTTCCTTAGCAAAGATTTCTGGGAATATATCATCCCGCCAATGCATCCCTCTTCCCATTTCCAGAAACAAAAGGAGAAATTACCAAAGCAGAGGTATTTTGTGCTGTAGCAGGAGTTACAAAGCTCTTCCCAGACAGAACATTCCTGTCTCAAGGAAACGGCAAAAAGGACAAATGCCAAAATACTGATTTTTCTAATACAAAACAAAAATAAATCAATGAGTCCAGAAAAGAATCCAGAAGTAGATGACTTAACTCACTTTTATCCAACTGTCAGACATTCAAATGCATTCTGCTTGAAAATTATTGCCATTTCAGCAAACCTTCTTACAAAAGGCTTATGTTCAGAGATACAAAACAATCTACAGAGCATCTATCAAAATACAATCATCTCACAGATAAAAACACACACCAATAGCGCCACAGCTACAGATGAGGTACTTAAATACAACCCCCCCCACATCCTTGGAAAGACATTTGCTGGCAAACAGCTCATTAACCAAACGCGCCGGGAAGGGCACCCTCCTTACACACGGGATAATCTCCATGCAGTGGTTTTTTAAAGGATCCACCTGTAAATACTCAGAAATGGTGTTTTTCAGTCCTTCGCACACTGAGATCACAGCCAGGAATGCTCGCCCATGCTTAAAACAAATCTAGCAGTGAGAAACAGCTGGATCTAAGGGGAGAGGCACAGAGGTTGCCAGATGTGCAGAATTCAGACTTCCACCATGACACACAAAAACCAGTGTAACTGCTTAAAATAAAATCCTCAGGGTGTTTCAGCCCGAGCTGTAGCAACACCATTGTGTGCTACGGAACTGTGCCTGGTGCTGCCAGAGGGCACTGCTGAAAAAGTGAAACCAGGGAAAGCCTGTGGCAATCTGCAGGAGAGGATGAAGAAGACCACACCTAGTAGTGTCTTCTTCTGGAGAACATCCCTAGTGCGTGATTGGATTTTACCCAAGGTATCAGCTATCATTTTTTCCACCAAAGGCATTGTTAAGCATCAGAACCATCCCTGGAGGCATTTAAGAAACATGTAGACATGGCACTTCAGGGCATGCTCTAGTGCCTGAGACTGCGGGGTGTGTGTGTGTGTTGGTTTGGCTTGTGGGGTTGGTTTTTTTTTGTTTGTTTGTTTGTTTTGGTGGGTTTTTTTGTGGTTGGACTTGATTATCTCAAAGGTCCCTTCCAACCATGAATATTCTGTGATTCTCCATCCTCAATGCGATGCCACACGCACAGGGGTCCCTGGCTGTGCCAGCCCCCCAGCTCCAGCCACCTGGAGCAGCTGCCTGGCTGAAGAGTGGCAGATCCTACAGCTTTAGGTGACACAGACTCATCACCTAATGGACTACACCTTTGCCAGCTTAAAGCTAAGGGTCAAAGGAAAAGCACCTTCCTGAGGCATTATCTCCCAAGAGCTCGCTGATTTGCCTGACAGGGAGGAAACAAGCCCCCAAAGCAGAAAATGCTAGAAGCCCGGTAAAAACTGACATTTATTCAACGTTAATAGGTGAAAGATTTACAGATCCTGAACAGCAGCTTTTCTCACCTTGAGAGGCAGAAGCTGTTCCCCCGGACGCAGCCGCTGCCCCTCAGTACTTTTTGAGGCTGTAGGGCAGCCCTAGCGCAGATTTGGCACCCGGGAAGGGTGGAGAGTTCCAGACGGCAGAGCTGGTGCGCTTGAAGTAGCGGGGTTTGCTCTTGTAGAAGATGTCCTCCAGCCTGGGACTCAAGATCACCCCAAAGACCGCGTCGATGTTGGCAGGGTTGTAGTACTGGTGGATTACAGTTTGGCAAAGCTGATTTCCTGGGGAAACAAAGGATTACATTTTCATTAATTTTAATTGAAATCTCTGTGCAGACTGTTTGTGCGCAACACGTCCCTGCTCTCCTCCTCTCTCATCGCACTGAGGTCACAATCGGGTGAAATCTGCAGCATTTGGTGTTTTCAAGCACTCTGTTTAAGCCTAAATATCCACCACAGATTCACTTGGCGGGGCACATACTGCATGTACTGAACCCTGTCCAGGAGCTAGGGCAAGTTTGAAAGAGGCAAAGCTTCTCAGCTTTTCTTCCTGCAACACCCTTCGTTTCCCTGCAACTCCTCAGCTCCCCCGGGGCAGGTGGAACAGGAAAACACTCGGTATTTCAGAACCAGAACAGTCCATCTGAAAGCTGGTCTGGGACATCTGGCTTTCCTTTGCCTTTTGAAGACAAAGCAGGCTCACTAGTTGATAATTATGCCTTTCTCATTGGGAAAGTGACACCAGCAGCTCTGTCAGGGCTATTTAAGAGTATTCGTTCCCTAACACTGTCACAGGAATATCCCCAAGTGGCAGAGGAGCCCCTGGCTCCACCTCCAGCCACACAGCAGGAGATGGGTACTTTTACCAGCAGTGTGGAAGCAGGATGAACCGGCAGAGCCTGGCACCAGCTCTCACCCCCCGTGGGAGCAGAGCCACAGCAGGGCGTGCTGGGGACAGGTGTCACCCCCTGCACCTACCAGAGGCCCAGGCAGGGATCGGCTTGCGAGGCTGGCTTTCGTCGTCGGTGGAGTCATCACTGTTCAGGTCCAACCCGTAGTTGTTTGGATTTATTATGGGGGGCTTTGGCTTTCTCTGGGCGTGTGGAGTCATCTGGTAGGAGCTGCAGACAGGCGAGTTCTAGAAGACACACATATTCCACAGCCATGAAGAGCAAGGCACCACTCCTGGGCCATCAGAACACCTCCGGGCTCCACCTCCTGCTTTATCCCACTACAAAGCCTGAAATTTGGCACTTCTAAAGTTTTGACCCAATTATGACTTTGCATTGCCTTCTCCTGTTTAATTAGGCTGCTTAATTGGCTTTGTATGAGATGGAGAAGCCAGCAATATATGCAGCTGATAAATACAGAGCAGCTCCGTTAGTTCAAGCAAGGCCTAAATCGAGCTGTTATATCCTCAGAGCTGGAGCTGAGCAATGTGCTTTAAATACCCTGCAACCCAACTTCTGGGCTTCTTTAACAATATTAAACTAATTATTACCATGGAGAGAATACACACGTAACGGCTCAGGACAAACCGCGTGGTAATCTGTATGGGAACGGCATAAACTGACCAAGACAGGCAAGGGATGAAGAAAAACGTAAACCAGCAAGTTTTACCAGCCATGAAACATCTCTCTAAAGAGCTGGAAGTGGTTTTGCTTCTCCACAAGAGGCTGTCTTCGTGGCTGTGTCCATTAACATTAACTCGTGTTTCACTGGTTTTGCATTTAAAGATTAAAATACGTAGCTTTGCAAGGAGACAAAGACCCATATATTTGTTTTCGGTGTTCAAGACAGGTACATTCACCTGCAGACCTTTCTCAAGTTCAGTGGTGGTGAGGCCCAAAGACAGTCCCGTCCCACAGCCTCTGCTGCCATCCCGTGGCTCTTCCTTACTTTGAGCTCAAACAGCACTATTTCAGCATCGCTGCTGCCCGGAGGCTCAGCACGTATTGAAAGAGCAGCAGCTCAGACAGGGCAACTTTAACAGCCACTGCCTTATCCGGACAGCAAGAAAACCCCGGCAAATACCCACTGCTGCCCTCCCAGAAAGTCACTGAAGTACTCAAGGAGTCCACCTCAGATAATCAGGGGGGGAAAAAAAAAAGTTTATGGAATCCCTTCATCATCAAAAGGGAACATAAGCAGCGGAGGGCAAAACTGCCCGTCATACCAGCACGTCAGTGCTGAATCAGAGCTCTCTGATCTTGTCCCTGAAGGAAATCTCAGCAGAGGGAGCAGAATTACCTCTTTCTTCTCTAGCAGCTGAGTCTGGGCTCTGTCTTTAGCCTTTTGCACCTCTGGCAAAAGGAGCTCCTCCTTCACTCCTTCCTTCTCTTCTTGCTCCTGCCTCTTCCTCTCTGCCAGCCCCTGCTCTTCCTGCTGGCAAGCCCACACAACAAGTCAATTAATTCTCGGAACTAAGCTACACTGTTAATCCAGGGATCTGTTATTTGATGTGCAAAAAAATAGCTAAGCACCTAATTGCAAGTCTTTGCAATTCCCAACTAACTGTCCCAACCTTCTGCTTTTTCTCACAAATCATCTTAAAAGTGCAAGTTCTCCCAGATTTCTGATAAAGCAAAAAGCAGCAGCCTAAGTAGCCAAGGGTTTGCTACTAATTCCCTGCATTTTCTGTGGGCAGATCCTTCAGACAGGATATTCCAAAAGCTGCCTGAACCCCACCAGGGGGCTTTCCCTCTGCTCTGGGGAGAATGCACACTGCAAAGCCCTGAGCCCACCCGGCTGCAGCTGCTTTACTCAAACAGCATGGGCTGACAAGGCATCACAAATTCCTCTGCAGCACCACAAGCAGAAACACTCCAACGAGAGTGGCCACAGATCCATGGGGCTGAGCCCATCCAGCAGGAGAGAGCACTCACCTCTGTCTTCCCTGTCTCCCTGTGGAGCTGCTCTTTAGCTTCCTTCTGCAGCTGGGCAGCCTTCTCCTGTTGCTCTTGCAGCCTGAGAACCAAAGCCACAGACTGTCACTCTCAGACCTACGTAGAGACACCCTCCCACCCAGTGCCTGCTGCAATCCCCCACCCCACAGCTTTCCAGGGTGCTCCCACCACACTTCCCACGCTGCTGAGCCCGGGATGTGTTCCTGGCAGCACAGTGCCCGTGACGGTCCAGGGCCAAGCTGACAGTACAAAGTGGCTCTTCAGGACCTGGGCCTTTCCCCAGTGCCCTCTGTTCCTGCTTCTTTTCAAAATCCCAGCACAGGATTTAGTACATAAATGGATGTCGTCTTACTTTTCTGCCTGGGTCCTCTCCTGTTCCTTCTTCCTCTCCAGCTCTCTCTCTGCAGCCTGCTGCTTCTCTCTCTCCTGTTCTGCCCGTCTCTGCTCAGCGAGCTTCCTGGCACGTTCCTGCTCCTCTTCCTTCCTCTTCTGCATTAGCTCTCTGTGCCGACGTTCCTCCTCCTCCTGGTAACAAGGCAATGACTCCCCGTACATCGTACAGGAACGGGCTCCAGAGCAGCAGGAGCACCTCATCTGCCCCCCGTCTGTCACCCCTCAGCGCCCAGCAGGGACACACCTCGGGGCTGAAGTCCCAGTGCTTTCCTCATCTCTCCAGCTACCCCAGGGCTGGCCTTTCCCTGCTCACAACACATCCCATCGTGTGCTGCATCTCCCAGAAACAGCTTTCACTGAGACATCCACAAATTAAGGTCTTGGTAAGAATCCATCCAGACCCAAGGAAGAAGCGTGGGTCACAGCCCCCTCTACGAGCTCACAGCACACTGCAAGAGGGAGGCAGGGAGCTTCCAGGAGAAAGCCTCACTCCCTCGCTGGTGTTGGTGCTCCCGCCGGATCCCCCCCACAAAGACCAGCAGACCGTGGCCGTTGTAATTGCCTGCGAACGGAGGGACAGGCTCCAGCACCGACCTGCTGCAGTGCCTTCTGTTTTCTGGCCTCTTCCTCCTGCCTGCGCCGGGCCTCTGCCTCTTCCATTTTCCTGGCAGCTGCTTTCTTTTTGATCCTCTCCTCTGCCAGCCTTTCCTCCCGCACCTGAGACACACACAGCCAGCTGAACCCCGAGTCCCAGGCCAGACAGCTCGCTGGGCTCGTGAAATACCACAACAACAACAACAAGTCTCGAAGACGCAGAGCTCCCACCTTCTCGTGGGGCAAAGGCTGCCTTTTTTGCCACCAGGAGCCAATAGGGACCTGTGCTTTATATTAAAAGGTCATATTTAGGAAAATTACTTTCTTTTACAACTCCACAGGCAGAGCTGATCCTATTCTGGTATTTATACATCTAATATCACAAAAGCCATCAGAATACATTCCCAAAACCACGAAATAAGCAAAGCAGATGATTAGAGCAGACAAATGACTGCTCTGGGCACACGTGCATCTTGTTTGAAAGTCTGAGATAAAGAAAGGGGCTGGAGGAAATATGTTTATTTTCACCTCTCCATCTATGGGTCAGACGAGAGAAACGCCTCAAGCAGATAAAGCATCAGGGCCATTAGGCTTTATCCGCTCAAAGTTATTACTCCCATCTGACCAACAGAGCCTTGATTCAGCCCATTTAGACTTACAATTCTGGAAAATAAGTGCTCTCATCTGCCATTTGCTGTAACCAAGAGAAAAGCAGTCACTCAGTAGTTTCTGGAAGATCATTATTTGACCATTCTCTGGTCTGCTCTTTAGATTTCAGCAGCCTGAGATCCTCTCTGGCAGGCACACTCATGCGCCATCAGCTACCTCAACTGGTTATCTATTCTCCCAAATTAACCCTATAGGCATACGGGGCCTTACCTTCTCAGTCTTCTCGTCAAACAGAGCTATTTTCTGCTCGATGCGCCTTTTCCTCTCCACCTCTATCTGCTCTGCCCGCTCCCGAGCCTGCAGCACTTTGCGCAGCCGCTCCTCGCGCTTCCTGCGGGACACGGGGCAGCTTTAGCACCGTGCCCAGCGAGACGAGCTCCTCAGGGCACCAATGCATGGCCAAGAGACACAGCGGGAAACCCAACAAACCAAACACACCCCTCTTTGAACATCAGCGATATCTTTAAGCTCCACCTGAGACAGAGCATTAAGATGAGAAGCTGAAGCAGCAGACAGCTAGGAGAGCTGACTTCCTATTAGCATTCTAGACACTACGAGAAGAAACTCTGCAGTGTGAGAGCAAGCCAACAACAATTTTTGCTGCATATATGGACTTTGCAAGATAGAAGACCTAAAGATAGGGACCTACAGGGCAGAGAGCACACTCCAGGCGCGGGAGAAAGCACATACTCACAGCTTTGCCTCTTCCAATCTTCGCTTCTTTTCTTCCTCCAGTTTTTGCTTTCTCAGCTCCTCGGCTTCTTGCTTTTTCCTCAGAGTCTCCAGCTTCTGTCTTTCCTTTTCCTGAGGTGGATTGAAACGTGTTATACCCACTGCCAGGGTTTCCTCCTACCGCAAATTGCTCGGGTCAAGTGAGGACCCAGAGGTGCCACCGATGGGCTGCAGATAGACCCAAGGGGTGGCAACAAGCCCCAACCAGAGCTCAGGTGTGGTTGTGGGGTGGGGTGGGCAGTGGATGTTGGGAGCTGAGGAAATGGAAAACAAGAGAATGGTGCTAATAGTAGGGAGCAGGACAAGCCACTGGGAACTCCTGGAGTTCAGGCAGCACCTGCAGAGGCAGCACTGGGATTTATGGTGCTAAAAAGCAGCAGAAAAGCAGCACTAACACCTGGCAGCGACAGTGACATCCTGCAGTGAGAGGGACAGACAGGGCTCGAGGAAACCCAGAGCTGCCGCTGGTGTCTTTGCTGCCCACAAAGCTTCATC
Organism: Gallinago jamesoni; assembly: GCA_025769975.1. Classification (NCBI taxonomy): domain Eukaryota; kingdom Metazoa; phylum Chordata; class Aves; order Charadriiformes; family Scolopacidae; genus Gallinago; species Gallinago jamesoni. The sequence goes on from JAOQGH010000040.1 coordinate 66,959,260, forward strand.
TCATGGTGAACCACCACCACTCAGACGGCACTTACAGTCAGCCCCATACCTCATCTAGACAGAAAAAGGGCGTTCTCGTTGTTCTAAGCAGCCCAGCTAACCCTGCCCAAGGACACTGTCAATTAGAAGAGCAAGACGCCGCCATCACTGCACTCACAGCAAACAGATAAGCTAATTTAATGCCAGATTTGATACTGCAGATGCCTAATTATAACAGGCCTTATCTTAGTACAAAGCCACTGAAATAGTCAAATGATTACTTTATGCTGGGCTCCACATTGTAAATGTTTGGTGATATTAGTATCCAAACGAACTAATTTAAAACTAACAATCTCATCTTCTTGCTCTGGTGCTATTTAGTGATGTTTAGCCCCGACACAGATAAAGCCCTGAGGGGAAGTTGCCTGTACTAGAGTGAAACAAATCAAGCTGTCAGTTCTCTGAATGTTAATGTCAGTGTAAACAGACAGCTTACAGTTACTTCTTGGTTTAATATGGGTTGAAAAGGTCTCTCACATCTGTGCGTTAACACGGACACTCATCAGACCATCACATTCTGGCTGACAACAGCCTCATCTTACCTTGGGATCAGACCGGAGAGGAGTGTTGTACCTGATAAAGGATTTTATGACTCCATTTCTCCCTACAGAGCTTGGCGTCATGAGGAGCTGGTTCTTCTGCACAGTGTGCAAAAACGTTTTGAAAGGGCGTACAACCTACAAGAGGAGTGACAGAAACAACCTTCAGGAGCACGAGTGAGGAACAGGGCTCGCTGAGGCACATCAGGGCTTCCAGGAGCTTACCTTGCTGGCCGGAAAGGCAGGGGACGGGATCTTTTTTTTTGGAGGAGAAAGACCTCCTTCTTCTGCTTGCTGATGGTCATAGCATTCATCCACGGCTCTTTTGTAACTTGGCTGCCTCCTGGGAGAGAAATACAGCCCATCACACACGGCAAATCCTCCTGATAGTCTCAAAGTCAGGGTGAAAAAAGGTCCTAAGACTATCCTAGCTTAAAGATCTTTCCTTGTGATGCACAAGTAGATATCCGATAAAGTTCTAATGTGACAGAAGATAAAAATTAAATCCTCTTTTCACAAAGGCAGAGAAATCTTATTGCCCAAGTCTCCTGGTCACAAAACACTGAAGCCATTTAACAACATTTCAGTGCTTTGGACCAGACTGCACATCTCCAGGGGCACTTCCCAACCGGAACAATTCCGTGAACATACCTGGCACTCTGGGGTGGTTCCTGGGTCTCCCCATTCTTATTTAAATTGCTTTCTGGAAGAAAACACAGTTAAACAGTTAGTTCCAGCAGAAAAATAGTGCCTTTTGACACAGCTGTGAAAGCAGACGAGATTTAGCAGTTCAGCAAATAGCAAAAACCCTGTGTGAATGACACGCAGCCCAGAGGCACACACAGTTCAATGCTCTGGGGGCACAGCGTGCGCCAACGCAGCGCCACCGCCTTCAGCACAGACAGAGTCAGAACCGGGGTTCAGCGTGTCCTCCCACGGCCTGGAGAACCCCTCCACCCCCACTGCACCCACGTCCCTGCGCTTCCCGGGCTGGGAAATAACTCCAGCACAGTTTCCTAACTTGGCTCTTGAAACAAAGCCCTGTTTGTCAAAGTTTAGATTAGTCTTTCAAACCGGGCTCTGGGACTAACTGGCCAATCTTTCAAACTTCCCAGTCAGCCTCCCAACAACGTGACGGCTTTAAAATTCTGTCACAAAAACCCTCTGGAAGTTACCGTTGTTCATCTTGTTTCTGCCGACGGTCTGAGAGCGAAGTGACATTCGTGGAGTTTGGGGGTTCTGTAGGAAAAGCAAATGAGTTTCAGCACAATTCTCACAGAGAAAGAGGCAATTACCGTGTCAGATGGTGATGTCATTCTGACGAGGACACTGCAATATCACCAGAGAACACACAGCACAGAGCACTGGTACCAGCACCACGAGCGAAGCACTAACCCCCAGCTGTGAAAAATACCTTGGGACACCACCTGGGGAAATTCCTTGATACCGTGTCATCACTAGAAGCACAGACATTAACAGAGCACAAGTTTCTGCAACAAGGGATGTGCTTTTAAACTGAACTTTTAAACTGAACAAACCCAAAGTATTAAGGACAAAAGCATTTCCAGCTGGCGATGTGTTGGTGCTCGCTGGACTTGTAGCAGAGTCAGGCAGCGCTCGTCTGACGCCGCAGCGAGGGAGAGAGCGGAGACAAACTGCTCGTTTCCCTGATTGACCTGTTTGCTATGAACCTGCTGCGCATCGCTAAGAGCCACCCCTGCACTTACACCGGTATAAAATCACTTCTGTGGTGATAATGGTTTTATTTGCCTGTGAGAGCAAACAGGCAACGGTGCTGGGACCTGCTCTCTGCCGCAAGGCGAGCGATAGCCCCGCTCCAGCCAGCAGTGGGCACAGGCACAGAGGAGCTGGGAAGAGGAGGAAAAAGTATGGAAACTTCATCCTCCCCAAACGCTGCTGGAGGGTCTTACCCTCAAGTACAGGAAGCACCTTGTAGCAGCAGTGGTACGGAAACAAAAAATGAAGATCAAGGATAGATCAAATACATGACATGGATGAGACTATTTCTAAATTCCAGAGGGTACAGAAACAAAAGATATGAATCCTCTATTCCCAGATCTGCAAAGCAGCCCGCTCATTTCCCTCTTCTCCTTATTTTCCCTTTAAGCTTTTCCACAGCTGGAACTCGGGGCAGCTAAAAATCCAGAGGCACCAGAGAAACTGAATGTGGACTTTTGCAGCTCAAGTGACAAGGGCAGCCATAAATCCCTGTGCCAGCCTGTCCTCGCTTATGGAAGCTCTTAAGGCCACAGAGCTCCACTCCATTAATTCAGTCTTTGCCCACCGACAATTATTCAGGACAAAGCACTGACATAATCCTGGGATTTTTTCCTCAGGAGACAGTGATACTTGTGGAGGGATGTGTTTTGACCTGAATGATATTTACAAATTTCTGTGCTTGTCTCAAGACAAACTGACAAGCTTTGAATAATCTGCCATACTAACAAAAAGGTCAAAAGACACTTTAAAAATACAGAAGTGGTAGCAGTGTACAAACTGTCCAACTGAAAAAAAACCTGCCTGAACTCTAAGAAGGTTATTTATCTAGACAGATTCAGCATTGAATTTTCATACAATTGATCTCTAGCAAGAGGCTGAGAAGCAAGAGCCGGAAAGCAGGACTGAACCCTGAATGTCAGCGATACCAAGGTCAGTGCTCAGCACTGGCATGCACCAACCCCTCATTTACATTTAAATATAGTTATGCAAAACGACAGAAAGAACACTTTTTTCTACTCAAAGCTAGCCTTGGCTTTAAAAGCATCTGAGACTGTAACACCATGCTGACATGTACCTCTGCTCACATCCAAAATAACCCTTGAGTCACACATGCTCATTTTCCAACTAAAACTTTGCTGCTTTTTGTTTTACTGATTTTGGAACATTGCAATTAGAACAGACTGGACAATCTCAGGCTATATCTAGTCCGTGTGTTGGACCCGGGGAGGCTGTGGAAAAGCTCCTGCAGGTGTGGGAGCTTCTTTATGCAAGTGCAACACAGTGGCCTGACCACGTCGGCGGTCTCCATCGCTCCCCAACTCCCCATAATAAATGGAAGGTGCATTCACACAGTTTGGTCACGGGTCCACCCAAACAGAAATGCTCTGCTCAAATCTTACCAGCTTGGAGGGGGTACAAGGTCCAGAAGGCGGCCTAGAAAACAATAAAGAAAAAAGACAGCTATGCTTAACAGCACCAAGGGAACTGGGAAGCCACTTGTTATCCGCAAGCAGTGCATTTTATACCAAGAATGTCACTATAAAAAAAAATAATCCTCCAAATGGGAGGACCAGTACTATTTAACATCTTTGTTGGAGACATGGACAGTGGGATAGAGTGCACCCTCAGCAAGTTTGCTGATG
>JAOQGH010000040.1:66972325-67000706 GCA_025769975.1 Gallinago jamesoni
GAGACATTCAAACCCCACCTGGACAAGTTCCTGAGTGATGTGCTCTGGGTAGACCTGCTCCAGTGGGGGGGTTGGACTAGGTGACCTCCAGAGGTCCCTTCCAACCCCATATGATTCTATGATTTAATTGTGTGTGTTGTCAGTGATGGCTGTGATACTAATTAACTTCATTGATGCCACTGCTTCGTGGTGGCTGGCTCAGTATCTGCCCTGTCTCTTGGTCAGTGGCAGGCAGCTGACCTTCCGAGAAGCGTCTGCTGCGAGCCCAGGGTCAGCACGCTGACGGTGCTGCAGTGTCACCCAAACCTTGTCACTGGGTGTGCAGTGGCAAGCTGTTTATGTGTTAAGGCACTTAAACGTTGATAACTGTGGTGAAAAACCTACAGAAGTTGGACAGGAAGAGCTAGAACTAAAAGGCTGTCAGAAAGCAGACATGGAGGATGCCGAGAGCAGCAAGAATAGCAAGGGAGCGTGGGAAGTTCGTGTGTGTGTGTGATAAAGGAGGGCAGGAGAAGAAAATACTGCAGATCTAAACAGAGCTCTGAAGACATTCTGTTAGTTTTCAGGTAGCAGCTGGGTTGCTCCCCTGAAGAAGACAAGCCTTGTGTGTATTTTTCCGTGTTTAGACTTCATTTTGAGAAGGATCTGCTGATGCGACAAAATGCCTGGACGGGCAGGGGGTCACCCCTCAACAGGAAGTTCATGCTGTGGTTCAGCACGTTGTGCTCCATCCTGCAGGGTCAGGCCATTGTTGTTTTCCTCGCTCCTGTCTTCCTCAGTATGTATTTAAAACCCCATTTCTTAGTGTATTGTTAGTTGCACATTTCCCAATTAGTAGTTGCTTTTTGCTAATTCCAGCAAAGTGTCCCTCTTCTTGCCAGAGGTCAGAATGAGGAGTTGGGAGGAGGAGGCTGGAAGGAGGGGAGAAGTTATCGGAGTAAACACTGGCAGTGGGACAAGTCCCCACTCGCTGCTGGTCATGCACTGGGGGCTGTCAAACCTCGTTACGCCGCAGTGGGGTTTCTCAGCTGCCTTCTCAAGCTGTTGAACGCTTCCCCATTAGCTCTCCTTTTGGTCTTTGTCTCCAGTCTCACCCTTTTCCTGGCTCCTCTGGGTCACTCTGGCTGCCTTTCTCCGGACAGCAGAGTTGTCCTTTGGCTTTGGGTTTGTGCACCCACCCAATCTCCTTGACTTGTTGGTCAAGTGTGTGGCTCCAGCTTCTCGTTACCTGATGGAACCAAGAGGGTTTCACTGCTGAGGCTCCCCAAGCCTCTGCGTAGCTGGTCAGGTTTAACTGAGGCAATAGAGCTGGAGACAGCCATTGTACCTGATAAATTTTCTCTTAAATAGCAGTAACTCGGAGAATTCCCAAGTCCTGACTGTACAGGTTTGGTTTTAGTTGCCTTCCTCAGGACTGTGCTGTTGGGTACCGTGTGTCCTGGCTGCGTCGCTGTGTTTCCCAGCCTGTTTTTAAACTCTGCATTCAAAGCCATGGGTGTTCTCTCAGCACCCGGGCCCCTGCCTCCCCAGCTCTGGGATGTGTTTTACACCGAGCAGCCTGCCCCAGAGCAGCAGAGCCTTCTGCTTCTGGCTGCCATCTTGTAGATCTCCACAGGGGAGACTTCCACAGGGAGTTGATCACGAGAGACTGTGGTATCTGTGACCCAAAATCCCTCCTGGTGTGGATTTGCTCAAGGCAAACAGAGCAGAGCTGGCTGACCAGTATGCCTGGGCTGGCAGCTGGGGTGGCTGCAGGGAGGGTGTGTGTCCTGCTTCCCTGCCTCTGGTGTTGAGTGGTAGCGTCCAGCAAAAAAACACCTTGCAGGCAGCAGAGAGCAGTAAGCAGCAATTTCTAAATTGTTCCAGCTAAATCCGCTGGAGCACATCTGTGAGCTCTCAAGCTTCAGCTCCCACATTTCACCAGCGACAAGAGATGGGTTGTGAGGGGGAATGGTGGAGGGAAGAACTCTGCAGGTTCAATCAGAACGTGTTGTCTGCTTTTTCTTTTTTTCTCTAAAAATCATTTGGGAGCAGGAGACTTCTTTGTTGCTTCATGTAAAATTGTTTTTATTTAAGGTTGTCCAGGAGGAGAAGCGGTGTCAAGCCAGTGTCTTCCAGGCTGAGTTCCCAAAAGTGCCCCAGCAAAGAGCAGCCCCAGAGCCTCAACTGCCCAGGGAAAGAGGTGTCCGTGCCCAAGCCTGCAGTGGGGTCTCAGGCCAGCGTTGAAACTAACCCCCTGGAACCAACTGGAAAACAGCCAGCAAAAGCTCCTGAGGCAAAGAGGGATTGTGGGGACAGCCTGCAAAGTGCCAATGGCAGGGATGCAGCCTGTCAGGCTGCTACGGGGCAGCAGTTACATGAGGGGTATGTGACCACTGAGCCTCATGATGTGTCTTCTGTCCCTGTGGTCCCCAGTGGCCAGGCAGATGGGGAGGAGGCCCCCGAGAGAGGAGCAAGTACCTCCACTCCCAAGGCTGCTAGAAACGGAGATCCTGCCATGCTTGAAGAAGATCTGTCTCCTCAAGGTCTCAGAACGGCGCTTTTCCAGGACTCTGACAGCAAAATGACTAAAGCGAAATCCAAAACACGCCGTTTCTCAGGACGCCAAAGCTCAGTGGGTGGCCCCAACAAGAGCCGTCGGACCTCCTTGGCACAAAAATACTCACTGGCTGGCAAAAGAGAGAGCATGATCAGGAGGTCTATCAGCAGGGCCATCTCAAAGAAAGCAGCATCGCGAGAATCATCCTCTGCCTCCAGCAGAGTGAGCTGTAAGTTACCTTCAATTTCGTTTGGCTAAATCAGCTTCTCAGCTTTGTGGGGAGTAAGCAGCTCTGGAGCTGCTCTTCCCTGTTAGCTCTGTTTCCTTTCGGTCTCCTGGTCAACAGGCCTCATGGCTTCCACCCGATTGGGGTGTGATCATGGGGTCCTCATCTGCTGTCAGACCACGTCTCAGGCCATGTTCTGCTGCAGCAGGTGAAGGAAGCATCTGCGGGGGCATGGGCACGGGGGCTGGAGGGTGGGTAACACTGGCTGTGGGTGGGCAGAAAAACCAAGAGTGAAAGGGGAAATGCAGTCTGGCTGGTCAGGAGAGACTATTGCCTTCCCTGGGGAGGGCTTTAGTTTGTGTCTTCTGCCAACTCTCAAAAAAATCTATAGGAACCACCCCTGAAACTTGCCTGAAAGTGGCAGAGGAATTGAAATGATTTCTGGGTGAAGGTAGGAGAGTGGATGGACTGAGAACCCAACAGCCCAGTCAGCAGAGGAAACCAGGCTATTCCTGGTAGCGCTAAACTCGTGTCCTCTGCTCCCACTGCTCCTGGAGAAGGTTTTGCTGTTTGGACTTTCTGAAATCATTGCTTCTGAAGTCAGATTGGCTTTAATAAAGTGCTGAGGCCGTTGGTATTTAGTTTTGTCAGCTTTGAGTCACACTGTGTTTTAGGCATTTGTTATAACACTTCCAGCTAAGTGGTGTTATGAGGGGAATGAAATCAGCCTAAATCCACCAAATCTCCGCTTAAGACCATGTAGGGAGGCAGGAGCTGAAGCCGCTTGATGGGGAAAGGCAGTTTCTGACACAGGCAGGAGCGTGTTTGTGCAGCTGGAGCCGTCTGCAGAGAGAGGAGCTGCTGCTTCCCAGCCCACACCAGTTTGTCAGTGACACTCGAGGGCGGTGGCGGTGCTGGTGTGGAAAGCTGGGATGAGCAATCGGCGTGTTCCCTGGCAGGGAACCTGAGCTCCACCACGCACACGGGCCTGCTCTTGGGAAGCCTCGGCATGAAATCCCCAAGCTTAGTGTTTGTTCTTCTCCCCCAGGTCAAAGCTCCCTGGAGGTGTTTGTAGAAGATGGGACCAGCAGCATGAGGTGAGGTTACCACATAAAGCAGGGGGAAGAAAGCAAGGAAGCACAGAAAACCCTGAAAATCGGCTATATGGGTCGCTTCTATATTACAGCTATAGGCCTGGTTTTGTAACGGACTGTTGAGATGATGTTGTCACCTGGGGCTGGTTGATACCCAAAGTTTGTGCTTCCCTTTCTGAAGCGAGTCCAGAGCAGAGTGAGGGTGATCCCTGCAGCAGGGTGGGCTCCAGCCTGTGCTGTGGAGCTGGAGAGGCTGCCAGCCACCGCTCTGCTGGGTGTGGGCCGGCATCCTGGGGGTTATGTCCCGGGATTCCTGGCTGTTGCCAGCCTCCCAGTGCCCGGTGGTGGGTTCAGCTGGGCTCCAACATGAGAGCCGGGCAGGTAAGGCTCAGCCTAAGGCTCCTGGAGCCTCCTTTTTACCTGCCACCTGGTAGTTCTGCAGCAGGGAACAGGGCTGGTCAGCGATGTAACAGAACAGCCCTTTGGAATAATTTACAGCTCCCACTCTGTGTGGCCTGGCTGACACATCCAGGCCTGTGCTCTGGATACACTTAGATTTATCTGCGCTTTTCCTGGGGTCCCACGTGCTGGCTTCACCATACTTTTATCACCTGTCACTTGCCCTTCAGAGAGTTGACATAATTAAAGTAGCTCTTTTACAGACCTGGCCTGGAACTGAACCCCCTAACGGAAAAGGTAAGTTCTAAGGAACAACCTACAAACTATCTGTCTGAACATCTTCTTGCCTGAGTTGATGCCTTTGGCTGAGCTTTGCCACTGGCAGTGGGGAGTGTGGCCGAGGACCATTCTGTCACCTCCCTTCAAGCTCAGCTGGGTTGGCCAGAGCTGCCCTTCTGATGCTTCGGCAGCCCCTGCAGCCGGTTGCTCTCTGGCTCCTGGTGGGCAGAGACATTTTCTGCCTTGATGAGGTCTCTCCAGGATGGAGTGTTTGGAGGTGCTTGGCCAGGTTCCCGGGCATCAGCCAGCTTCTGCCTGTCAGCTGGGCATGGTAATTGAGTCTCTGGTGTGTGGCTGGTCTGAGCTGCAGAAATCAGGAGGGCAGTTCAAGCAAAAGTGCTTTTCTTGGCCACTGAGGCCATGCCTGCACCTCTGCTTCCCCTCCTGTGGGAATAGTGGCGCTTGCAGTGCCTAATGATCCTGCAGTGCCTAACGATCCTGCCACCTGAAACATGCTGCAGGGACCTGCCCTGCAGGACTGGAATACCTGTAGCTTGAAAACTGGTGTCTCCGAGGTGTTTTAAGAATGACAGGCAGCTTCTGCACACTTTGACTTTGGAGTCCAGTAAAGCTTCTGTGCTGGCTGAGAGGTGCTGGGCAGCTGTCCCTCCTGCAGAGGCTGCTGTCTGAGCAGCCCCTCTTACTGAGAGAAGCTACTCGGTGTCCATGCAGCGCAGCTCTGGTTGAGGGATAGGCAGACCCTGGCCTGGCAGCTGGAAGTGATGGGCTCTTCCAGGGCAGCAGGTCCATGGTAGCTTTGTTCTTGGAGCAACTGTGCAAAGGGCATGTTTCCTTTTCCTGCAGACTCCTGAAGACATCCCCGATTCAAGCAAAAGTACGCAAGCTGCCAGCCCCTCTGCACAGCACTTGTCTCCTCCTGAGCAGCAGGCAGGGAATGATGGAGGTAATTTTGAGTTGGTCTTGCTTTTCTTGCATGAAAAACACACAGACCAGAGAGTCAACGTAAGGGTTTGTGGAAAGCCTGGGACTTGTGCTGAAACAAAGCCACCTCTGACCAGGCAAGGCAACTTCTCAGGTAAATTTTGGTGATCTGAAGAGGGTAAGGCATGGAATTAAATAAGCAAGGACATCTTGTAAATGTGTCCAAGCCTCAAGAGAAATGCTGTAGTGCTGAGCTTCAGGCTGCAGAGGGAGTCAGTGGGGACACTTTGAAAGGACATTGTTCTTAGACCTTCCACATAATGGGTCTGTTAAAGGTAATGGTCTGTTAAAGTGCCTTGACAAGTCTTTCCTCTGGGTTTAGTTATGTGAGGATTTACACGTTTATTTACTGTGCCTCAAAGCAAGGAGAGGGAGAGATTCGGGGGTTTTGTGTATCCACGGTGGGAGCCATGGGAAGCAGCTGGAGACCTTCTGGTGAGGCTGGTTGTGTCTTTGCAGAAGGGTCTGTACCGGGTGCGTGCTCTGGTGTGCACACACAACCCTGATGTTCCAGGGACCCATCCAAGCCTGCGGGGCTCTGAGCACATGAGAACTGGAGACCAGAACCAGAGCCCTGCAGTGTGCGTGGTGCTAACTACAGGTCTCTTGGCAGGAAGCTGTGTGCGTCCAACCAGTGAAGCCCAGAACAAGAACCAAGAGCAACCACCCTGTGCCAAGTCCCAGCAGAATCCCTCACGCATGTGGTATGAGACATTCACAAGAAGGTCATTTGCAAATGAGCCAGTGGTCTGGAAAGACTTGGGTCTGGCCTTTTAAGTAGCTTGTTTAATAAGCTTTGAATGTTTGTTTCCCCCCTGGGTCTGTAAACTGGATACAAGAGTTCATGCCCAGACCAGCAAAGGTGACTGAGCCAGCAGGGTTAACTCACGGCTCAGACGTGGCTCTGAGTGGCTCATAAAGGGGTGGTGCAGGAGAGGTTTCAGAAGGCAACACGAGTAGGTGACGGACCCATTTATTTTTATCTTGCACAAGTGTCTGGAATACCTGACTTGTTTCCTCATTGCCTGTGTTACTGGTGTTTCACGTGAGATTTCAGCCACTTTTAGCTTTGCCCTCAGCCCCCTGCCCTGGCTTTGCTGGGCTGAATTTACCATGGGTAGTGGCTGGGCAGTAGCAGTAACCCCTCTCCTCAGCTGGACGCTGAGCACCGCGTGATGGGTCAGGATCCACAGCCTTCCTGGGGGCTGCTGCTGGATCAGGCCCTGATTGTGCAGTGAAGCTTCCCCCTCTGATTTTCCCTGGAATTAGGGGGTGCCAGTGAAGTAATTTCTGACGCAGGTGAATCTGTGAGCATCTGAAGTGTTTATAAAGCCTGTGAACCCTGCAGGTGAGGCAGCTGGGCTGGCTAGCTTCTAACACACAGGGGTTGGGTTGTCTGTCTCCTGCTGTTAATGCCCAACAGAACCAGGACTTCTCGCTGGCTGGGACATGGGCCGTCCCCTGCCTTTCCCGTCCTCATTCCCCATGAGATGGAGTGCCTGCCACAGGGCTGGCCGAGCTCACAGGGGGGTATGGCCTCTGGTGGCAGCGAGTGGGCAGAGGGGTGTGTGTAACAGCAAGTAAATGCTTCTGGCAAGATTGGGGAGTGTCAGGGTCACCTAACGTGCCTCTTGCTAATGTCGGCAGGACACGGAGCTATAAACAAGCGATGGACGCTGTATGGAGTGGGCAGCAGCAGGGGGGTCAGACTCTTTCCCCTTTGGACGACAAGCACAAGAGTTCAGCAAACCAGACTCCAGCTTCCTCTTCTCCAGCTAGCAGGGTGAGTGGGTGCCACAGTCCTTCTCCCCCCTCTCCCTTCCAGCAGTGCATCCACCAGTACTTCCATACATCTTTTCCTCTTAGGTTGTGAGACCGCTGAAAAACTTGCTGCAGGCTGTGCAGCGAAACCAGCTGCTCACAAGCCCGGGGCCCACAGGACGCGGGGGCATCATCAAGAACTTCATCAAACACAACACTCCCACCCGACCCAACCTTAAGGTGCGTCAGTCCCACCTTCCCTCACAGGGCTGGAGAAGGGGATTGAGTCTGGGGAGCGGCAGGTGGGACAGTTTGCTTGGAAAAGTGTGAATATATTGCTAATTCTGTCTGCTGCCATGGGTCGATGCAGGTCCTCGCAGCAAACTGGCCTCACAATTCTACTTTGGCCTCTCCAGGGAAGGGAGACTGGCTGGTGTTGCCTTGTACAGTCTGTGCACACGTGTCGTTACTGGCTGGGAGTCTTTACCACCAGTCCTCAAACCTTCCTGGTACGAAGGGAAGCCTCAGCTGCTCTATCTGTAGCCAGAAGAAACATTTTTTTATTCTGGGACTGTTGAACCACAAGAAAGTAGGGAGCTTTTCTCTTTGCTGTGGGAATCTGACCTTGTGTCTGGCAAACTGGTGGCTGTGGGGCTGAAAGGCAGAGAGGGGTCAGGCAGTGGGCTCTCACTGGTAAGGAGCCGCAGCTGAGAACAGGGTGCATGTGCTGTGAAAGGGGGTTCTAGTGTTACTTCCAAACCCTCAATCATTTTTCTTTGTCTCTTCTCTACAGGGAGACTTTGTTGTAAGTAATGACACCCTCAGCAGTGGGGGCACGAAGGTTCTAACAGCCGTGCCTCTTGCCTCACGGGCACTGACAGCTCTCTCCCCTCACTGCCATCCACGCAGCTCGCTGGCCAGATGAGTAAACTGGCCACACCAGTGGTGAGGTGGCAGGATCTCTTTGCAGGTGTGTTCTGCTGGGGCTGGGAAATGCTGGGAATGCTTTTTGTCACCAAGCAATACAACTTGCACAGTGCCCCTTTCTCCCCCTTCTCCCTGCTGCTGCTGTGGGTGACAGGCACAGAGCGTTTGTTGCAGGTGGTCACCTGCAGCAGGAGTGTGCTGTTCCTTGCCTAAACACTCCCTGCTGAAGGATGGAGGTGTTTCCCTCCATCCCTGTGACTCTTCTGCTCTTATTAGTTGAATAAGTGCTGTTGCTAAACCCATGGTGTTTCTTCACTACTCTTCCATTCCCATCTCAGTATGTGGGTGCCTGTGTCTCTGGCAGTGAGTCCTTTGTGGGCCTCTGGCTGCTGGGGCACAAGCAGCCCAAGGGCAGAAATGGGCCACTGGTGCAGTCTGCATTCCTCTCCCTTCAGGAGAAGGAGCGGCAGAGGCTGGAAAGCCTCAGGAAGAAGCAGGAGGCTGAGGAACAGAGGAGGAAGAAAGTGGAGGAGGAGAAGAGACGGCGTCAGGCAGAAATGAAGCAGTGAGTTGGATCCTTTACCTCCTGCTCCTCCCTGCTCCATCACGGAGCTGCTTTGGGGGCCTGTCCCTGCCTGGTGGCCAGCACTGCTGCCCTGTGGCACCCTGGGCACTGCTGGCCATGGCTTGCTGCAGCGAGGGCTGCAGTGGTGCAAAGCACCCAATAACATCTGAATTTACTGCAGAGGTGAGCTGAGCCCAGGCTCAGCCAAAGCGAGTCAAGCAGTGTCACTGTTTTCCCCAGTTACCCCAGCAAGTCCCCGTTCCCCCATCACCCTCTGTACAAGAGTGAACAAAGCTGACCAGCCCCTCTCCCCCACACACACAGGAAGAGAGAGGAGCGTCTGAGGAAGGCACTGCAGGCTCGGGAGCGGGTGGAGCAGATGGAAGAAGAGAAGAAGAAGCGGATGGAGCAGAAGATCTTGCAGAATGATGATAAGGTAAGAAGGCTGACCAAGCTGTGGACCGCTTAGTGCAGTGACATTGTCTCCCTGAGCTGTGAGACCAAGAGGGTGCAAACAGGCCATTGGCACAAGCCCAGGGTTGCTGCTGGCGGTGACTAATCAGGTGGTGGGTACGTCTGCATCAGAGACAGTGGAATTCTCTGTCGAGCAAGAGGAGGCTTTTGTTCTCCACACCTCTGCAGTGGTGCTAAACATTCCTGTTCTGACACGCAGTGTTCATGGTTCTCTGCGCTCATGGAATGTGGCAGCATCCCTTGTCTGTGAGGAGGCCTGAGATGAGACGCCCTTTACCCAGCTCACGGCGTGCGGGGCGAGCTCTTTGCACTAACCTTCACACACACAAAGGCATGGCACTCACAGGGGGTTGCGAAGACGCAGTGGGAGAGGACAGCTGCCGAGCACACGGGGGATGCTCCTGGCTGGTAGATGGGGCTGTGTGTGCATATGCAAACGTGTATCATGTTTGTATATTAAAGCCCTGTCTGCCCTCTCTTGAGGATGGGTTGAAGATGAAGAGCATGCCAGGTTGGGCTGCTGATGGCTGTGTACAGACAGCATTGCTGCTTCCCTACAGCTCTGCAGGCTCTTGTGGGGCTGGGGGAGGCTGTGCCTGCCTGACCCACAGCCACGGCAGCCTTTGGAAAGGCTCAGCCTTAGAAAACATAGGAATTGGGCTCCTTCCAGTCTTTCCCAAAGCCTGAGTGGCTACAAGCACTGCCAGCCCAGGCTGGTCTGCTGCAGCGGAGGTGCTGGTGCTCCTGCTGGGACAGAGCTGGGGTGAAGGAGCCGTCTCTGACCCCCAGCTTTCACAGCCCAGTCCGTGCTGTAGCTCAGGCAGAGCCAAACCCAGGTGCTACATCCTCTTGTTCTGCAGAGAGTCACAAGAGGGAGGCCTGGATTTTGGGGCCATGTAACGGTTTCTGTTCTCATTTCTCCCATCACCCAGGGACTGGGTGTCTCTGCACATGGCCTGTTAAGTGGTGGACTAGCTGCTGCTGGAGACTGGCGCTAAATCCAGTGTCTTTGTGCTGCTTGCTGGGTGGTGGGTTCTCAGTCTCATCAGATCCCAGAATATCACAGAATTCCGAAGCCTTCCCTGTCCTCCCCTTGGATGAGGCTGTGAGGGGTCCTCAGGGGCAATGGAGTGGACACTGTGGCTTTCTCAGGTGCGTCTCTCCCAAGTGCGGGAGGAGAAAGGGGCAGAGGAGTGGAGCAGGAGAAAGCTGTCGAGGAAGCCTGGGGAAGCTGACCCACGGAAGCAGAAGGCACTGAGGGAGGTAAGAACAGCTCTGAGCCCCTCCTGCATGTGGAGAGAAAGGGGTAGCAGGGAACTGGTGGAATGGGGACAGGTTACTGCCCCTCCTGCTGCTGGGATTTTGGGGTCCCTGTGCGGGATTTCTGCTCAGACAGTTGATGTTGGGTTTGAACACAAAGGTAGCTGTGGGGACAGGAGGCAGCTGCTGGGCAGGCAGTGGGAGGTAGGAATGAGATACAACACGCACAAGTTGTCTCAAAGTGTTTGTGTCATGTCCTCCCATCTTTCCCCATGTGAACTGGAGGGTTACAAGGGTTTTCTTCTGTCTTCTGCAGGAGGAGGGTGAATTTGAGCAGCAAGGACCACTGCAGAAAAGGAGAGAGGATGAAATGAAAGAAAATGGAAATAAAGTCTTGGAACTGAGAAACCTTGTGGAGCAGCAGCAGGTGGAACAAGTGAAGGAGAAGTATCAGCTGGGGTCTGCCCTGGAGGAGGGGAGCAGGCAGCAGGCATGGTAAAGCAGTAAATATATATATATATATGTATATATATATTGCTGGAACTGAGAGGGTGATGGGAGTGTCGGGCTGTCCCCAAGGTCTGGGGTGCTGCAGCAAGGGGCTGTGATGGTACTAGGGGGGGAGGTGGACACTCTTTCCTCTGTAGCTAAATCCTAGGTTTTTTTTCACCAGGGATCACAAACAGCGTGGGAAAGAGAAGGCCCCCCAGCCACAGCTGGAGTCAGCAGTGTTTGCTGAGAAAAACATAAAGGTGGGGAGTTAACCATCTTGGAACAACGTCTGTGTGGTAAACTAGTGAGGCATAGGATACACTGACTGACTTTAACAGACTCATTTCTTGAGTGCTGTGTTACTGTTTAAGGTTGTAACACTCACTATTAAGTTATTTAGAGAAACAAATGCAATAAAACCAATAAGGAGCCAAACATGTTACTGTAAGGAGTTGGGGTATGTGTAAGAATAAGCCAGCCCATCACAAGGTGGGTGACAGCCATACAGTGGTGCTTTGAAGAACACCTCCAAGTGGCATTCGCTGATACTTAAATGAATTTGGAAATTAGCAAGTGCGAGAGCCAATACAGGCAGGACGTAGGAACAACCACAAAACCATGGATTAAGGGCAAAAAACTAATTTAATCTCAATACCTCATGGATCAAAACCTCTGAAGACAGCACCTGGGCAGAGGCAGGCAGGCGGGGGCCGCGGGCACAGTGGAGCAAGAGTCCTTGTGGCTGGGAGTGAGGGAGCGAGGGAGCTCCCACTTGCTGTTTGGGCCTGTATTTCAAGGATTCTGGCAGGGAGAGTTTTCTGCTGGGCTTTGATCTCTTCAACAGCAGGGTAAGAATCTCAGGGGTGTTGGATGAGGTACCTTTGAGTCCATCCCAGGTCTGTGTTATCTGAGTGCAGATGTTCTACTGGTTGAGCATACAAAACTAAGCAACAATTAGTGTGATAGATGTGTTTTCCAGCACCCTGCACACGAGTCACTTGAGCATATTTACCATCCTCCTCGCTACATTCACTCACTGTATTTGGAGGATGCCATCCCTGTAACAAACTTCAGGCATCAGATGGCTTCATGTAACATCATTTGCATTTATACAAATAATGTTTTGGCTTAAAGTCAAGGCTATTTGTCTCAAAATATCACAGTAACATTTTCTTTCCACTCACTTTGTACTCTTAACATCACTCTTTCTTTTCCCTCCTTCATTACCAAAAAATCAAACCCCCAATGCTGCTCCTCTTAAGGATAAATCCCTCCTCCTGTATTTGCTGTTGCTGCTCTTACTGGGTCTGTGACATTCAAGCTCCTATTAGTGCTATATAATTTTAATGAAGGTCTGAATTCTTTGTGTGTTGCCAGCAGCTGGGCTGGAGGAGCCCCAGCAAAGCTCCTGCAGACAAGAGACAAGCTGGATATAATGGAAGGTGCCTGCAGCTCCAGCTCCTGTTCACTCTTCCCTATGGAGCAGTGCAGGGGGAGAAACTCCTGGTAAAGTGCTTTGGGTTGAAACAGAGTTTAAGCAGTGACTTTTTTTTCCCTCTTTATTAGGAGGCAGAGAACCCGAAATTGCTGCCTGGGCAGGAGAAGAGAGCCAAACTGCCAGAACCCATTGCCGTGGCTTCTTCTCATCCCTGGCTCAAAGTGGCAAAGGTGAGCGTGAGCTCCAGAGACCTTGTCAATCAGGATCTGAGCAGAGACAGGAGTAGCTTTGAGTCCTGGGGTTGGGTTTTTTCTGCAGAAGACGACACAGAGGGACTGAGGATTTTTTTTTTAATTTTTTTTTCAAGGAACCCAGACAAATATGGCTCAGTTCCAGAGATAATCTGGTTGTTTTGCTTGGGTGAACATGAATGAAGAATAATGTAATTCTTGTGTCTTAACAGGAAGATGATGGTCTGCAAAAGCCCTGGCAGCAGCTGAGAAAGGAGGAAAAAAACAAGCAACCAGAAGGATTGAGTGATGCCTCTGGCACATGGCTGAGCAAGATGGTGAAGGTGAGTCCTGCTTCCAGCAGAGCCCTCAAAACCAGTCTGGTGTCTAATCGACTCAGTGTTTTCTCTCTGAAAGAGAAACACTGAAAAAAAAAAAACCTCTGAAAGAGTGTTTTCTCTCTGAAGAGAGGCCGGGGATGGCCACGGGATGGCAGCACGCCGTGAGGCAGCAGCTGAGCCTGCGGCACCCCGATCCCGCTGGGGGGGCTCCAGAGCCGCTTGGAACTGTAGCTGCTTAGACCTGGTGACTGGAGGGGTGGGGGAGAAGCTGCTGAGACAGACCTGAGCACTAACTCTGCCCATAAAAGCTCCGCTCCTGGGGCTGAGCAGCTCTTCTTCCTGCCGGACTCCTCCGGCTGAGGCTGGGGTCAGAGCTCCAGAGAACAGAAACCAGCTCCGCCATAAGGCGTGTGAAAGGGTTCGAAAAGCCAAGCACTTAGATGTGCAGGGTGTGTCTTTCTAGAGCTTTTCTACCAAAAAAACCCCCAAAAAACAAAAAAAAACCACAACAGACCAGGAGGGGGAAAGGGTTAAAAGTAGTTATAAAGTCACTGAGCACAGTGAGGGATGTATTTGTACAGATGTGCGTACACTCCTGTGTTCCCTCCATGCGAAGAGCCCTGCAGAGCGAGGGCATCTTCCTGGGGTGTTCTCTGGTCAGCACCTCTGGCTATGACTGTCAGGTCTTCTCTTCCTCCCTGCTGCTCACCGCAGAGCCAGGAGGTGGCTCTGAGCCCTCGCCGTGGCTTCGTTCCTGGCCGGGTTCTGGCGGGTTCCTCCCGGCAGCGGAGGCTGCAGGGCAGTCGGTGGCCATGTCACCTCTGCGTTTGCCATCCTGCCACAGGGTGCAGCCCCCAGCTACAGCTCACTATCGAGACTGGTTTCATGGCAAAGTTCCGTTAAAAAAAAAAAAAAAAAGCCAAAAGGGTTTGAGCGCTTCTGAGTTTTACCAAAAATCCCAAGCTACCTGTCAAGTGGGAATGTTTCAGATGTCCCAGTTAAGGGGTCGGCCAAGGGCTTCCCGTACACAGGTGACCCTTTGGGCTCTCCCGGTTTTTATTGAACTAGGGGTGAAAATGAGTGTGTGATGCATCTGCTGTAGAAAGTCAGGTGTCAGCTCTCGTTTCTGGCTGCCTTCCCTTGTCAGGGCAGTTCTGTGCCCAGCATGTGCCATCGGGAGCTCACCCCCTGGGCGCCCTCGGTGCCTCTTGCTGTGGGACCTGGGCAGGATCCACTTGTCTGGCTGGTGCCTGATCCCGCTTCTCGCTCTGATCCATGCTCTCTCTGCTCCCAGAAACCCATCTCCACACCCTGCTTAGTGCCCCCGAAGGGCACGAAGGAGTCCAGATCCCGGATGGCAAATGAAAATAGCTATGGGATGGACCTGAACAGCGACGACTCCACAGATGATGAGAATGCCCCTCGGAAGCCTGTCCCCGCCTGGGCTGATGGTAGGTGCCAAGTTTGTTTCACCTTCTTTTAATCCCTTCCCTGGGCAGCTGGAGCTTTCCAGGCTCACTCGGTGCAATCTCAGTGTCCCCCTGGAGCAAAACCTCAGCAGCACTGGCCCTGAGTGGGGAGGGAGCTGGGGCTGCTGCCCTGCGAGTGCTGTGCTGCTGGAGTTAAACCAGAGCCCTCCCTGTCTCTGGATCTGAGGGTGGGAAGAGGCTGGAGGTAGCACCATCCTCCTGAGAGAGCAAGGTGTGAGGGTTTGGGGTACATCTGGGGTGCTGAGGAACTGAAAGCCAGCCTGCTGCCAGCCCGGTGATGGGCGAGGGGCTCAAAGCTTTGCCATGAGTGGGAAAACTTAATCCCACTGTGGAGGTAACAGCTTTTCCAGCGCAGAACTGTGTGACTGTCCTGCAGGGCTGTGGGAAAGGGCACCCAGAGCTGCCAGGTAACGAGTCCCCTTCTCCACTGTGGCTGTTCCCGCAGGGTCCCAGCTCAACCAGACCATTGTACACCAGTACTATCACCCCCTCAACGCTGACCAGATCTTCGGGCTGATTCCCAGCCCCAAGCTGGAGGATATTTTTGGCAAGACCAAGCCTCGGTACTTCAAGCGCACGAGCTCAGCTGTGTGGCATTCCCCACCCGGGACCAAATCCACCTGCGGCCCATCCTGCAACTTCAAAAACTGAGAAATGGCAAAGAAATGTGGTTTTGGACAAGATGGTGTGTCAGTTGGTGTTTTAGCACAC
This sequence comes from Gallinago jamesoni, assembly GCA_025769975.1. Taxonomy (NCBI): domain Eukaryota; kingdom Metazoa; phylum Chordata; class Aves; order Charadriiformes; family Scolopacidae; genus Gallinago; species Gallinago jamesoni. The sequence continues at coordinate 66,987,554 of JAOQGH010000040.1, forward strand.
AGTGCATTTACAATTTTAATTTTTTTTTTCAAAAACACTGAATAAAACCCTGTTGCAATAAACACTCTGTGAGCGTTTGTCTCCCTCCTTTCCCCCACCACCGTGGGATGGTGCTTCTCGGTGGCGGATTTGAGACCAGGATGTGGTTTCTGCGAGTGAAAATGCAGGTGTTGGAAGGCATGGTGTTGCACTATCACATGTTCCCTCGAACTGCACGCAGGGTCTTACAGAAAGAAGCTGTGAGACCCCTCTAGGAAAGAGCAAATTTCTTAATCAGCCTGAGGGGAGAATGTTTTCAAAACCCACCCTCAGCTTTTTTCCTGCATTTTCCAATGCTTCTAACCACAAGCAGCTTTCCTTCGAGAATTCTCGTGACCTCTTGTTGCTCTGAGCCAGGATCTTTTTCCTGCGATAAGAAAAATCTGCTTGGATGGTTCAAGCGCTGTCTCAACGCCTTGTCCCTGCTCTCTCCTAATGGAGAAACGATTCTGCTTTTCCAGGAGACATCAGCACACGCTGCTGGCGCGGCAGGAGGCGGATGTTTGGGTGCCATGGCTTGGGGAGGGTGGTGGGTAAGTGACTTCCTCGGGGCTGTGTTGGCATCGCCCCTGAGTGCTCCCTGCCCTGGGCATCTTCTGGCTCCTGCAGCGGCTCCCTGGGGACAGTCACCACATGCTGGAGTGGCCATGGTGGATCCTGGGACACCCCCCCCTTGTGTCCCTTCCAGCCACCAAAGGGGTAGCTGGAGCAGCCAGCAGCACTCCAGGAGCCATTTGGGCAACCAAACCCATTGACAGTAGCACTGAGGAAGGTGCTCGATGAGAAGGGAAAGTCCCCAAGGGGAGCCACATCCCACACTTGTCACAATAACCTTTTCCTTCCTCTTTCTCCAGTTCCTCCTTGGGCTGCACCATCCAGCATGATTGTGAGCACCATGGAGGAGCTCTGTCCCACTGTAGCAACACGATGTGTGGGGCTGGGGTCCCTCCTGCAAGTACAGAGCTATTTACCATCTCTACAGGGTCAGAGCTGTGAGCCCACCCTGAGGTGGGGGGTCTGAGTCCCCAGCCCTGTCCCTAGTGCCATAAGGTCTCCTTCCCCTTCACCTTCAGGTGCAGGCTGCCCCGAGCCACCACAGAAACGTGGCCATGGGCCTGTTCAGAGCCATCTGGGCCTGCTGGCCTCCCTTCAGAGGAGGTCTCCAGCTGGGCAGAGTGGTTTTGTGGAGCTTTGTGATGGGCTGGGAGGGTTTTGAGCAGTACAAAAGAGTTTGCAGGTGTCTTGGTGGAAGAGTCTTGTGGGCAGTTAGAGCTTTCAGTGGGTCTTTAGAGCTCGGAGCTCCACAGAGCTGGTGACAGTGGTTGGGATGAGCTTTGTTGAGGCTTGGAGCACGTGAGCAGAGCTCCACAGCAGCCACGGTCTCTGTCCTAGCTGCCCAATTGCCCCCTGACTTCTGGGCCCATCCAGCTTTTCTGTTCATCTTGGGCTCCCTTCTTGACCCACTGGACGTCTGTGGGGCTCATGGTGCCTCTTGCCACCTCCTCATCACTGCAGTAAGATCTGGGGGCTCTGACAGCAGCAACTGGGGTCCAGCTGGTCCTATGGCTCTGGTGGGACCTTGGCGTGTCCCCACCACGTCCAGCCCAGTCGCACCCTACTCCTTCCTCTCGTGCGAGGTGCTGCAGAGCTGATTGCAGCCAGTGATTCACCCTCACTTCATCTTCTGTGGATTTGCTGGTTCCTCTGGGCTTTCCTGGGTGCTCTGGACCCCCTTGGTTCAGCTCTCTGGGGCCTCTTGGATTCACCTGGGCTCTCTGGGGTGCTCTCAGCATCACTTGAGCTCTCTTGGCATCTCCCTGCAGGTTTTTTTGATGAGTCTTTCTTTGGACTCTCCTGATCTCTCACTAGTGGCTTTATCAGGTGCTTTGCAGGTGGCTGTGGTGCCTCAGGGCTTCCTTAATCCTTGCACACTCTCTGGGATGCTCTTGCGTTGCCCCTTTTCCCAGGCTTTCCTGGTGCTCTTGGGCTCCCCTGAGCACAGGCTCGGGCTGTTCCCTGCCAGATGGCTCCTGTCCCTCATGGTAATCCTCAAATTACCTCGTTAGGTGCTGCCACAGCGGCAGCAAGTTCCGGATGATGGAGCTGGAGGTCAGAGCCTGGCTGCAGAGGGTCAGGGTTCGAGGCAGGAGGAATGGGGCCCATCACTCAGCGTCAGGCTGGGGATGGGGTGGATTTGTTTTAGCCCTGCTGGACCCCTCAAACCACCAGCTCCACCAGCAGGAGCTCCCAGGAGGGGCCCTACCCAGACTGCAGCACTGCTAAGTGTTTCCAGCGTGGGACGGGTGATGGACAACGGCTGCAAAGCCACCACAGAGGAAGTGGCCAGGCCAAGGAGTTGGTGGAGGCTGTGAAGGGCCCTGGGAGGTCGGATCCCCTCTGCAGCCCCACTTCGGCATCACGCCGGCGCCCAAGGCTGGGAGCTGGTACTGTCCCCTCTCCATCTCCATCCTCGCTGTCCCGTTTGGACATTGCACGCACAGTCCTGCACAGAAACCTTCCCTGTGCCACCCACCCACCCACCCCAGGTCCTCTGCGTGCCCAGAAAGAGCTTCCCCAGGGGGGGACTTGCTCAAAAGCCTTGCTCCAGGCTTCTGGTGAGGTCTGAGGCTGGACATCACCTCCCCAGGATGGGGAACATCCCTTCAGCTGGGCATGGGCAGGACTGGGCTCCCTCTTGACTGGGGTACCCCCCGATTGCTCCTCACAACCCCAAAACACGACTGGGGTGGTCTTTAAGGAGCAAAGGTCTGTGTAGGGGCATCTGAAAGGTGCTGGCGGATGGAGTAACTGCAGCTGGGCAGGGAGCGTGCTGCCCCTTCGCCTGGGAGAGCTTTAAATCCTCCTTATCTCAGCTGGGTGATAATAAATGATCTCATCTAGCTGACACATCAATAATTTTATACTTTTAGGCTGTTAGCACCCTGACTGTTGAAGCTCCTGGCACCCACCCAAGGATGTTCCTCTGCCCTGGCAAGGGACGGTGCCCGGAGGCTCCTCGGGGGAGCAGCAGAGGGTCCCTGTGGAGAGCCCCTTCCCAGCCCCTCACCCCTCACCTCAGGGTCTGCAGCCGGCAGGCGGGATCCCGCAGCCCCTCACTCAGCTGCTGCATGCCTCTGTCCCCCAGCTCCTTGTCCCCTGGGTGCAGCTCGGTCAGGCTAGTGCTGGCCTGGAGCACGGTGGCCAGAGCCCCGCAGCTCGCCTCTGTCAGCCGGCAGTGCCACAGCCTGCGGGGACAGTGCTGGGACTCAGCCGGGACCGGCCAGCCCTCCTCTCCAAAAACATCTCCCGGGAGCAAGGCAAGACCCACCAGCCCCCCGCCCTGTACCGCAGCCGCTGGATGCCGCAGCCGGGTCCCCCCAGTGCCCCGCACAGCTCCCGCACGCCACCGTCCCCCGGGGGATTGTCACTCAGGTCCAGATGGGCCAGGCCAGGCTGGGCGCCCAGGTCCCTGCAGCCGGTGGCCGTCAGGTTGCAGCAGCCCAACCTGCGGAGAGGCGGTGGTGAGGTCGGGGGAGTCCTCACAGTGTCCCCCCACCAGGGCCGGGCACGCAGGTGGCTCCCGCGGTGGCTCTGGGGACACTGTGTTGGAAAAGCGAGGGGAGCACCTCACTGCCCACCCCCCCATCCGTCTCCCGAGGCTGGAGCTGGTGTCCACGGGCTTTTGCTGCCAAGTGTCATTGTTGGGCATCCCCGGGGGGCAGCGGTGCTGGGAGCTGCTGGAACGCGCTCCAGAGCACAACCCACAGCCCGGCTCTGAGGGCTCCGAGGGACAAGGCGCAGCCGCGGGGCCGTGCCCGGCAGGAATCCCGCTGTGCCCGAGCCTGGGAAGGAAGAGGGGAGGTGACCAGGCAGCGTCCGCTGCGCCGGCGAGTAAATGTCTGGGGGCAAACAATATCTCCTGAATGGGTGAGGCCAATCCGCCTCTGGAGTTCCTGATTCCCACTTCAGATCTCAGGAAAAGAGAAGGGTGGCTCTCAGCATCTCCCATAGAGTGATGGCAACAACCTGGGAGATTCAAAGTGGAGAAAGCAAGGTTCTTGGGTACACAGCAGCACTGTGGCTGCTCAAAGAAAGTGCTTCATTCCCCTCCCTATGCCGAACACATTGTAGGATATGCTGTTTATTTTAACCTTAAAACCATTCCTTTTAAAGGACTCTGGAAAATGAAAGCAATATTTTATCTATCTACCTTCATAAGAGAGCCGGCAGAAGTGCTTGCTAAGTCACTCCATTTATTAGTCCTGGCTAACTGGGGAGGTCCCTGTTGACTGGAGGGTAGCAAATGTGACGCCCACCCAAAGAAGGGCTGGAAGGAGGACCAGGGGACTACAGCTTTTTAAAACCCATGTAGATGTGGTGCTCAGGGACACGGTTTAGTGGTGGACTTAGCAGTATTAGGTTAACGGTTGGACTCGATGATCTTAAAGGTCTTTTCCAACCTAAATGATTCTCTGATTCTATGATTCATTGTCCAGGTTGAGCCTGTTCCAGGGGAATGGAAACACCCCCCAAAAACATAAATGGAGGGGGAAATGCAGAGAACACTAAAGGACTGTTCATCCCAGAAATGGTCCGTGGGCTGAACCCCTTCTGCAGTTTGGTGTTTCTGCAGAGTGCGTGGCCAGCCCTGCCCCTGCCCGGGCACACAGGGACCCCAAACACCCGCGGCTGCAGGGCAGGACCAGGGAGAAGGTTCCTGGGGGCAGAGAGACACCCACAGAGGAGCCAGCAGCAGCAATGGCAGCACAGACCTCTCCTCTAACTTCTCCATCTGGCCTAGGCACCCAAAATGAGTTCTCTCTTACATTCCTGCAGCGTGACTCATTACAAATGACGAACTAAGTTATATGATGGAAGAGACAGTAACGAGGGTCAGGCCCCGACAGGCAGCTCTGTGGTGCCTCAAGCTACCCTGGGCAGCAGCAGCAGCAGTGGATGGGCCTTTCTCCTCCCTTTTCTCTTTTTTTCCTTCCTTTCCTCCTTCACCAGGAGAAGCGACGCGCGGTCCCGGAGCCGCCGTGTCCCTCAGCGCAGTGTCTGCACCCCAGCCCCTCGCTCAGCCCCCTCACGCCGCCGTCCCTCGGCCCCTCGCTCCCCAGGTCCAGCTCCGTCAGGGTGGGCTGGGGGCTGAGAACGGCGGGCAGAGCCCGCAGCAGGCACCCGTGAGCTGGCACCGACCAGACCTGAGGGGGAGACAGGGAGAGGAGCCACGGGGGTGGGCACCCCCACCCAGGGACACCAGCCAGCCCCTCGCTCAGACGGCCACCACCCATGTTCCCCCCCCCAGGCATCCCCCTGCACCCGCACCCACTCCCCCAGCCCAAACCATCCCCACCTGCATGAGCACGAGCAGCAGTGGGGCAGCGGTCCAGGGGCTCGCCACCAAGAGCCACATCCCACCACCCAAGCAGTGTTCACACCAGGAGAGCTCTGGCACACCAGGGGAAAAATGTCCCCACCAGGAGAGCCGTGCCCCACCGGGACAGCAGTGTCCCCACCAGGAAAGCCATATCCCCACCAGCAGAGCAATGTCCCCAGCAGGAAAGCAGTGGACCTACCAGCAGAGCAGTGTCCCCACCAGAAGAGCAACTTCCTCACCAGGAGCATACGATCCTCACCACCAGTGCGATGTCCTCACCAGAGATCAGTGTCCTCGCCAGCAGAGCTGTGTCCCCACCAGAAGAACCAATGTCCCACCAGGGTCACAGCCGGGCAGCTGGCTGTTTCAGGCAGCGTGGGACACGCGGTGGAGTGCCTCCAAGCCCCCGGCTCTGGGGAGCGGGCTGGGGGGGGCTGAAGATCTTGCTGGTAGGGGCAAACCTGAGCCAGTGAGCAGCACTCGCGCTTCCCGTAGGGACAGCGTTCCGTTCCCGCAGTGTGCTGCTGCTTCCTTCCCTCTCGGGTCAAGGTTTCTCACACTTCGTGTCCCTTTCTGCACCTCGTTTATTTCCCCCTTTTCTCCTCTTTTCTTCTTGGCACCTCCTCCTGCCCCCTGTGGGTGCAGGCTGTGCCAGAGGTGTGGAGACCCCGCTGCCCACCCTAGGGGGCTCAGCCGTGCCCGGACCTGCTCAGCTGGGGACAGGCTGGTGAGCCCAAAGAGCCGGGGCTGGGCCAGGCAGAGGGTAGGTGCTTTTTGCTGCTTCTCCTTGGAATTCATCCTGCCCTGGAGCCGAATGTGGGATCCGGTGTCCCTCAGGCAGGGAAGGGGCTGGTCTGCTGGCCCATGGCTGGCTTCACCGGGCGCTGGAGGTGGCTCTGCTCTCCCCTGGGGACTTCAGCAGGGTCCTGCAGTGGGAACAGGTCACAGCACGGGCCCTTTGGTCAAGCAAAAAGCTCCAGACCCTCCGGCTGAGGGATGGGTGACAGCTAAAATCCAGTGGGATCCGGCTGAGGAGCAGCCCCCGGGCCACAACCCCCCACCCCCCCCCAGCCACCGCACGCTCCCGGCACCAAAAACTGGCAGTGAGTGAAGAGCCGTGGGGGGCTGGGCTGGCACAGACCCTTTGGGGGGAGCTGGTCGGTGGGTTGGGGTGCAAAAGCCTCTCAGCAACGTGGCCAGCACTGCAGGGGGGGGGGAGAGGTGGCCAAGCCCCCCAAGAATCGCTCTGTGGCCCCGAGCGAGGCACAGGCAGAACGCAGGTGTGAGGTGAAGAAAACCCCAACTCTTGCTGAGACTGAAACTGCAAAAAAAAAAAATCCTCCGAAGCCACTTTGCAGGGGACGATGGGGGAGGGTGGGGGTGCCGAAAGAAACCCACAGCGAGCCCTGCCCCAGCGACGGCTCCTCCTGCCCAGCCCCGCTGCTGCTCCTGGTGTCTGCAGAGAAATCCCAGGGAGACACCCAGCCACCCTCCCCGCGGCCGTGGCCCGTGTCCCATGTCATGTCCTGTGTCCCGTGTCCTGTGTCCCATGTCCCGTGCCCCACGCCAAGGCCCATCCCAGCAGAGCAAAGCCTGCTTGGCCGATCACAAAGCATTTTGGAGCCGTAACACCCCAGCTTGGTAGGGACACACCACGCTCGACCCCAAAAGTGCTACAGGTTTGGGGTTTCTGCCAGCAGCTGGTGACGACGGAGCGTCAGCCAAAGGAAAATGTGTTTTGGGTGCAAAGAGACCCAAACCGAAGTCAAACCCAGCCCGGCATCCCAGCACACTCCCGTTTCCCCGAGGTTTATCCATCTTGCAGCGGTGGCTCCAGGCTGGGTTAAATTGGTGCAAACTCAGTAATGGTTGTGAAGCATTTTTTTAAAGAAAAAAAGCTCAGGAGTCGTCTCATGTACCCAGGCTGATGCTGGGGAAACCGAAAGTCACTCCTGCCCGACACCGGTTTCATTGCTTCACCACTGGTGGTGCCGGAGCTGGCCGCCGTGTCCCGGTGCGGGGTGCGGTGCCGTTTGGTGGCACTTGGCTGGCTCGTTGGCACAGCCGCGGCCCCCGCTCTCACTCCTTGCCCTTCCCCTGAACTTCCTGCCCCACCGGGGCAGACTCGGGGCTCTGGTCTCACGGGTGCCACTCGCACCGAACGGGGCCTCAGCAGAAGCCGGGAACGAAACCGCTTCTCCCCGGCTGCAGCCCCAGCCCTCCCCGGCCTCCCTCGCTCCCCGGGCTGGCCAAACCCCCGGGCTGGCCAAACCCCCGGGCTCACTCGCCACGGGGGCCAGGAGAGGGCTCGTGACGCGGCCAAGCCCTGCTCCGGTCTCCCCGTTGCTCCCAGCACAGGAAGGTGTGTGGCCACCGGTGTCACCCGCAGCCTCGTTGCGTCCCTGGGTGCTGGCGGGGGAGGCGGATGCAGAAAACATTTTTTTGGGGGCGTGCGGGTGTCACCGCAGCCGATCAGCAAGAGCTGGCACCAGGGGCCCGGGGGCTGCTGTGGGGAGCGTGGGACATGTCCTGACACTGTCCCAGGTGGCAAACCAGGGGATGAGCTGCTTGCCAACATGCCCAAGAAGCCGGGGGAGCTCCTGTTTGTGACGGGCAGCTTTGGCCACCACAACCATCCCTTCCCTTTCCTCCTCCTCGCCAGAGCTCGGCTGCGCACGGGTGAATCGCGGGGGGGGCATCGGGTGCTGCCCTGGCAGAGACAGAGCCCTGATACAGGGCAGCGCTATGGGGCCGGGCTCCTGGGGGTGGGGGGCAGCCCTCCTGGGGGCTGCGGGCAAGCGGGGCCGAGCCTCGGCGAGCCAGCTGCGGGAGAGGAGGTGTCCCGGTCCCAACACCTCCCCCGGAAAGGGGAGGGGGGAGAAAATTTGAAAAGGGGGGCTGGAAGCAAACTGGGAGCAGCCCGGGCTCCGTCCCAGCCCGAAGGCGAGCGTCCTAGCCCCGGGGACCAGCGGGGACGGGGTGGCCGCCGCCGCAGCCGTGTCCCCTGTGTGGCTGTGACCACCGTGGCTTTGGCGAGGGGGCTGCCAGCCGAGCTCCCCGGGGCCGTCGCGAACTGGCCCCGCTCGGGGTCATTGGCTCGTTTATTTGCTGCCAAGGTAGCCCGAAAATGCTGCGGGAGTCAGGGCGGGGGATGGCGCTAATCGATGCCGGGAATTGCTCTGCCCCCAGGCCGGGGGCTTATCTCTAATCACGCGTGTGCGGGCCGCAGCTGGCTGCGGGGATGTCTGGGCGCCTTGCTCGGCTCCCGCAGTCTCCCGGGGGGGCTCCGGGCGGCGCCAATTAACCCCCGCCGTCTGGGCGCCAGCCCCGCGCCCCAAGGACCCGCATCGGGCCGGCGGCGTCAGCGGGGAAAGGGGGCAACTGCGTGAAAACAGCAGGAGAGGATTAAACCAGGGACACACGGACACACGGACACACACACCCCGGCTGAAACGCGGGGTTTGGGCGTGCCCCCTCCCCGGGAACCCGACGGCCGCGGTGCCGCCACGCATCCAGGGCCAAGCACGGGCACCTGCGGGCCCCGCGGGGGCGGGAGCAGGGCGCTGGAACCCGCTTCCCCCCCCGCATCCAAAAGGAGAAGGAAAACAGAATTTTTTCGGCTCGCGCGGAGCGAAACAATGAGCGTCAACCGGGGGGATTTTCCAGGGCTGCAAGCGGGGAAAATAACCCCCCCGTTACAGCCCCGAGCGGGGGGGTTGTGCGGTGGGTGAGATCGGCTCTTACACCGCAACGCAGCCCTCCCTGCGGCAGCCACCGCACACACACACCCCCCCCCGGCCCGTGGGAGTCCCCCCCGCCCCGGCCGGGGTGCACTGGGGGGGGGAACCCCCCGCTTTGGCCCGGGCTGCCTGCTTTGCCTGCTTTTCCCCTCGCCGAGACGTCAGTTGTTTCTGTTTTCAGCGCCCAGGAAACCCTGATTCACCCCATCCCGGGGGGGGCGCTCCCCGGGGCTGGGGGGGTGCGGGGAGGGCGGGGGACCCCCGAGCGGTGGGCAGGGGGACACCCCCTCCTCCCTCGGCCTTTGGGGTGCGTGTCTCCCGGCCAAGGGGGGGTGCCCCGGGGTAGGGGGGTGGGGGGGGCGAGGGGGGGCAGCGCTCCCCTCCGCCGTCTCCATGGCCGGGCCCCGCATCCATCCCGCTCTCCTGTTGCTCAGAGATGTGGAGGCAGTTGCTAAGAGACACCGAAACGTCAGTATCTGGCCCTCAAGGAAAAAAAGAGGAAAAAAAAAAAAAAAAAAGAGAGACAGAGAAAGAGAGAGACAAGGGAGGACGAGGAGGAGGAGGGGAGGAAGGAGGTGGGGAAAGACCCGCTCCCATCGCCAGCCTCGGCAGCAGCCTCGCCCGCGGCTGCGGGAGCCGCTCGCCCAACTTGGCGGCCCCGGGGCGGGGGTAGCCCGGGGACCCCCCCCCCCGACCATCCCCCGGCCGGCGTGAGTACCCCGGGGACCCCCGGAGGGCTCGGGGGCCGGTGGGGAAGGGGGTGGCCGGGGCGGTGGTGTGTGTGTGTGTGTGTAGCCCCTCCGGGTGGATGAGGCGGGGGGGGAGAGGATGGAGCCGCGGGGGGGGAGGAATGGGCGAGGGAGGAAGGAGCAAAGATGGCCAAGCGGCGGGGGGCGAGCAGGCCGGGCGGGGGGGATGCCAGCGCGGGGGATGGCGAGCGGGGGGAGGCTGGGAGGGGCCGGGGGGGGGGATCCCGGTGGGGGGGGCAAGGGGGATACCTGGATGCGTGTTGGGGAAGGATAAGGGGGGGAACCCGTGTGAGTGCCGGGGTGGGGATCCAGGGGGCTGCGGGGGGACACGGGTGGGTGCCAGGAAGGGGACCCCGGGAGGGTATGGGGGAGGACGGGGCCCGGTTGGGTGCCGGGGGATCAGCCCCGGGGGACACGGGCAGGGAGGGGGTCCCTGGGCCCGGGCTGAGCTGGGGGCAGCTGGAGCTAATGGGGGGGCTGGAGCAGGGCCGGGAGGATCGGGTTTGGCTAAAATCCCCGGGGGGGTGTTGAGGAGCAGGGTGGCCCCTTGGGTGGGGGGGTACAGGTGCCCTGAGCTGCACCTGCCATGCCCCCCCCCTCAGCCAGGCTCGTGGCCAGCGTGGCTTCCCCCTGCCCCTCTCCCTCGCAGGCAGCCGGACGCCGGCCCCCCCATTGCCCCGGGGCCGGCAGCCCCCCGTGCCCCCGGCGGGGGGATTTGAGGCACCCCCCGAATGCCGCCGGGGTGCCCGGAGCCCCGCTTTGCTAGCCCGCAGCCCGGCCCCGCTCCCCAAGGCCGCCGGCAGCACCGCGGGGGGATGTCCCCCGCCGCTCCGTGAGGGTCCCGGCCCCCACACCCCCCCGCCCCCCCGCCGGCGCGGGGTCTCGCTGCCGCCCCGCCATGCTGCTGGGCCCCTGGCTGGTGGCGGCGGCGGCGGCGGTGGCGGCGGGCGCCGGGGCGGGCTGCCCGGTGCTGTGCACGTGCCGTGGGCAGGCGGTGGACTGCAGCGGCCAGCGGCTCTTCTCCGTGCCCCCCGAGCTGCCCCTGGACACCGGCAACCTCAGCCTGGCCCACAACCGCATCGCCAGCATCCCGCCGGGCTACCTGGCCTGCTACGGCCAGCTGCGGGCCCTGGACCTGCGCAACAACTCGCTGGCGGCCCTGCCGGCCGGGCTCTTCCTGGGGGCCCGGCGACTGGCCCACCTGGACCTCAGCTACAACAACTTCAGCCTGGTGGCCGCCGACATGTTCCTGGAGGCCAGCGGGCTGCTGCGGCTGGACCTCAGCCACAACCCCGGCCTGCGCCGCGTCCACCCCCAGGCCTTCCGCGGGCTGGCCCAGCTGCGGGAGCTGGACCTCAGCTACGGGGGGCTGTCGGCCATCAGCCTGGACGCCCTGGAGGGGCTGCCGGGGCTGGTGGGGCTGCGCCTGGGCGGCAACCCCTGGGTGTGCGGCTGCGCCATGGAGCCCCTCCTCAAGTGGCTGCGGGGACGCATCCAGCGCTGCGCCTCGGGTAGGTGCCACCGTGTGTGCCCCCCTCCAGCCCCACACCACCCCGCCGTGGGGACGGGTCACCGGCCCTGACGCCGCTCTCCCCACAGATTCGCAAACGGCGGAGTGCCAGGCCCCCCCCGAGGTGGCGGGAGCCCCCCTGCTCTCCCTGACGGAGGAGAGCTTCCAGGCCTGCCACCTCACCCTGACGCTGGACGACTATCTCTTCATCGCCTTCGTCGGCTTCGTCGTCTCCATCGCCTCGGTGGCCACCAACTTCCTGCTGGGCATCACCGCCAACTGCTGCCACCGCTGGAGCAAGGCCAGCGAGGACGAGGACGTTTAGGCAGCGCCGCCATTGCCGACGTGTGTCCCCCCCACCCTGACCCCGGCCACCCCGGTGGGGACGCCTGACTGTGCCTTGTCCTCGTCCCCTCCCGCCGCCCCCCGGAGCCGGGGTGGCCCTCCAGACGCCGCGACCTGGGGATGGATCCTCTTCATTTTGCCCCAAAGTGGGGAGTTTTTGCCCCAGCAGACACCCTGCAGGATTGCCCCCCCCCCCCCCAGCACCGTGAGCTCTGACCCCCTCCTGTCCCCGCCACCCAGGGTGGGGGGTGGCAGCAGCACGGGGGTCCCGGGGGGAGCTCCCACACGGTGCCGGTCAGTGGGGGCTGGGGGCTGCAGCCGGGGAGCAACCCCCCCCCCCCCCTCACTTGGGACAGAGCCCCCAAAAGCGGTGAGTGCCTCGGGGGACGCCAGCCACCCTCCCTGGGCAAACCCCAAGGAAATCGCCACTTTCTGCCCAAAAGCAGCACCGCTGGAGCCCCCCCCGGGCTCCTGCCCGCACCCTCCAGCCTCCCCGAGAAGCCGGGGGGGGGCCGAGCCCAGGAGGCGGTGCCGGGACCCAGCACCGCTGCTGGGGGGGGGCGGGGGTCGCCTGCGCCTTGCCGGTGACACCGGGAGGTGCCGGGACAGCACCGGGGCCGCCGTGGGGGCGGCGATCCCGGCCACCTCCCCCCCCCCCCCGCGCCCCCTTCTCCTCCAACCTCTTGCCGGCGCGGGAAGGTTGGGAGGCAAAAGGAATGCCAAAAAAAGGGAAAAAAAAAAAAAGAAAGTCCCCGCCCCCTCTGTGCGCCCCCCGCCCCCGCGCGTGTTTTGCCCCCTCTGCGGGGCCGTTCCCGCAGCCAGCGGGGCCGGGGGGGGGAGGGGGTCGGCACCTCCCGAGGGGGGTCTGTCCGTCAGGTGGGTTATTTTCTCACCGCGTCCCCCCCGCAGCCGCGCGGGGGCAGCCCGTGGCCGCGGGAGGAGTCTGAAACCAAACCAACCACCCCCCCAATCCGAAAAAAAAAAAAAAAAGAGAAAAGGGGAGAAAATGAGGCACTGTGCGGGCTCGGCGATGCTGGCCCCCCCCCCGCCGGGACCCCTGCCCGCAGCGGAGGCTGGGTGCGTGGCTCGGCGCCGCCCCGGTGCCATGACGGCGGTGAGACCGCACGGTGCCCCCCCCTCGGGCTGCCGGGCCCCTCACCAGGTTCTGTGCCCCCCCGGGGGGAGGCGGGTGTCCTGTGATGGGCCGCCCCGAGGCAGGGCTGCACCCCCGGGGAGGTGGGACCCCCGGGGACGTGGGACCCCCACTGTGGCAGCAGCCCCCAGCGCTCCGTCCGGGGGGGGGGCACTTGGGCTCTCTTCTTTTCTTTTCTTTTCTTTTCTTTTCTTTTCTTTTCTTTTCTTTTCTTTTCTTTTCTTTTCTTTTCTTTTC
>JAOQGH010000040.1:67000806-67022029 GCA_025769975.1 Gallinago jamesoni
TCTTTTCTTTTCTTTTCTTTTCTTTTCTTTTCTTTTCTTTTCTTTTCTTTTCTTTTCTTTTCTTTTCTTTTCCCTTTTGGTAAGTCTCAGACACCCCCTTGCCCCCCCGCCCCACACCCTCTGGACACCGAGGACAAGACGCGTCCCTCCCCCGGCGGCTCCTGCCGTCGTTCCGGGGGCAGCGGAGGAAGAGCATTCCCCCCCCCCTCCGCGCCTTCCCCCCTCCCAGCGCCCGGTTCCCCAGCCAGACCCATTTTCTTTCTTTCCGATGCAAAAATGGCCTGGCCCTCGCGCTTTGCTCTGTCCCGCTGCGGAGAGGGGGGGCAGGGACCCACCGTCGGGTGCCGGATTCTGCCAGCGTCGTCCCGGCGGTGGGGGTCCCCACGGCACGGCCCCCCCCGCCCCACGGCGAGATGGGGAGCTCCCAGGCACGGGGGCAGCCGCCTGCCCTGCTCCTGCTTCTCTGCCCCTGCCCTCACCCTCACCCTCTATTCCCCCTCCTCTTCTTCTTTTCCTTTTTTTTTTTTCCTTTCTCCTTTTTCTTTTTCTTTTTCTTTTTCTTTTCTTTTTCTTTTTCTTTTTCTTTTTCTTTTTATTTTTATTTTTATTTTTATTTTTATTTTTATTTTTATTTTTATTTTTTTCTTTCTTTTTGCTTTTTCTCTTTTCTTCCCCCTTTTTTTTTATTCTATTGTTTCTCTATCGCTTTATTCCTTTCCTTTCCTTTTTTCCTCTCCCTCTCCTTTCTTTTTCTCTTTTCTTTTCTTTTCTTTTCTTTTTTCTTTTCTTTTCTTTTCTTTTCTTTTCTTTTCTTTTCTTTTCTTTTCTTTTCTTTTCTTTTCTTTTCTTTTCTTTTCTCTTTTCTTTTATTTATTTTCTCTTTTCTTTTATTTTCTCTTTTCTTTTTTTCTCCTTCCTTCCCCCTTCCCCCCTACGCCCATCGCGGGGGCGTGGGGAAGGTGAAGGGGAAAACCCTTATTTCTCCCCCCCCCAGTCTTTGTACGGAGCACATTTTATAACCGCGGACTTTTGTAAAACGGCGACCACTTTTTCAGAGCTGAACCTCAACAATAAAGAACATCAGTGCAGCCTGGCTCAGGGCCGGGGACACGCGTGTGCGGTGGGGACACGCATGGGCAGGCGTGTGCGGGGCGGGCAGGCGGTGCCGCAGCCTGCAGAAGGCATCAGCCGTGTTTGTCCCCTCCTGGCCCTTCCTGTTATTCCTCCGGCAGCATCTCCCGTCCCCAGCTGCCGGCAGCTGGGTCACCCCCGTGTCACCTCGCTCCCTGGGACCCCCCCTCCCACCCCAGGGCCGTGTGGCCGGGGGGGCCGGGGGGGGACACATTTCTCCTGGCCAGGGCCGAGAGGTCGGGCAGCAGCTGTGCCGCGTCCGGCCAGAGCCCCGGGGAGCGGGTGGGGGGCAGCCCCCATTGCCCACCCCTGGCCACGTGTCACAGGGTGAGCCTGCTCCCCCCGCCCCCGTCCTGCTCCCCCTCATCCTGCCCACGGCTTTGGGGTGCCCGGTGAACCCCACACCCCCGGCCGCTCCTCCCGTGCTGCTGCAGCTGCAAATGTCACCCTGCCATCCCCATGGCCACTTGCCCATCCCTCCAGCTGTCCATCCGTCCATATGTCCTTCCACCCACCCATCCCTCCAGCCTTCTGTCTGTCCATCCTTCCAGACACCCTTCCATCCCTCTACACACGCACCCACCTTTTCCTCCCTCCCAATACCCGTCTATTCATCCATCTGTCCATCCATCCCTCAGCCCCTCATTCCTCTATACATGCACCCATTTTCCTCCCTCCTTTCCTCCCTCCCTCCCATCACCTCCATCCATCCATCCATCCATCTATCCATCCCCACCTCCCTTCACAAGCCTCCCCCACCCACCCACCCACCCAGATTTTCCCTCCACCCATCTTTTCCGCCCAAGTTTCTCCGTCCTTCTTCCTCTCCCCATCCCCTCCCCAGCCCCGGGTGTCACACAGGGGAGTGGGGGTCACCAGCCCCTGGGGGTCCCACACTGCGGCTCCTCCCAAGCCTCTCACCCCTCGGCTGGCTGAAGGCGCATGAACCTCTGGAAACACGGGAGAGAAAAAAAATCCCAAACTCTCTCCTTCCATTTCACCCAGTTTTCTCTCTTCAGACACCCCCCCCCACGCCCCCCAGTTACTCACCCCCCGAGCTCTGCCTCCCCAGAGCCCCCGCTCTTGCCACAACCACCTGAAGATTTGTCTTCTAACACAGGGAGAAACGCCCCCTCCTCCCCACCCACCCCCCCACACACACAAGGGGTGTCAGGGGCCGTTTCAGGTGGGTCACCCAGGGCTTTGTGTGGTGGGGACACCCCGGGGCAGGGGCCACCTGAAATGTGCCCCCCCCAGCACCTTCGCCAAAGACCCCAATTCTTTTGGAGCTCTGTCAAAAGTTCCTCTGCCCCGCGAGGAAGCGCCGCTTCAGCAAATCCACCTTTTCTCAGCAGAACTCGGAGCTGGACCCCCCCCTCCCCACCCCAGTGTGGGGGCACGGGGTCCCTCCCCCGTTTGCTTTGGGGTGGGAGGTGTGAAGGCAGCCCCGAGCCAGGCTGTAAACAGGGGGGGTCACTTCAAAGGGGACACCCAGGGGCATCGGCCCAGCTTAGCACAACGCCAAATTATTTTGTCACCCCCCAGGTGGGATGGGGCGGGGGGGGCGCGTTTGAACCTCCTGCTTGGCCATTTGGTGGCTTGAAAAAGCAGCTCGGGGCTGGGGGGCTCCCTGGGGTGTGAAGGGCTGGCTCCTGTCCCTGTCCCTGTTCATCCATCACCCCGTGTCGTGCCCCCCCACCCTGCAGCCCCCCCCGCACTTTTAGTCCCAAACAAAGGCCCCTGCGGGAAATATAATCTCCTTTTTTCCAAGTCCCACTTCCCTGTGGCACATGGGGTCCCCGAGTCCCTGGCACCCATGATTTGGGGACATCTGGCCATGCCCCCCAGAAGTGGTCGCGCGTGAGCCCACAGGGAGGTACAGCAACCCAGAGCATCATCTTTGCGGATGGAGGGTCCCCGGGGGGCACACACCCCCCCACACACACTCCCCACCGGGCTTTCCAGCAGCTTCCAAGGATGCTCCCAGTTTCGGCAGGGTCCTGCTCCCCACCCCCCGCTCCTTGGCTGCCCCCCCCACCCCTCTATCTCCCCTCCTCATCTTTCCTCCGCCGCGCTGCCGCAGGAAGGCAACACCTTCCTTATCTCCTTCCGACGGGTGGTCCGGGCCCCCGCGGCCCCTTCCCCCCGCCCCGGCTCCAGCCTGGTGTTTTTTATGAAGTGTCCCTGGATTTCCCCCCAGAGACTCCTCAGCTAAACATTTCCCTCCTGGAAGGGAAAGGGAAATCTCCAAGAGGCGGATAGAAAGTCGGCGGCTCCTGTCTCCGCTGGCAGGGCGCCCTGCAGCCATTTCCGCACCCCGCTGCTGCGCTGGGGAGGAAACCCCCCCACCCTGTCCCCGCTGAAAAACAGGGCCCCCGACGCCCCCTTTGGCTCTGGGTCATTCGGGGTTGGTGGTGAGATGGGAGGGATGGAGGGATAAAGGAATGAGGGATGGCAGATGAAAGGATGGAGGGGTGGATGGATGGATGGATGGATGGGTGGATGGATGGAGGAATGGAGAGATGGAAGGATGGAGGGGTGGAGCAAGGGACAGAGAGATGAAGGGATGGAAGGATAGAGAAAGGGAGGGCAAGAAGGAGGGAGGGAGTTAGGGAGGGAGGGAGTGATGGACGGATTGATGGATGGACAGACGGATGAGCAGTGTTGGGGAAGGGGGGGGTGTCTCTCCAGGGCAAGCAAGCCTGGAAGGCACCTTGAATGGAAACACGCTTCTCCCCCAGATTTCCTGTCGGACTGTAGCCCCAGGTGCAGCATTTCCACCCCACTCCCCTGAGCGCCCCCCCCCCAGCTCTTAGACCAACCCAGAATGATGGGGAAACACCCCCAAAATCCCCAACTGGGGTGAAAAGAGCGACCACAGCCTCACAGCCCTCAGCACCGGGGGGGTTATCCAGACCACCTCCCCTATTTACTTCGTTAAGACAAAAGGCTGTCCCCGGGGAGGGATGACTCTGGCTGGGCTGGCTCCCAAAATTAGGTAGTGGCAAACGGGAAGGTTAATGCAGCCCCCCCAATGGGAGCTTCCCAAGGAACCCAGTAATGATCCCGCATCCTTTCCAAGCAGGAACAAAGGCCAAGGAGACAGGATAGTTCATCACGAGTAAATGAAGGATGTAAATAACAAATAGGGGGAAGATGTATTTAGAGCGGAGCCTCAGGAAGCGGCGGGGGCCGGGAGGGAAATGGGAGAGGAGCCATTTGGTGGCTCATCAAAACCCCAGATCAGCCTGTGCTGCTGTCCTGCCTGGCACGACTCATCCAACCCCAACCCCTCATCCCAACCCCAACCCCTCATCCAAACCCCAACCCCTCATCCCAACCCCAACCCCAAACAGCCCCGTGTCCTTGTTCCTCAGGTTTGGGTAATTAACAGAACAGCATCAGCAGCCCATTTTCACACCGCAGGGGTGGGTCACACAGGGCTCCTCCTGGCCCCAGATAAGGAGGAAAAAAGCCTGAAAATGGGATTTGGTGGGACAGAGCGGCTGCCTGATGCAATCAGAGCTGGGGGGGGGCTGGGGCAGGCAGGCGCCCACCCCATGGTGGGACATCTCGGGGGGGGGGCGGGCTGGGCTGCTGCTTGGGCGCATTGGGATGGGAATTTTTGCATTTCCCAAAGCGAGTGCTGGGGAAGAGACCAGGGAGAGTTTGCTCTGGGCTTGAGCCCCCAGTGGCAGCTGGGGGGGGTCCAGGAGTGCCCAGGAGGGGCCGCAGGTGGCTGCAGGGTGGGTGCAGGGACACCCCAATTTGCACACACAGACACCCCTCCCTAGAACCCAGCCATACCCTTCCATGCTGCCCCACACCCTGTCCCCCTCGAAATCCCACTCCCTCCCCATTTCCCCAGAGGGAACTGCGCACACCCTGCTCCTTTTTTAACCAAAATTCATTTATTTGTCACAAAATCCAAAGCCCTGTGGGTGCTGGGGGGGGAACCGCCCCGCCTGAGCCCCCCAGGGGCTCCTCCAGCCCCTGCCTCAGTTTCCCCTTCCCATGAGCGGGGCTTTCCAGAGGTGACGGGGTGAGGGTGTCCCCAAAGCGAGCCAGGCTCTGGGGCGAGGAGGAGGTGGTGGGTTCCCCCCAAGGAGTCCAGCTCGGGGGGCACCGGGGGTGGGGTGGGGGGGGTGGGGTGTCAGGCATGGAAGAGAGTCTCCTGGGTGCTGGGGTCCAGCTTGCCCCCCAGGACCGGCCCCCCCTTGCCTCCGGGGGGGTGGCTGTGGCCCGAGGAATAGCTGGCGGAGCGGTCGGTGCCGGGGCCGGGGGTCCGGCAGCAGAGGAGGGCAGCGCAGGCATGGCGGAAGCGGGGGTCGAAGAAGGCGTAGAGGAAGGGGTTGAGGCAGCTGTTGACGTAGGCGATGCCGCTGCAGTAGGGGTGGATGTTGTTGAGGAAGGTGTGGAGGCCGCAGGACCAGGGCAGCACCTCCAGGTCCATCAGGACGTAGAGGGTCTTGACCAGGTGGAAGGGCAGCCAGCAGCCCCCGAAGGCGGCCACCAGCACCGTGATGATGGTGAGGAGGCGCTTGCGCTTGCGGGGGCCCTCGGCCCGCTCCCGGCGGAAGTGGCTGGCCACCGTGCGGGCGATGAAGAAGTAGCAGGTCAGCATGACGGCGAAGGGGACCACGAAGCCCAGGGCGGTGGAGGAGAGCCCCAGCCCCACCTCCCAGGCACCCTCCGTCCCCGGGGCGGCCAGGCCTCCGTAGTCCATGTAGCAGGTGATCTTGGTGTCCCCCCCCAGGGCAGCCGCCTGACGTAGCACCAGGGCTGGCATGGCCAGCAGAGCTGCCAGCACCCACAGGGCCACCGTGGCCACCAGCCCACTGACCCACGAGCGCAGCTTGGCGGTGGCCAGGGGCCGGACGATGGCCAGGTAGCGGTCAAAGCTCAGCCCCGTCAGGCAGAAGACACTGGCGTACATGTTGACAAAGATCAGGTAGCTGCTGACCTTGCAGGCGGCCGTGCCGAAGGGCCAGTGGTAGCCCAGCCAGGCGTAGGCAGCCCACAGCGGCAGGGTGGCCACGAAGGTGAGGTCGGCGGCGGCCAGGTTGGCGATGAAGGTGTCGGCCGAGCGCCGGCGGTCCCGGCCTCCCTTGAAGATGGTCCAGAGGACCAGCCCGTTGCCCGCCGTGCCCAGCAGGAAGACCAGCAGGTAGATGGTGGGCAGCAGGGCCAGCGAGGGGCCCCACTCGGCGTATTCGCAGTCGGTCTCGTTGTCCCCGTAAGCGTAGGCGTCCGTCGCCGCCTCCATCGCCGCCGGGCTCAGCTCAGCTCATCCCGGGCTCACCGAGATCCTCCGGCCCTCTGAGTCCGGCCCAACGACCCCCCCGCGTTACCTCCCCTTCCTCCTCCTCCTCCTCCGCCTCCTCCCTGATGGGACGGGACGGGCGGGATGGAGGGACCTGGGCGGGGGGGGGAGCCCCCGTGGGAAATTTCACAGTTCCCCCCCCCCCACACACACCGCATCTGGCTCCTTCCGGGGGGGTTACCGAGCTCTCACCCAAGTGTCAACGCGTCAACCCCTGCGATAACCCCCGGCGGGACGGGGGGGCTCCTGGAGGGGCGGGCAGGGGGGCCGCCGCCCGGCAACTCCGAGTTCGCCTTTGGGGTTTCGCCCTTGGGGCGCTGCTCCCCCCACCGGGGTTCTGCAGGGGGGGGGGTCCGCTCCGGGCGCTGCATTTCGCACCGGGAGTGTCGCACGGGGCGCTTTGCAGCGGGGTGTTGCCCCGGGGGGGGGTCCGGGGGTGGCATTTGGCGTTTGGGATGTTGCGTTTGGCGTTTGCCATTTGGGATTTTACATTTCGCTCCCGGTCGCGGCGCTCGGAGGGTCCCCAACTGCCGGGACCCGCGTCCGAGGGGGAGAAGACCCTCGCGGTGGGGAGGTGCGTTTACCAAAAATCTGGGGAGGGGGAGCTCCGGGACTCCCCCCGCTCTGCAAAAAGACCCTCCGCCGCCTCTCGGTTCCGAGCGGGCTCCGCGAAGGAGCCGAACGCGGCGGAGCCGAGAAAGGAGAAAAAACACCCTCCCTACACCCCAAAAATAAAATATTGGGAGGGAGCAGGGGGAGGAGGGAAGCCCCCCGCAGCGGGGGTTGTCCCACCGGGGCTGGACTCTGGGAATTACGGCGCTGGAGCAGGAGCCGAGCGGGACTTCGCAAAAAGTCAAGTCTGAAAAGTCTCGATTCCCCCGGGAAAAGTTCGGGGAGGGGAGGGGGCCATGGGGGGGTACCGGGGCTCGGAGCCGGAGGAGCGTTTCGCTGTGGGAGTCGGTAAAACACGAGAGGAACGGGCTGCCAGAAGGGCACGGTTATAACCCCGGCGCAGGGGCGGGGGGGGGGACACGGCGGGGACGGAGACCGGGGAGGGGGGGGCTCAGCCGGACCGAGGGCAAAACCCCCAGAGACCCCCTGTCAGCGCTTCGGGTCCCTTGTGCCGGCAAAGGGGTGTGAAGAGGCGGGTGGAGGGCAATTAGTGGCTGAAATTGGGGAGGGGGCGGCAGCTGGAAGAGGTCTCCTAATTGAGAAAACAGGGAGCGGCTGGGGAGGGGGCGGGGCTGGGAAATGGGGTAATGGGTGGGGGTCGGGGAGCAGCAGGAGCCCTGCGGGGGACGGGACGGGACACGGCGGCTACCAAACCAGCCCAAACGGTAGCCAAAGCCACCGGCCGGGCTCTTTGCAGAATTGAAATAAAGAGCTGCTAAAAAACTGACGCATAAATGCGGCGGGTGCTGATTTAAGTTAAAACCTGAAGTTTGTGTAAAGAAGGGACGGACCCCCCCCCGCAAACCGAGCCCGGTGAAGACGTTACTTAAGCCTATTAGCTAATAAATGGGATAAAACAGGGAAATAAAAGAAATGCTAATTAGCCCCTCGGTACCGCCAGAAACTGCTCCAAAGGGAGGTGTTCCAGCCCGGGTGATGAAGATCACTATTAATAACGAGCCCGGCTATTTCTGTCGCCCGTGGGAGGCGCGGTGCAGATAACCCTTTCCAGCCCCGCCGAAAAGCCGCCGGCGGTGCGGGGGGGGGAAGGGGGGGCTGAAGGGCCCCCCCTCTGCGACCCCGGGAGCGAGGACGGCTCCGCTCTTATCACTCTTATCGCTCTTACCGCCCCGGGGACACAGCGGCCGCCCCACCAGCAGCCTCCTCCGGTGGGCCGGAGACCCCCGAGGGGCAGTTCGCCGTAGCCCCGGGCGGTGGGTCGGTGGCCGGGGCTGGGCGAGGGGCCCCGAGGCGCGGGGGGCAGCGGCGGGGCGTTATCAGCGGCGGGGCCGATAACGAACACCGTTATCTCTGACGCCGTCGGGCAGCGGGAACGTGGCGGGGGGGTCTGGGGACCGATCCCGGCCGCGAGGGGCTCTGGAGGAGCCGCTCTCCCCGGGGGGCGAGGGGCTGCCCCGGACCGGGCAGGAGCCAGAGGCTCCGGGGACCCTCACTCCTAGTCCCCAGGGAGCAAATCCCGGTCCCGGCGCCCGCCGAGCCCAGTCCCGGGGGGAAGGAGAGGGGGCCTTCCGGGGGGTTCGCCGCAGCCCCGGGATGAAGCGGAGGAGGCCTCGGGGCGAGCGGGATCCCGGGGACCCGAGCGACCCCCGCCGGGCTCCGCACAAACCCGCCCGGAGGCGTCCCGCTCTCCGTGCAGCCCCCCGCGGGGGACGGGAGCCCGGCCCCGCTCCCGGCGCTGCCCGGGCAGCCGGTGCCGGGAAGGGCCGCGCCACCGTGCGGGATTCGGCGGTTTCCTGCCGGAGTTACTCACATCCCACCGGGGGAGCGGCAACGGCTCCTCGGGTCCGGCTCTGGAGCTCCCTCCTCCCGCTAGGGACCCCCCCGTCCCGGGGGGCACAGCCGGCTCCCGGAGGGGCTGGTCCCTACAGCACGGCGCGGCTCGTTTCACCGAAAGCCCCCCGGGGGAAGGACCCGCCGGCACCGCTTCTCCTCGTTCGGGCCGCGGGGCCGGGGACCCCCCCTCCCTCCGGGGCCCAGCCCGAGGGTCGCACCGCAGCGGGGGGCGGCCGGGCTGGGGGGAGTTTTGGGGCTGGGGTGGGGTCCGTCCCCGCTCCTCCTCGGGGGGACCCGGCGGGGGGGCAGGGAAGGGGCAGGACCCACCACCCGGTGCAGACGCGGCCCGTTTGCACGCGTGGGCACAGGCGTACACACACACACACACACGCGTGTGCCCAGCCCCTGCACGGGGGGCGGCACAAGTGCAAGTGTGCAAGGGGCTGCTTCTGCAGGGGGATGCTGGGGGGGTGCAGGGGGTACGTGGGGGGCACAGCGCCGTGGGGAGGAGCATGGGCAGCTCACCTGTGTGTGTGTGTGTGGGGCAGCTGGGCCCCCCATCACTGGGGGTGGGAGCTCACCCAAGGACCCCCTGCGCCGGGTTGGGGGTGCACCCATGGGGGTGTCTGTGCCCCCCTCGCAGGAGCGCCCGCGGGGGCCCCGCTGCGGGCTGAGAGCGCCGCCTGGTGGCTGTCCCCAGGCCAGCGCCCCCACCCGCCCCGGGGACAGCGGGGGGGGGGGGTTGAGCAAAGAGACAGGGGCCCCCCAAAACAACCAACGAACTTTTATTGTCCTGTCAAAGTGGCACCAAAATCCTGACCTGTTGCTCTTTGTCTGAGGGTGATACAAGAGCAGGGGGCGAGGGGAAGGGGGGGACGTGCTGCCCACCCCCCCAGGGGCACGGGGACCCAGGGGAAGAGGGCAGCGGAGGAGGCCGGTGGGGGGAGGCGGGAGGGGGAGAAGGTGTGGGGAGGGGGAGAGGGACCCTGCAAGCTTCGTACAAAGTGCATAGATGTGTGTGTGTGTGTCCCCACGGGGAGGGGGAGGCCTGGCCCTGGGGACGGCGGCCGTCAGCCTCGGGGGCACGCGGGCAGGAGGGCGAGCCTGGAAGAGAAGGAGAGGGTGAGGGATCCATGGGGACCCCCGGCCCCGGGGGGGGTCCCAGCCAGAGGAGGCAGGAGGGGAGGCTGCCCCTCCCGGCAGCAGAGCCCTGGGATGCGGGGACACGCTCCCCCCTGCAGCCCCCTGGGACACACAGCCCGAGGCAGGGACCATGGGGAGGGGGTACCCACCTGCGCCCTGCCCTGGGGGTCCGGGGTCAGTCCCCAGGGATCCCCCAGTGCCCCCACTCACCCTGCTCAAGGTTTCTTCTTTTTCAGCTTCAGCGCCTGCAGCCAGTGCGGGGGGGAGCCCTCGGACCTGGAGGTGTTGGCTCCGCATCAGCATGAGCCCCCCAGATACACCCCCAGGACCCAGACCAACCCCCGGGGGCACAGCCAAGAGGGGTCCCCGGCTGATCTCTGCTCCCGGGGGTTGGGGGGTCCCGGGGGCTGTATCCCAGTCAGTGTTTTAGTGGGAGCAGTCCCGCTCCCTGGGCAAGGGCCCCTGGGGAAGCCGTGGTGCCCAGCAAAGCCTCCCCCCAGCCCCCTCCAGCTGCCCGTGATCACCAGAGGTGCCAGCCCAGAGACCCCCTGCACCCCTCAATATCCCTGTATACCCCCAAATCCCCTGTGCCTCTGCAACTTCCCCCCTCAGTACTGCTACAGTGGGCCATGGAACACCACCCTGCAGCATATCCCCAGACCTGCAGGCAGCCCCCCAGCACCCCACCCCTCCCCGCCTTCTTGCCCCCATTGCTCCCCAAGCCCATCCCTCTCCTCTCCACAAGGGTCCCAGACCCCCAGCACTCACCCCGAGGACTTCTCCGGCTTGGGGGGCAGCGACAGGGGTTTCCCACTCAAGCCGGGGATCTTGCAGGACTTGGAGCGCTGCACGTGGGGGTCCTTGGGGGGGGTGACCTTGCTGTCCCCTGCTGCTGCCCCCTCCTCGGCTGAGCGGTTTCGGCCCCTCAGCTTGGCCTGGGCACAGCAGAATGAAGTCAGGGGGGGCACGCTGTGCTCTGCCCCCTCCAAACCCCCCACCGCCTCCTCCCCAGCGCTCACTGCCCTTGGCCACCCCCCCCCCCAGTCCCAACGCACCTCAGTTTCTCCTCCCCTTGTTCAACCTCCCCCTCCCTCTCACCCAGCCGGAAGCCATCACCCCCCTCTGGGCGTCCTGGGGGTCCCCACCTTGAGGGCAGAGGTGCTGAGGCCGGGGAAGAGCGGCACCTTCACCCCCTTGCTCGAGAGGGACGCTCGCACCCGCCGGCTCTTGGGTTCCTCCACCGTCTCCTCGTCGGAGGATGCTGCCGGGGCTGGCCGGGGCTCTGCGGGGAGGACCGGGGGGGACATCACCGTGAGACACCTCTGCCAGGGTCCTCGCAGTCCCTCAGAGCTGAACTCCCTGCTGACCGCCCCAGGGGCTCTCACCTGTGGAGTCGCGGAAGATCCAGCTGTCCCCCTCGGCGGTGGCCCCGGGACGGAGGGCCGGTGCCCGATGCCGGCGCTTGCGGCCCAGGTTGGCCTTGGTGCGGTAAACACTGCTGTCCAGGACCTCTGTGTCCTGTGGGGGCCATGGGGACAGGTCAGTGACCAAGCCTTCCCCCCCACAGCGTGCCCACAGACCCCCACAACAGCACAAGGGACCCCGAATCCTCAGCCTGTCCTTTGGGGGAGGCTAGGGGTGGAGGGTAAAGCCCCCAGCCCCAGAGCGGGACAGGAACGGCACCCCCAGACAAGCCAGGCACCCCGGGGCCGTACAAGGGGTTTAGAGGCTGCCCCCTCCCCACTCACCTCCAGGAAGGTGAAGTCCTGCCCGGCCTGGTCAGTGGGTCCCTCGGACTGCGACGGGGCCAGGGAGAGCTGCTTCTCCTCCCAACTCGGTGGTCTCTGCCCATCCGGATGGTCCGAGGGGGGGTCCTCACTCTCCATGTCCAGCAGGGTCCCGCTGGCAGCCTCCGGCAGCGGGGGGGAGGCCCTGGGGCTCAGCGGGGCAGCGGCCAGCGCGAGGAGGTCCCTCTCCTCCTTGGTGGGGTTGGGGGGCTCGCTCCAGGGGGATGCTGCAGCAGGGGGGTCAGCCAGAGTGCTGTCCGTGGGCAGGTTGGGGTCTGAGAGAGGGACGCTTCTGTTCAGGAAGACAAGAGGAGACCCCAGAGTTCCTCCAGCTCCAGCCAAAACAAGTCCTTCCTTCCCCTGCCCCAATCCCAAAGGCTGGGGCAGAATTTGGGGTCTGGGAGGGCAAGAAGGCCTGACTCACAGGGGACTCAGGCCAACTCTCTCCCTTGGGGCAGAAAAAGGGGCCAGACCCCCCAGTAGGGTCCTCAGTCCCAGGCAGTGGCCAAGGGGGCACTGGGCAACTAAGAGGCCCCAAGGAGAAGGAGGATCAGGGCCAGCAGGGCATGGGACAGTGCGGGCAGCAGCCTGGGGGCTCCCCATAGCCCCATGCAGGGCAACCAGGCAGGGCCCTTCCCAAGCCCTGCGGGGCTTTCATTTCCCTCCTCCTGGGATCCTTATTTTCAGGCAGCTTGAGGGAATTTATCATTTTGTGAATCCCCAGCTCTATAAATTTGACTGAAAGTGGTTGGAACTAGATGATCTTTAAGGTCCCTTCCAACCCAAACTATTCTATGATTTTATGAAATCAGGGTTCCCACACCCTGGCAAAGCAGTAAGGGCATGGGGCTGATTCTGCTGCTTTTTTGGGGGGTGAGGGAGCACCAGCATCCCCAGATTTGGTACACGGCTCCCCACATCAGAGGGAGATGGGCATAAGAAGCCCCAAAGGCATCATTCCCTCCAAGATCAGCTCAAGATGGCAGATCCTGCTGCGTCAAGTTGAAACCCAGTCCCTCAAAAACCTCCGGCTCCAGCTGAGGGCTGCAGGCTGCAGGGGAAGTGTGGCAGTTGCGGAGGGGGTGCCCTGGCAGCCAGGGGCTGGAGCAGCAGCTCCCCCAGCCACGCGTGAGCCATGGTAGGATGCCAGCGCGAGGCCCATGGCATCAGAGGTCCGTGCCACAGGATGGCAGAGGTACCCGATGGGGATGGATCCCTCCTGGGGGTCCCACTGCCACCACCACCACCACTCTCCTTACCTGTCCGTTGAGCCAGCGGTGTCCCCCAGGCTCTGCTCCTCAGCGCTGAAGTCCCGGCTGCGGGCGGCGCAGCGGGCACCAAAGGCACTGGCCCACTCCCGGCGTGTGGCCTCGGTGTCGCACAGCTCCACGCTCCAGCCAGCCACCTCTGGGTCCCGGCTCCAGCCCAGCTCCTCCAGACCAGCCTCCCGGGGCTGGTCAGAGCTGCCCAGGGTGGGCAGGTGGCCCAGGCTCTCACCCCAGGCTGCCTGGCTCAGTCTGACCCCGCCGGCATCACCGGTGACCACATAGCTGGCATCATCCCTCTGCCAGTCCCTGTGGGGCTCCGGCAGCCCCCCGGAGCTCGTTCCACCAGCCCAGGACATCGAGCCATCCGACGACCCTCCGGCACTGCAGGGATCTGGCACCCGCTCCGTCCCAATGATGCCAAATTGGTTGTGGCACTCGGCTTCCCCAAGCTCTTCAGCCCACTCCCTGCTGTGGGTGGCACCGTGCTCCTGCCGTCCAGTGCTGCCCCAGACGGGCTCCTGCGCCAGGGGATCGGGGGCACCAGAGCCAGGCAAGTCACCCTTCCTGACACCAAACGCATCAACCAGCTCCCTTTGGCCAACGTTGCACTCACCAGCCCAGCTCAGCTGGCCAGGACTGAACTCTCTGTCTTCCTTTTCGGTGTTTGTAGAGCTGAACTCACTGGCCCAGGCTGGTCTGCTGGGGTTTAACTCCTGATCCTGGCTCTTCATGTCCCTGGTGCCGTATCTGTCCTCCCACATCAGCCTGCTGGGCTTGAAGCCGCTGTCCTGGCTCTCCATCTCCCTGCTGCTGCACTCGCTGGCTACGGCTGCTCTGCTGGGGCTGAACTCCTGCTCCTGGCTCTTCATCTCCCTGCTGTACTCACTGGCCCAGGGCAATCTGCTGGGACTGAACTCCTCATCCTGGGTCTCCACGTCCCTGGTGCTGGGCTCATCATCCCATCCCGATCTCCTGGGTTGGAACTCACCATCCCGGGTCTCCACATCCCTGGTGCTGCACTCACTGGCTAGAGCCTGTCTGCCGGGGCTAAATTCCCTGTCCTGGCTCTCTGTGTCCCCACTGTGGTACCCAGTATCCCAGGCTGCTCTGCTGGGGCTGAACTCCTGGTCCTGTGTTTCCATGTCCCTGGTGCTGCGCTCGTCATCCCATGTTGATCTCCTGGGTTGGAACTCCTTATCCTGGGTCTCCATGTCCCTGGTGCTGTGCTCATCATCCCATGCTGACCTCCTGGGTTGGAACTCCTCATTCTGGCTCTCCACATCCCTGGTGCTGCACTTGCTGGCTGTGGCTGGTCTGCTGGGACTGAATTCCCTGTCCTGGCTCTCCACATCCCTTTTGTGGTACTCGCTATCCCAGGCCGTTCTGCTGGGGATGAACTCCTGGTCCTGGGTCTCGGTGTCCCTGCTGCTGTATTTGCTCTCCCAGGCTGGTCTGCTGGGGCTGAACTCCCTGTCCTGCCTCTCCACGTCCCTGGTGCTGTGCTCATCATCCCAGGTTGGTCTGCTGGGCTCGAACTCCTTGTCCTGGGTCTCCATCTCTCTGCTGCTGTATCCATCACCCCAAGCTGATCTCCTGGGCTGGAACTCCCTGTCCTGGCTCTCCACGTCCCTGGAGGTGTATCCACCGGCCTCAGCCGGCCTGCTGGGGCTGAACTCCCTGTCCTGGCTCTCCATGTCTCGGGTGCTATACTCGCCAGTCCAAGCTGGTCTGCTGGGGCTGAACTCCCTGTCCTGGCTCTCCATGTCCCTGCTGTTGTATTTCCTGTCCCAGGCTGGCCTGCTGGAGCTGAACTCCTTCTCTGGGGTCCCAGTGTCCCCAGTGCTGGATCTGCCAGCCCAGCCCAGCGTAAAATCTTCCTCCTTGCTCTCAGCATCCCTGCTGCTGTATTTACTGGTCCAGTCTGGGGTGAGCTCCCTGTCCTTCACCTCTGTCTCACTGGTGCTGTATCGACCAGTCCAGGCAGGAGTGATGTCCCCATCCCGGCTCTCGATGTCCCCAGAGCCATACCTGCCAGCCCAGCTGGGCTGCCTGGAGCTTGGCTCCTCCTGCTGCTGCTGGCCGTGTCCCACGCCGTAGCTGTGTCTCCAGTCGGCCTTCCCAGAGCCCATCTCCTCCCTGCTGCCTGCACTCTCCAAGCCATAGCCCATGCCCCACTGGGGTTGGCCGGCACCGAAGGCTTGATCCCGCAGGCAGCTTTCCTCAGTGCCACGGGACTTGGGCCAGTCACTGCAGCCCAGTCTCGTTTCCCCCATCAGCTCCTTCCCTTTGTAATCGCTGCCCCAGTTCTTCCCTGCGCTGCTGAAGGGGCTGTCCTGCTGGTCCTCATCCCTGACGCTGCGGCTGCTGTCCCAGCTCGATTTGGTCCCAAATTCCCGGTCCTGTTCTGTGTCACCAGGCCAGTCTCTCTCCCTGGCCACAGCCTGCGGGGTCCAGTCAAAGGTGCGGGCCTGCTGAGGTCTGCCAATGCCAAACTCACTGCACAGGTCCTTCCGCGACCAGCCGAGCAGGTCCTGGGGAGAGGGGGAGAAGCGGGGAGAGGGGGCTGAAGGGGGTGGTAGTCCCAGCTCACACAGCAGAGAGGAGAGTTGAGAGGAACAGAGAAGGGGAAATACCCTGGGACACCTCGGGGACACAGCAGAGCACAAGGTCCCATCGTGAGGGGAGGTCAGACCCTGCCCCCTGCCTCCCTCACCCCATGGGGCCCACCATTCCCAGACCAGGGGGTCCTAACCACAACCCTTCGGCACCCACCAACACCACAGCCCGGCACCCCCCTTACCTGCGGAGAGCTGTGGGCCCCGGGCGAGGACAGCAGCTCTTCCAGCCAGCCTGGGTCACCATGGGGCTGGGGGTCCCTTGGGGGTCCCTCAGCCTGGCCTGGCCCACCGGGACCCTGTGGGCTGGCGGGGCAGTTGTCCACTGTTCCCGGAGCTGGTGGGGTGGTCTCGGTGAGGGGCCCAGGCTGCGCAGGGTGCTCAGGTTCAGCTGGGTCCTGGCTGGGCTCCGTCACACAGAGAGGGAAGCAGGGAACAGTGGCATCCCGCTCTGTCTCCCCTTCCTCCTCCTCCTCCTCCTCCTCTGCTGAGCCCTCGGCCTCTTGCTGGGACACAGGGCCCCCTGGACACGGAGCCCCCTCCGCTCCCCAGCTGCCGGCCCCTTGGGACCCACTGTCCCCTCGAGAACATGGGGGTCCTGGGGCCGGGTCCCCCCCATCTGACTCCCCCTCTGCAGAGAGCCCCGAGTCGGCTGTCTCCTGGATGGGGGACTGGGGGGGAGACGCCAGCCGCCGTGCCCCCCGTGAGGGGAACGTCCACTCAAAGGACTGGGAGAGGCTCCAGCCAGACTCGCTGCCCAGAGATGGCTCTGGAGGCGGGTCCCCAGGACGGGGCAGGGCGCTCAGCGAGCCCCCCAGTTCCCCCAGGCCCTTCCCCACCGCCAGGGGCTGCAGCACCCCCTCTGAAGAGCGCCGGAGCCCCGAGTCCCTGCAAGAGGGAGGGGGGCTGAAATCAGGACCCTCAGGAGACTGTGTGGACACTGGGGAGTCATCGGGTCCCTCTGGGGAGCCCGGGGGACGAGTGGCTTTGGCAGGGAGCTCAGGGGGTGGGCTGGGAGAACCCGGGTACTCAGTGGCAGCCTCAGGAGAGCCAGGGGGGCAGGTGACTCTGGGGGGCAGTTCAGGAGTGCTGGGGGGGCTGGCAGTATCGGGGGACCCCTCTCCAGGAGTGTGGGGGGAGCCGGGGGAGCGGGAGACGCTGAGCCGGGGTTCGGCTGCGGAGGAGGAGGAGGAGGGAGCACCCGGGGCCTGGATGGAGGCGGCCGAGACCTCGGATGGAGGCTGAGGGGGAGATTCGGGGGAGCCGGGGGCCCGGTTTGGGGACCCAGGGGCCGGGAGCTCTGGGGGGGCATCGGGAGAACCGGGAGCCGAGGCTGAAGGCTGGAAAGGAGCTCCTGGGGCTGGGCAGGTGGGGGGCCTTGGGGAGCCAGGGGGACCAAGGGCACCCAGCTGGAGAGAGGAAAGCTGTGGAAAGAGCCGGAGGTGTGGGGAATGTCGTGTCACTCAAGAGGAACCCTCCAGGTGTCACCCACCCCCAAATCACAGCCCCCCTCCCCAAATCCAAGGCAGCCTGGGTGGCTCCCAGTGGCCCCCAGCTGAGTGCCCCCCTTGAACACCCACCCTCCGACAGCACAGAAACGGATGGAGAGGAAGAAATAAAGCAAGAGGAAGTAAAAACACCCTCAGCCCAGATCCCGCACCCCGCCATGGGGCTGGGCACCCCATTGGCAGTGACACCCTGCCAGCTGCCACCCCAGTGTCACCACGGTCTGGTGTCATGCACGAGGTTGGCAGGGAGCCCAAAAGGGCCTGCCCTGCCACATACCTGCCGGGTCACCAAACCCCGGCTGGTGACTCACAGCTGCTCCCTGCCCACGCCTCGGCAGCGGCGCTGGCACACGCCACCCCCCGCTCCAAAACCACCTGGCCCCACGCCCAGGAACCCAGAGGAAGGAATGGGGGGCACCCCAAGGAGAAAGGAGAGACACGCACCCCGCAGAGAGGGAGCCCCGGAGGAGACAGGAGAGCCCCGAAGGAGAGAGCCCAGGAGCGGAGCCGCCGCGGCACGGGAGGGCGAGGCGAGAACTCACGTCAGGGGGGGAAGGCGGCCTCCGGCGTCCGCGGGGGTCCCCGGCACAGCTCGGGCCGGCTGGGGGGGAGCCGCTGCCAGAGAGAAATGGGGAAGGAGGGTAAGTTTTCCTCCAGTGCCTCCGCTTTCCTCTCCCACCCCCTGCAGAAGCACCTCCTGGCCCCAAACCACCCACTCTGGCCACAGGATGGGGTACGGTGAACCACAAGAGGCCCTTCAATGGCTGCAAGCCGTACCAAAAACCAGAATAAATTATCAGCAGGGTTGACTGCGGAGGGGAAGGAGGCAAATCAGCCCCAATCCCCTTTCCGGAAAGTTTTCGGTCCTTTGGAGAGCCAGTTTCTCACACTCTGGTTTAAAATAGACCCCGTCTCGGTCTACCGGAGGTGCCCAGCCTTTAGGAGCGTGGCCAAGTGCTGGCTCTCACCCAGGACATCCTGCAGCCAGGAGTCCCGCAGATGGGTCAGCTCCCTCTGCCTTGGCACAGCCCGGCGGGGTGAAAAAATAGCAAGGGTGGGAAAAAAGGGAGCGTTTTCCCAGGGGAGCGACCCCCTCCCCGTTATTCCTAGCTCGGGCTGCGGGACGGCCGGCTGGCTCCATTCCCGGCCCCGGGGGCAGCAGGCGCGGCGGCAGCTCCTCGGCCGGGACGGCCCGTTTCTGTGGTCTGAGCAAACCGCCCGGCGCAGCAGCGGCCGCCCCGGCCTTCCCACGGAGGCAGCTCAAGGCACTGCTGGCTTGGGAAGAACACTGGCCACCAGACCTCAGCCCCGTTATTCCCATCCCCAGGATGGCTCGGAGCAACGTCCCCCCACCCACACAGCCCTCCCCGGCTCAGTCCCCAGGCCCTCACCTCATCTTGGCAATTGGGTGCTCGCCATCCCCCGTCCCCAGCTCGCCTGCCCTGGGTTGGGGCGTCTGGCAGGCTTCACTGGGGGGGGCTCCATCCGCCTCCCCACTGGGACGTCTCCGGAAGGCGGTGAAAGTCTTGGAGCCGAAGCGGGAGGAGGGATCGGAGCAAAAGGGCGAGAGCCGGGCTCGGTCCGGGCTGCCCGGACCCTCCCTGCTGTCCATTTTGGCCAGGATCTCCTCCACAGTGGTGCCTGGAAATCGCTCTGGTTTGGTCGCCACCGGCACCGGTGTCACCTTGAAGGGAGCTGGGCCTTTGCGAGAGGGGGTCAGCGGGGCGGGGGGCACCTCCTCAGCGGGGGCTGGACCTGGGTCCTCAATGGCTGCAACGGGGGGGGACGGAAGCCCCTTCCCGTTGGGGGTCTCAGGAGACTTGAGGGTGAAGGAGGGGCGCTTGAGGGGCCCCCCTGAGCCGCCCCCACTGTAGGGCTGGGGTCCAGCCAGGCGGTTCATCTTCTCAGCAGAGGGCAGCTCCGGGCGAGGGTGCCGAATGCCCGGCGGGGGCTGCGGCAGGGAGGGCTTGGCGGGCACGGCTGGCTTGGGCAGCACCCGGGGCTTGGGCCTCACTGGTGGCTTGGGGCGAGCGGGGCCTGTGAGAGAGGAGAATCATCATGTTGGAGGAGCCCCATGGCCCCACTGGGCTCCCTGGGGAAGGCCAGGGGGGCACCGCGGGCCGAGCACGGGGTTCAGGCACCAGAGGGGCATACCCAGTGCAGATTAGGCCAGAAGCCCCCCACCCCGATTCCTCCCACCCTCGCGGGGACAGACCTTTGTCAGGGGTGCCAGCCCCCAGCCCAGCCCCACCAGTGCCCGTGGGGGAGGCGCAGGGCACGGCAGGGCGCAGGGGCTGTGGCTGCGAGGCCATGGTGGAACCGGGCCTGGGGCTTGGCGGACACGGCGCAGGGTCAGCCCCTGAGGAGAGAGAAAGGAGTGAGAAGCATTTTGGGAGTGTCCCTTTGCCCCAGGCGCTGGAGCCGGCGGGACACGGGGCCGGCAGCCACCTCCTCCAGCCATGCTGTGCTGCAGTGCCAACGCCGTGCCAAGGCCTCGTGTCCACCTGTGCCGGCAGCCGGACATCGTGCCAAACCGCTATCGCTCCGCCAGCCCTCCCCTTGCCGGTGCCGCCCTGTGTACACCGGCCCCGGCCGCCTGCACCACCGGGGCTCAGTGCAGGGACCCCAAACACCGCCTCAACCCCCCTCCACCCGCACTCCCCACACACAGCGGTAACGGCGTGTACCCCACACTGGATCCCGCACACTGTGACCGCCCCCAAAACCCTGCTGTTCCTCATTTACCCGGGCCAGCCTGGCATCAGCCCATCCCAGCACCCCAACACGCACACACAACAGCCTGGCCCAGCACCCCAATACGCACACATCACCCCCACCGACCTGTGCCAGCCCCTTCAAACAACACCCCCCCCTCTCCTCAGTTTCCCCTGGTTACCCCCCCATCCCCCCCGCCCTCTCTCCCGGTTCGCCTGCCCCATTCCCGGCACTAGGCCGAGCCCCGCGGGCTCTGCCAGCCTCCCCCCGACTCCTGCGGGGGGCCGTGGGGCGCCCCACTCACCTTCCCCACAGCAGCCTCATGTCTAGGGGTGGGCCGGGGCGGTGGCTGGATGGATGAGAAGGGGGGGGGGGTCCGTCCCCACGGGTCTCACGCTGCCGCAGCGGCTCCCGTGACTCACCGGGGCTGCGGGGACAGGAAAAACCCGCTCGGTGCCTCCTCCCGGCCCAACCCTCCCCCTTCACTCCCCGCCTCGTTCGCTCCCCCCCCCCCACTCCCACCGGCCGCCCCAACCCACATCTGGAAGCCATCGGGGGCCCCTAATCCCAATCCCGGGACGGTGACGAGGCCCGGGGACGAAATATGGGTCCGTTACCCCCCCCTCCTTATGCCCCTCCGCTAGTCCTCCTCCGGTGGGGCCTACTCCCGTTGTCCCGGCAACGAAGCCCCGCGCTCGAGTAGCGGGGGTAGGCCGCAGCCCAGCGGGGCCTAGGCCCGTCGCCGTGGCAACGGAGCCCCCCGCTCGATTTTAGGGGAGAAAAGAAGGTGGGGGGATCCCGGCGGGCACGATGGGGCCCGGCGGGATCCCGGTTCCCGGTGCGCGACCCCCACTCACCCGCCACCGCCGCTGCTGATGCATATTCATGAGGCGGGCCACGCCCCCCCCCCGCTGGCCACGCCCCCGCCAACCAACGAGAGGCGTGGGGCCAGAGCGGCCCCCAGCGCCGCGTGGCCGGGCGGAGCCGGGAGAGTAAGGGGCAGAGAGAGGCGGCGGCGGGGCTTACCATAGAGAGGGGGGGGGGATAGAGAGTCTCCCCGGGGCACACCACACACACCCCCCCCAGACCTCCCAGACCCCCCAACACCCCTCCTTCAGCCCCACAACACCCCCATCACCCCCCCGAACCCCCCCCAGCACCTCAAGATCCCTCAACACCCCCCTGGAGCCCCCCCCAGCACTCCCTGCCCTCTCAGCACCCCACACAGCCCCCCCCCGTGCCCCCCAACATCCCCCCCAACACCCCC